>RJWH01001331.1:0-398505 GCA_004363575.1 Solenodon paradoxus | reverse complement strand
TTTCTATTTTTGTTTCGAATGTTTGAGTGTTGGTGAAGACATATAAATTATAAATTTCAGAGATTTTTTTCTGACAGAAATCTTTCCTTAGAAGATATTTGTTAATAGAATCTGTAGAACTTCATTTTTCTGAGACTGTGTTTATTTACTGGGACTATAATTTTTTCCAGAAGTTTTCATTGATTTTTCTGCTCATTTGAGTCTAAATTCACTAGAGTCAAGAGCTTCTCTAATTAGAAGCAAAAATACCAAAATTGGTTTAATGAATTATATCAATATGTGGCATTTTGTTCTTAATCCAGTTAACAAGTAATGAAGGGAGAAAGTCTTTCTAGTTGATTTGCATCAGTGAAAACCAAATGACTTGCATAGTAAATTGGGATTCAAGAAATTTCTGACTCAAATTTCTATAATGAGGAAATGAATCTAATGTAATTTAAGGTAAGAACTATGTACTCAAGTAATATTCTGTGAAATGACAGTTACTGGGGGCTGGCAGGGTGAAGAGCATAATATGAAGGGGTGGGAAGTATCTTTTGAATTAAGCTTGGTAAGAATGAAAACAGATTTAAATTACAAATTATTAAAGAAATCAAGTTTCTTTGCCTCGTGTTTCTCCTTGCTGTTACCTCTTCTCAGGTTATTATACCCTAACAGTGACTAGTAGACCACTAGGCAAATGCCACATGATGAATAAATACATGTGATAGAAATAGTGTGGTTGTTTTTATGAATAATGATGTATTCTCACCTCTTAACTATAACCAGTAATGACATGTATAGTCAGGTGATAAATCCTTCTAATGGTTCTAATAGTGTCAGGGTTACCGTTTGATAATAGTTCCTGATGAAAGATCTTATGGCAATATAATTTTTCTGGACTGAAAATTTTGCCAGTGAGTCTTAATAATATGTTCACTTGATTTTCAATTCCCATTTATCTTATTTAATTAAATTTAGTATGTAAGTGACTGAGTTTCCCCAAAGAGGCAATATATCTGCTACATGCAAGAGCCACAGTGATAAGTAAAATATAAACCTTGCAATTCAGGTCATTCTAAGTAAGGGAATATGAAGATTAGTTTTATATCAATGTCAGGAGCTGTTAAAATTAAGTCTGATTCTATGCACGTTGTTGCCTTTGCATAATGACATTAGTATAATGCTGCACTTTGAAATACACCTCAGACAGAAGTGATATAACTGATTGAAAGGTCTGATTATAGATGTGGGTCACTTGAATCAAAATATTAACCTATGAGTCTCATGCTTCTCTAGAATGCGAAATAAATAGGTCAGGTGGGCTTAAAGATTAGCTTCTAAATTCACATAATTTGCAACTGGAAATAGGAGGTACAACGCTTCCCTAATTCTAGGGCATTTTAATCCAAATTGAAAACCTAATCCCTGATGAGACCATTGAGTGACACTTTAATAGCCATACAGTTGGATTTGAATTAGGAAGAAATGAAATCAGCACAATTTGTTGTTCCTGTTAGTGAAATAATACTTGGAATAAACATGCTTCCATGTCCCTATGTTGAAAAATAACATAGCATCTTACTCCAGAAAATACCTGCTTATAGAAGATAAGAGAGTGAATGAACTAAACAGCTTATTAAGATTAATAATTTCCTCATTAAGATTATTTCATGATCCAGGTTTTACTGTACATATTGACCTCTTTTGGATTAATTGAGAAAAATGCTTCTTTTATTTCTGTGGTTACATTATGCATGATGATTTAGTATGTTCTACTGTAAATTATTATTGTATCACTTCATAGAAATTACAAGAATCCTAAAACTTTGTGCTTTGTCAGATATTTGACTTAGACATATGTATAGACCACATAATATATTATTATTTTGATTTTGAACATCTAATTTTTAAGAAACTTTGAAAGGGAATTAAATGTTTTGTTTACTCATAAATTGATCACTCCTGTGATTATTTATAGATCTGAGTTTCCATCTAGGATGCAAATGATGAGTCGCCATAATTTTTCTTCATCTTAAGAACTTGTTTTAGTTTTTTTTTTAACAAATATGCTGCCAATGAATTGTTTCAGCTTCTTTTTGTCTAAAGTATATTTAATTCACTTTGGTTTTTGAAGAATTTTCCTCTGAGGCTCCAATTTCTTGTCAATAAAACATGTCTCTTACTCCCACTGGATTTTTGTGAGAATAAACTAAATATTGCATATATGGTACTATGTACATTGTCTGACCCTTTGAAGCTCCTTATTTTTATTACTATTCTGTCTTCACTGAAGGAAAGAACAAGATATCTTATCATCAAGATATCTTATCAAGTTCAAACTCCTGAGAATGGCAATCAATGCCTTCTGTGACCTGGCCCCAATCTTATATCTATTTTACCCAGGTTAGTATATAAATGTACCAATGCCTGTAGGATGCCCATACTGAGTCTCTAAGGGAGTCCAGGGATTCCCCTGGAAGCTCTTCTGTCACACTCTCCTCCAGATCCGGGGGCAATGCCATGCTCATCCCTTCATCTCCTCTTTATATCTCTTAGGCAAGATGACTTTCTCTGTTCCCTGTGGTCACATCAACATACTCCAACTATGCTAAGTATGATCTGAAATTTGTTCAATTTAAACTTACAACTGTCAGATTTTATCATAGAATTTAAGTTCTTCAAGCCTGACTGTCCCCTAACCATAGGACCTGAAACACAGTAAAACTCGAAATACTTTTAGTCATATTGTTGAATTGGGAGGAACTTCGAAGTTACACATATTTCCCACCTAAATGTGTGGCATCTCTGTGCCTTAGAGTCATTCTGAATGTATAATGCTAGACAATTAAAAGATGTTTTCTTTAAGAGCCTCATTTCACATTGGTAGGCAAGGCTTTGAGTGAAATGTCCTTTGGGCCACATCATTCTCTGATGTGTGACAGTTCAATTGATTCCAACAGGAGATGAGTCCTGGAGGCAGACAGCAGCAGCTATGTCAGTTCCATGAATGAATTTATTTAAAAGTTCCTTATTCTTGATTACTTGGCCCTTTGCGTTAGTACAGGCTATGTTCTACATGACTCATTACAAACCTGTATATCTTAGAGGAAAGGAAATCTACCAAGTCTGTACTTCCTGGGACAATTCAAAGCGCATGCTGCATCTGTGATTAAACGTAAGCAGGAGGAAACTTTTGTTGTGCTGACAGACCAGTAGATTGTTAAAAAATAAAGTGAACTCATTAGCTTCTTTAATTTAAATGTCTAAACATAGGTAATTCACACTACATACTCAATATTATCTCCTAGAATTAGAGCATTAATAATGATCCAAAATTTCTGTGGAATTAATTTTATAAAAGCCATATTATTTCACCATCTTAGATATTTTGTTTAATCATAACAGGTTTTTATCTATAATGGTTTTCAAATCATCAAGATGGACATAGTGATATTTTGGTAATCTTAGACTAGGAATTCTTTAGTTGAAAGAATATGTAGCTTGTTACATACTCTGTTTTAAAACAGTAGTTCCTTTATATTTAATTGAAAGGTTTGGTAAACATGTGTTTTATTTAATTTCTATTTTGAAAGGGTCTATATACTTTAAACATAAAAATAAACATTTTAAAATAGTTAAAATACACCAATTTTCAGAAAACCTATACTGAGCTCATAAAGATTTTGCTCTAGTAAGAAACACCCAGAGGCAATTTTTTCAGATAACATTTCACAATAGAGCACATCTAAATTTCCTAGATATTTAGACTGTGAAGCATTGGATATTGATCATATATTTATATTCTACACAAAAATTCCTGGAGAAATTTGTAGGAGTTTAATATAATAGATTTTTTTAATTTGCATTTGATTTGGTAATAAAGGACATATTTATAAATAGTATTCATGGCTCTTTGGAACATTACAAAGTCATATAAACATCCGTAGAAGAAAAAGAAGAAAGAATGATGAGGAATAAATGTTTATTTCTTATTTGAATCTATGGAAATTTTATTTTAAGATAATATATTTAATACTGACACAGGTTTCAGGAACTCATAATTTCAAATTTACTAATTTTTGTAGAAATTAAATGCAATGGACAATTTGTATAGGAAATTAAAGTAGCTTCTAAACACAATTATAGATAATGGGAAATTTTAGGTTTGACAGCAGAAAAACACCATCAGGATCCTAGTGTCATGTCTGTGTACACCCCAGGTACACCTCCAGTTCTGGGGAGTCAGGATTCAGCCCAACTCCAAATGTGAGAGAAATGAAGATTCTTTCCTTCCTTATTTTGTTTATAATCAGAAACAAAAGTTAGAGAGCAAGAAAGTAAAGGAGACAGGAAGGCGTTGAAGAAAGGAAGGACAGCAGACAGACAAAACATGTTTTCCTTCTCACAGGATCTGTAAGTGTCCATTTAAAAATAATTGTTTTAAGGCTTAGGTGTCTCAGACAGCTGAGGTGCAGGCCATGGAAAGTCTAAATACCCAAGTTTGAGAGTCAGCGTCTGGGGCAAAAAACAGAAAAAAATACTGTGTTTAGATATCTGTAAATTAAAGGTAGCTGAAATTACGTTAGATCTGTTTATAGATTTGAAAGCAAAATGCCTTTTCTACTTATAATGTTGTTGGACATTACCCTGTACTTAAAGATATAGACGAAATAAGATTCAAAAAAGTATTTTTCTTTAAGATGATTTTGCGCATCCTTCTTAGTGTCCTTCATCTCTGTATTCTCTCTCCTTCTCTCTTCCTTTTTTCCCAATGAAGGTTATTGCAATGACATGTGAAAATCAAATATTTCAGACATGTTTGAGAAATAAATGTAGGTCGGTGACAAAAACGATATGAAAACACTCAGGAAAGAGTTACTGAAATAGGATTGCTTATAAACTCCTCTATCACCCTGTAATGTTAGAGAACTTGTCTGATCTCTGATTTCATAACACAAAGTGCTCTACTTTGTTTTTCAAAATCATCCTGTATCAGGAGATAAAGTAAAAAGGGTAATATTTCAGGTTGTGTTGCTTATATTTCAGTTTAAAAATTGAAAATAGTTTGACCAAATGATTGAACTCTATAAAAAAATATATATTAATAATCCTGCTGAGAACTTGCTTCTGGTTTAGAAATTCTTGCTATTTTATTCATCTCTAAGCAGTCAGATTTGAGATGCTATATTAATGACTAGAATCTGAATAATTATTAACCGAGGATGGCAGTCTCCCTGTTCACCTTCATATAGAATTTAATGTGACCTCATTTTTAAATGCAGGGACTGACTTTTTTTATTGTGCTTCTCATCCTCTATGACTCATACTTTCAAAGTATTCGTAGGATGATTTATAAGCTGGAGCATGCATGTATGCAGGGAATTAGCCCTTTCCAGTTTGCATTTCATTTTCTTTGAAATAGTTTCCTTCAGAGTTGTCAAGACTGAAGAACACTCCTGTCTTAAAGATAAAAAGGTGAGCTCCAGTCTTGCATAGAGAGTAGGGAGTTGCACTGAATGGCCTTGTCCATCGAAATATCAGAGGACATTAATTAGCTAAGCACCATGCAAGACCAGTACTATTCACGCTTGAACCTGGCCCAGAGGCTTGAGATGGATGGTGCTTTTGTGCAGTGTTCTTCACTTTCAGATGTGGGGGTAAGGGACATTGCGAGTTTTGTTTCATTCTTCTCACCTTGCTCCTTGTGGCCTCATCTGTGGGCCAAGTGGCACGTAGGTCTTGTCAGGAGCCAACAGGGAAAGCCTTCTAACTAACTGCGATAGTATAATGGGGCTCTGAGACAGGAAGATTCCCACTGAGGATGCCTACCATGGAAAATGGAGATTCCTGGCCATCCTGCTCCCAGGCTTCTTCAAAGTCCTTGCCAACTGAACAGACCCTTCCTGTGGTCCCTGACTGAATTACTAAATATTTTAGAGATCTCCCAGGTTCCAAGGATCTTTTGCTTTTCACCTATAACCATTTTATAGAAAGAATTATAATGATTAGATAGAAATTCCAGACGTATTAGAAATTCCAGGCCAGACACACTGATAAAACTCTAACCTGCACAAGAGACCATCTACTGTCCCCCTCTCTGATGGAAACTAGGAAGAGATTGATACTAAGAACCATATTTCTTTGATTTTCAAGAAATATATTTCAGTTGATGTGATCATTAAATGTGGTTATTCTTATTTCTTAATTTCTTTTTTTAATCATTAAATCAATGTTTTAGAAATTAAGGCACTAAGGTATATATGTAAGGAAACAAGGTAAAGGTGGACAAAGATATATCAACAATGATCACCTCATGGTACAGATGAGCCTTAAGAGAAAGGGTTGAAACTTACTACTGTGAATACCATGGGGTAGAGAAGGAACACTTGATTTCTCAAGTCAAAAGCTTATCTCAAAATTTAGAACTGTAAGATAGTCAATGAAGGATCCCTGTGTTTCTCTTGTTATACATGCCAGTCATGAAATCCATAAGCATCTGTGGTTCAAGGATGCTGTCAGAGAAAGGCAGACAGGCCTGGGTTTAGCAGTGTATTTGACTTGTGGCTGGTTGTCACCAGGACAGGTGTCTGAGCCTGCTGCTATTCATGGACAGTCTTTCTTAAAGATAAATCTGACAACTGAGGCAGAAGCCTTGCTTCAGGCTCTGAACTGGAGCAGGTGACTAGTAATGGACAGATGTCCTTGCTGTGAACATTTCATTTCCCTATGAACTTGGGGTTCAAGTTTTGTTCTTCATTTTTAAACTTTTTAGCTTCTAATCTACTGCTGAAATCAATTACAGAGTCATTTATATAATATTTTCTTTCATATTTATGTAGAAGATGGGGTGGCATTTTTATTTTTGAGCTGTTATTGTTAAACTTTGAAATCATGATAGAAAGTTTTTGTGAGATTGTATTGGAGATCTTCATCTTATTTAAAATTTGATGATCTGAACAAAGAGCATAATTCTGGAATAGAGAGTTCCTGGAGAGTTTGCAAATGTTCTTGAGTAAATCTACTGACATCTAAAACAATAGAACATAACACTAAAATTAAAACGTTAAAAATAGAACATAATATTTGAAGAAAAAAAAGCAACCACTGATCTACCTTCTTAGATATATTTTGCATACTTGGATTCATTTCTTTTGAAGTATGATGATTTAAATTGCAGCTAACTAAAACCAGATGTTTGTTATGATTTGTGATTTGACTTAAACTTCAAAGTCAGTAACACTGAAAATCCCTGTACTCCAAAACTTTCAAAATGTTATCCCAGGTGAAACAATAAAAAGAAGTTAAATGTAACACCAGGATGCCACTAGGAAATCAGAAGGGAAAATGAGATAGGAATTTCAGGGGCTTCATTAAAATACATATTTAATATTGTCTGATTATGTAAGTCACATGTTCATTGCAATAAGTTAAATATGCAGAAAAATATCAAAAAAGACTTGCAGATCACCTATCATTATATTCATGTATTCAGAGAAAGTGATTTCTCCTGTTTTGAAATATGTCTACCCTTTTCTGCAAGCATACATTATATGACCAGTGTTAATATACTATTGTGCTGCCAGATTTTTTGTGACATAATATATCATAAAGGTTTTCTCTTGGAAAACATTAAAAATATGAAAATTAAAGATGATTAAAAATTTCCTGTATTACATCATTACTTATAAGATTTTTTTTTCTTACTGTATTTTTGTATACATAGGCCAGGAATCGACAAACATTTTCTGTGAAGGACCAGATAATAAATATTTTAGGCTATTTAGGTAGAATATTTTCAGTCACAACTAATCAATTCTGCCATTGTTGCTGGAAAGCAGCTAGAAGCAATACATAAACAAATGGGTTTTGCCAATAAAACTTTATAGAAACAGACAGGGGACTGATTTGATCTTTGGGCTGTAGTTGGCCAATTGCTGGCTTGATGCAGTATATTTTTGGATTATGTTGCGTATAATGTCTTTAACCAGATTTTCCCTTACTTTCCTTGTAAATATTTTAGGTGACAAAGTATATTTCTAAAATGTATGTAGATGACCTCAATGTATTATTTTTGCATGTACACACCATGACTTATATTTCTAAATGCCCCATTATTATACTTTATGACTTAAAAATTTAACATAATTGTCAAGAAAAGAATTTATACATAATCCCATTGGCATGTTCTGCTCTGTCTGATTAGGATAAATATATGGAAATCAAATAATTATTGAATCAAATAGAATAAATGCTCCCTAGTTTTTTGAAACCTATTGTCAAATTACTTTGCAGAAAATTTGTTCTGATTTAAATTCTGTCAAAATTGTATGAAAGTGAATATTTCTCCATGCAATCACAATCTAACATGACTTCATTTCTTTATATAGTGTTTCTCTGTCAATAACACTCATTTTTCTCTTGTCTGTAGACTATTGAATTTCTTCTTTTGTCAGTTTCTTTTATTCCTTTTATCATTGTTTTTATGGGTAGTGTTTCTGTTTTCCTATTGATTGGTGTTCCTTCTTCATTCTTATTGATGTTTAACTAATCAAATTACCACCAGACAGATTAAAAGAGGGAAAAAACTGCCCAATTTACACACATGCAAGGAATCTACAAAGACATAAGATTCTGAAGACTCTAAGGTGAAATGGGTCCCCATCTATCAAAAAAGAAGAGGGTAGGGGTCTGGAGTTTCAAAGAGAAAAGAAGTCAACGCACAAGAAGATGAAAAGATGACATGTTTGGATAAAAAGTTCTTCCTAAGTAGACTTACCATAATTTTTAGGGTTGAAACTTGGACCAATTAGATTATCACCAAGTATGAAGGTATAGGGAGGGGATTTAGACTACAAAGGAGAGGGGGTGGGATACAGTGGGGGTTGGGGAGTATGGAGGGAGTAGGGTTCAACATTGCTAAATCCAGACAATTCTAGTCAAGCTGGAACATACAGTAACCCTATTGTTGAGTTTTGAGGTTCTAATTTTCTTTAGTTTAAAACAATCCACATTCTAAAGTATATTATTTAGAGATCACATATTCTGATCCTGCTAATGGCAAACATTTTTGTGATTATATAAAGATTATACATCCCTTGTCATGCAAGTTATAAATGCTCTTGTGGGTCGGTGTTTTCTATAAAATTATTTGATGGGCTGTAATTTTAATTAATAAAGCTAAAAACTAATTCAGAAAATAATATATCTGTTATAATTTTCATTTTCTTTATCAAAAGAACATACTTGTAAAAATAACTGCAAAGTTATATCAACTGAAAATGTTTTATTCCAACTAATCTGGAATTTATGATACGTTAGAAATGCAAATTATATACTTTTGGTTTTTCAAATAGTCAATTGTTTAAGGGTTATTTTACATGAAACATCATATACTCTATTATTAATAATATGTTCCATTATTCCATATAATAGGATCTATTTCTGTATATTTTATTCTGTTATCCTAAATTTCTAAAGAGTCTTCCACCAGCTCCATAGGATTTCAATTAGAATAGTTGTTACAGTGACTTTTAAAATACAGCAGTACACATTTCCTCCTTTTGTTTTTATTTCTCTTCTATCTTATCTTACATATAAACTTGGAATAATTTTTCAACTTTTTGTACATTCCTATTTCTGTTCGAAATGTACTGGGGAGAATTTACTCTATGATAAAGGTTTTCCACCCAGTGTTATGATCTACTCTATCTGTTCAATTCTTCTTTTATGTCTCTTTGTAATTTGTTTTTTTTTTATTTGAGTTCTACCTATTTATTTATAACATATAATTTAAATATAATTTATAATATCTATTTATTATTATATAATTATAATTTATTTATAATTATGTTGTAATTCCTTGTTGCTATTATTATTGGATATATTTTCATTATACATTTTGAACTGTGCTTCAATATATGTATTCCTCCAAACCTGGAGCTTATGAGTTACTCTACCTCTTCAAATCCAAGCAGTTCCTGTGTTCTATAGAATCTTCTCTTCTCTCCACCCCCACTGCCACTTGCTTCATGTAAACTCTGAACATCCCTTGGCTAGTTGATTATGTGTTCTTCCATATTGGGCTCCCTGACTTCAAAATAATTGTACTCTAACCTCCACTTTAATGATGACTGATTTTTTAAATATTATCATATTTCTCTTCACATTTAAACAGTTTCACATTGACTAGGACCAACTGTTTTAGCCATTGATAGTCCCAATGTCAAGCTGTTGTCTCTTTTCATTCTCACTTTCTACTTAACTCCAACTTTCCAGAGGGCTCACAGTTTGGTGTACATAAAAGTTGTAAGGTTTTCATATTTTGCACATTCTATTTCCTCTGCCAGAATGCTATGTGTGTTACTACTGTTATACTGATTCAAGATAATTTTGCTAGCTTAAACAAATAGCTTTCAAATTTGAATGACTAAACAGTGGAGGTCTGTGGTTCTCCTAGGCATTTGTATCCAAGTGGTGACTCAGACACCTTTCCAGTTTCCTTTCAATTTTTCATGCTGCCATCTGGACAGATGACCTCCATAGATTCCACAGAGAGACAAGAGAATGTGATGACCTCAAAAAGAGATATACTCAACAACACAACTTCACATCTTTCTATCTTTCTGTCCACATTTCATTGACTTCAAGTCATAAAAGACTCTAACCTGACTTCAAAGGAAAGTAGGAAAGGCGTTCTTCCTTTGTGGTTAATATATATATATATATATATGTATATGTATATATATGCATACATATATATATCATTAGTTTTAGTATTCTCATAATCAATCGTATTTCACCAATAATAAGCATTTATAAATATAGAAATAATTGATAAATAAATGAATCCTATATATGTTAACTATACAAATTAATGTAATTTCTAGAGTCCAAGTAAGAAAATAAGAGGCACAAAGTTAGGGCTGTCATCGGGTTATGATTTTAGAGAGGAATATTTTCAGAGAAATGATATTACTTGAAGGGAAGTTTAAAAAGAAATAAATGATTCTAGTACATTCTTTTCTGTCTGCTTGATATTGTGGGAATTCCTTAATTTACATCTTTCACTAACTTTTCTTCTCTTTATATGCTTTTTATCTAGACTCAAAGATCTGCTTTTTTGAAGGAAACTGAGTTGAAGAAACAGTGGACTAAACTATACCCTGACATTTGTAGTTGACCTCAAGGTCATCATTATTTCCTCCCTCTAAAATTCATTCTACAGTCTTCTCATCCTCAGGAAGCATCTCTGTTGGTTTAAGCAAATTTCCTGTTGTTCTGAGTAGTTCCTGACTCCTGTGGAGCCTGAGTTTCTGGTTACCATGCCCTTCTCAGATCATGACTATGTGGGCAAAGGTGAACTAGGGAGCAACCCACTGCACCCCTGCTAAGTATCAACAGTATTCCTTCCCTTTATTACCTATAGATCTGTGAACACAAGAAACCCAAAGTTCCAGGGGTGGTCATTGATGAACACATATTGGGATTATTTCTGTGTCCCATGGTGGGAACTAAGACTTCTAAATCTATAAAGCACATAGTTGCAAGGAAAGGAAGAACAAATTTTCTATGGGCATGTTGACTCAAACTGTCTGCATCCTGGATTATGGCTCTCTGTTCTTACATTATGCTGCCTCTGAACTTGTGCCTCATTCCATCTTCAGTCAGCAAGCAGATCCTGGGGGTACAGTAGTTCACATGACAAGTGGTATGCCCATTGTTGATCATTTTGCATAAAGTAGTTTCCTTATTTATTTATTTTTTTAGATCATTACCCTGGTAAGGGGTAATGTTCTGCAAATACTCCATAGTGAAACTGACAGGAAAACCTATACCTGTATTGTGTATCTATTCTGGTCAAAATGAATTATTTCCCCTTTAACAGTGAGTTCTAGTGCAATCAATTTGTTACCAAGAGACTTTTAATCTCCTAGAAGGAGGCATCGCTTTGGGGTTTTGTGCATTCCATCATTAAAATGGATTGTCAGGCTCACCCAACCTTCTGACTAAACTGTCAGATCCAGCACAATATGGACATATATGGTCGCATGGTTACACGATGACCCATGAACAAAAGCTCCATTTCTACAAGGTTCCAGTAGCATGTCCATTGTCTCATTTTGAAAGTTGTCAATGTCTTCACTACAGATGGGATGGCCTTTCTTCAGAGCTTTAGGAAGTCTGTATTGTGAATTTTCTTTTGTGATTTGACAAAACTCACAGGTATTTCTTTTCTCTAATTACATGTATCTCTAACATCCTGTGCCAGATCATATGGTCAAAGCAGTAGGAGCTCTTGTAGTGAAGCTGGACATATTACAGAGGAGTTTCCTGGAATACTTGCTACCTTCTGTAGAGCTTTGTGCATGTCGAGAAAAATATTCAAGTGTTGTACACATATCAGAGAAGCCTATTTAGAGTTATATTTGCTTTTTTGATTTGGAGGTGTTTTTGAGATATACTTTTTCTTATTTTGAGAGGGGATGCTCTGGAAAACAGATCATTAAATCTTAAAATACTATGATGTGGTAGTATTTAGTCATCATAGATTTTTGTCTCCCATATGTCTCTTACTAAAGTCTCTGACAAATTTGCTGCGTTCTATTCCTCTATCCCAATGAGCATAGAATCGCTGATACCATGTAGAAGTATAACATTCTTTAGGATGTCTACATGTTGCAAAGCTTTGGCCTATAATTGGACATAGACTAAGAAAGTAAAAGTCCTGGGTCATGTATGTGTGTGAAATTTCTTTATTAAAGGGCAATTTTAAGAGTAAAATTCAAATTGGTGTTGTCTTTCAGATAGACAGGAGAAACTTGATTAAGAAGATAATGAACATAACTTCAAATGTACTCTGTTCTTCCATTCCTTTAGATTCCTTCTGGAAATAAGATTATTTGTAACTTTTTATTCTTTAAATCATTCAATATGTATGAACTATTTTATAATAAAATGTTTAAATACTAAAAATAAGTAATTTTCAGAAGAGGGTGATAAGTGAGAGACAGAGGAATAGCTAAAGATGTCTGGGTTGAGGGAAGAAAGACTCTTTTTGATGGAATAAACTTAAACACATTACAGGTTACATAGAAAAAATCTAAGGGAGAGCACAGAATATAAATGATAAAAGACACTGGGTTGAGGGTTAGAAGTAGTAGAAGGATTATATCTGCTTCAAAAGAGATAAGGAAAACTGCAAATACAACTGTCTTGTTTTGAGGAACAGAAGGCTGAGAAATGAGGGTTTATGGAAGGAAGATGGCTTCCAATTTCTCCTCAAGTTGAAGACAAGTCATCTTTTTAAAAAGGAGAGGCAGAGGTGATGGTGATGATTATGAAGTTTGAAGGGGAAGACTTTTAGGAATGTAGGAAAACTCATGTGGGGAATGCTGAGCTCAGTCAAATACCTGTCTAAGATCATGAACACTTGTTTAGCAGCATTCTGAATACCATGGAGGAATAATGAATAAAGAAAGACTTTGAATAGATCCAAGATTGGGAGATTTTAGGGAAGACATGGTAGAAAGAAGGGAGTGAGGATATTTAGAATGTAAACAAAATGTTTATTTAGAGTAGAGGTTGAATAGAAGAGGAAGTAAAATCATGATTATTTAGTTGTTGATATAATAACAGTATGTGGGGCAGGGACTAGGTCAGGGTGGAAGAAAAGAAATGAGCAGTAATAAGAAAGCACAAAGTCTGACCTTTACCAGCCATCAGTTTAGCCCAGTGTAGCCAAAATTTTTGCGGGATGGTAGGTGCAATGAAGTCAAGGTCCTTACTGTTAAGTTCCCCAAACCCAGCATAGCATATGCTATTATGGACATAGAAAGGTAGGAAGCTAAAGTAAGTATAGACAATTGATGTATTGTGGTATAAAATTACAGCAATGAAGATGATGCAGCATGTGCATGTATATGTGCACCTGTGTCCACAGTTGTGGGAGTTTGTGTGTCTGAAAAAATTTTTGCAAAGCCCGGCCTGGATGGCATGTGAAAGGTAGGAAAGTTAAAGCTCAGGGGTGAAACAAGAGAGTTTATTTAGAGAGATGGGGAAAAGCACTTCGAAAGAGAAAGCAAATCCTCTGAAAGGGGAAATGCAGCAAAGGGATGGAGATCTAAGATTTTAAAAGGGTAGAAGCCCACTTCCCATCCCCACCCTGTTGTTACACCTTCTGAGATGGGACAAATCTTTTTTTACTGGCATATCAGAGGTCTCCTGTCAGATTGATTGGAAGGTTTTGTATCGGCTCCATTGTGATTGATTTCCTTTTAGTAGCCCTGAGCCTTGGCACCTAGGCTTGAAGCCTTAGTAGTTTACCTGGACAATACAAGCTAATTGTATTGACTTTCTGATCCCAGCTTTGGTATGTTAAACTGAATTGGCCCCATTTTGGGTCTGTGCAGATGGCTGGGTTAAGTCAGTTACGCTGATCTATCATTTTCTGGCTCTGTATTTCCCTGTACTCTGCTGATATCTGGCTAGCTACCTGTCAGAGAGATTTGGGGAAGATGCCACCAGTGATCATGACACAGGATAACCGAAGTATAGTATTAGAAAGCAATCCCCTTGGAACTGTACACATGACACAACTTTAGATAGATATTCTGGATATTGAACTGTTTATTCAAAAAATGGTGAAGAACCTTATTATGAAGTCTCCATACAGAGCAAACAGGACTCTTCCAGAACACCCTGGTATAGCATTATTTCTACTCAGAATGGGATGAAGTTTTCTTAGAGACAACTACTTTTTATGTGCCTTCCAGTGTTATGTTAAGGGTACTTTTGTCAAGATGATGATCATAAAAGATTGTGCCACGATGTTCTAGCGGTTATGGTGGGCACAAAACCTATTCCGGGCACCCTCAGGATAGACTGGAGTCAGCAGAATTCCAGATCCATCTTGTTGTGTGCATTGCTATCTTTTTTGCCTTGAAATAAATTTAAAGCAAATCTGAACAGTTAGCAGGCTTCTTAATTAAAAAATAAATCAAAACTGACAACAATATAGTGTCGTTAAATATATATCACAATCCCTTTCACCTGCTTCAGTTTTCCTCAACATCTTGAAAGTCCTTGTTTTTGTTATTGTTGCTTGATAATTCACTGATTTATCAAAAGTGTCATGTACAGAGTCTTCTATAACCAGCAAACATCTATGGAGTAAACTTCTATAAGGAAGGAACTTGCCTAGGGGCCAGGAGGGGAAACCAATATCAACTAATATGTTTCTGTCTTGAAGCACTGAATAGATTTCTGCTTTAAAGCTTAAAGACTTAAAGAAAAATTTAAGTATGAGTATAAGTAGCTATATAACAAGTCAGAGTGCAATAAAATCTCTAAGAACACTATCAACCTAAATTTTCCTCCAAAATTAAATGTTTCTCAGAAGAATTAAAATATCACTATCATAGATTGTTGGTGGCAGAACAAATGATGCACATTTGGGGGAAATTTATTTGGCTCTATCAAAGGTAGTAACAATGTTTTATTGCTCAACACTGTTTTGGATCATTCCTGCTGCAAAGAACTTTGGAAGAAACCAAGTGGAATACAGAGCCAGAGACTACAGGGAAATTTCTCTTCTGGAGAGAAGTCAAAAGTCTTCAATATCAATGAAAGAAGAAGAGTAGAACATGTGCAGTCAGGTGTGAATGTGGGAATTGGGGTGATGGGTATGCTGGAATGTATTGTAAAATATTTATACTTTGTTGTATAGCTTTAAATTTTCATAAAGTTATAAATGATAAAGTCACCCAGATATTTACCTGATGTTGGGTACTGGACAGAAGAAATTGAGAAGACTCAGAGAGAACTAAGAAAGGACCTGGAGAGTCAGAGCAATACATCAGAACAAAAGGAAGGCAGCATAGGCTGATATTTATTCTTTCAGAGACTCCTTCTGGGTTCTGCACTTATGTGACACAACGGATTCATATATGTGGCTCAGGATACAATGGAAGAAACCTTCTAATTGTATCTTTCTTTATTCAATTCTAAAAAATATTAATACAGACATTGCATGAGAAGTTTTATTTTTAAAATCTGTTTCATTATTTCAAAAATCATAAGCACTGTTTATTACAGTGTTAGAGAAACATAGGACAAAATATTGTGTGTGACAATGTTTACAACTACGTGAAAGTGTTTCTAAGAACAATAGAAATAAAATACAGTGATAACTGCAGATGATGGTATTATAAGTTATTTTTCTGTTTATAAAGTTTCTCTAATATCATCAAGGCAACTGTGTTTTTACAATTAATACTGAAAAACTGAAAAAAAGTTTTTTTCTTGAATATACAAACAAGTTTTATTGGTGCACAATAGAGAATCTATTATTTTTATTAAGGTTGGGTAGGTATAGTGAACAAACCTCAATAAATTGTGGGGTTTTTCAAGTTACTTAAAGATGTCTAGAGACTGGATATTATTTTCATGAGAATCCTGGCCTGCTGAATCAATGCCACTGATGAGAATGACAACAATTAGGCAGAAATGTGACTACCAAGTTTGGGAGTTGGGAAGACTCCATGAGAGGTGGTATTTGAACTATACCTTGAAGAAAGAACAAAATGTCAGTGGTTATTAGATGCCTAAAGTGGAGAGAGAAGTCTATCTAAATAACACACAATAACTTCTTCAGTTTCAGAGACAGAAAATTGACTTGTTTGCTTGGACATCTCTAGTGAAGTGTGGGCAGGTACGACCAGGAGGCAGTCAGGGTCAGATCAAAGAAAATGATCTTGAATAAGCAGACGAGGGTGGTAGTGACTGACATTTGTAGGCTACAATAGGAGAGGAAACTAATAGTCATGACTGATGCAACCTGTCACATTTTCTAGAATTTCCACTCCTCATCCCAAGACTTCTTAGTAGCTTTCTTTCTGGTGATTAGAGCTTCAGCTTTTCTTCTAGAGGAAAGAAAGACTTTTTGATAACTCACTTCCCTGATATGACCTCCCATATCTCCCATTTCTAAATAACTCTTAGAATTCTGTGAACCAAGTGGAAGAGTAACAGGTTATTTTCATGCACAGTAAATATCTCAGAAGCACGGAGAAGATAAAAAAGGAAGAATGACAGCTAAACGTTAAAGAGGATAGAAGAAGGAATTAGGAGATTGACTAAAATGTGTGCATGTTTTTACAGTGTACAAGTATTGCAACACATTTTCAAAATAGGAAGCTATAATTAATTTCTTGAAAAATCATCTTGATAGAAAAAGGAAATTTTCTATTCTAGAGAAAAAATAAGCATCTTCTGATTAATTTAGAGGTGTGCATGTTGGGTGTGGGCAGGACTAGACAGGAGCTGAGCATCCAGTACAGACACAGGCACCATGGGGTCTCTCAAACATTGTGATTAAATTGATCATCTAATATGAATTTAAATGTTGAAATGTTAGGAAAAGAAACTTGAGGAAACATAGAAGAAAAGAAATACTTTTTTATCGATGTGATTTTTAAAAGGAATAAGAGAATTAGGTTTTCTTATGAATAGTTGTTTTTAAACTAATATCAGCATATTGTTGAACTCATACACCGAGTAGATGCTACTGCATTTTGTAATGTAATGGTATGCAAATTTGAAAAATACCTTGATTTAAGAAAATTTTATAATTATCACTGGGGCTTTTAGCTACTTCCAATGACAAACTCACAGAATTATTTTATTTTGAATGATTTCAATCATATGTTTTCTCTCCCAGAAGCAAATTAATCCAGACAGGTGATCTTGTTTTTGCCTTGCTGATGAATCATAATTCCTTCATGTCACAGAAAGTGTGACATATCCTTTTCCACATATTTACCTTTGTCTTGCTCACACAGAGACCTTAATTAATAGCAACCAGTAACCCAGGCCTTTCAAGGAAACCAGTTACCACTTGCTTGAAGTCTTCTTTTTAACTTTTTCCTTCTCTTCCTCTCCTGATTCCTATCCTTGCCCTCCAGTCCATCCCTTCCACATTTATTGAACATAAATGTGTCTGGTATTTCATTCTTTCACAATGGAGATAGAGATTAACTGGCAAATGCATTACTCCAATGAAATATGATTGAATATACAATCATCAGGTAGCTAAAATTAATTACATGAACAACTAACTTTTCTGTGAGAAGTGAGATGAATATCCCAGAAAAACTTTAGCGAGATGACACTTGAATTGAGAGTTGAAGAATGACTGGGAGCTGGATATGTACAGGGACTGGAGAAGGTATTCTAGAACACTCTTCAGTTTTCTTTATACACATCCCTAACATATTCTACCCACATGTCACTTTTGCATGAGGCTTTGTTTTCTGGACAAAATGTCTCCCACATCTTTGCTACAACATTGTGTTTTTCCTCTACTTTGGCAAACAATAAATTCAAACTGTCATTCTAGAGTACCATTGGTAATTAACTGCCACATTTTCCTAATACATTCTCCCATATTCATATTGATTGTGTATACATGAAAAACAAAACTCCAAGGAATATCTGATCTACAACTGAAGTGTGTCATTTTCATGTTTTCCTCCAAGCAAGATCCCTAGCAAAAATTCAGGTCTATCAAGAGAACTGCACCAATGTGAATCAATATTAGACTATTGTCTTCAGAAAATTACAGACAATATCTACCACTTAACCTAGCAAAATATTTCAAAATATTCTACCCATGGTGAAACTATATAATCTCCTAAATACTAAGTGATTGGTAAGTCTCTATTCAATGAAAAGCTATAATCTAGCTATTGGCAAAAGAACTACCTTATAAGAAAAAAATTTTTACAAGCATCTGAACTTGATGATAATCAAACTCTTAAAGTTATTTCCTAAAGGATTTCACTTATTAAAAACGCAAATGGTTCGATGACTTAGGCTTTTGCTTGACCTAAGCTAATACTGAGTTTACCTTTCCTTAATATTAACTATGATAACAGAAGGAGTTAGTGTCTTATAGTCTTGAAATACTGTAAATTTGAGGTTAAGTCTGTGTTAGGCTTCCAGGTAAGAGTTTTACATACTTTATTTTGCTTAATCTTAACAACAATGCATGGGATTTGCTTTACAGATAAAGAAACAGAATTTTATAAATTAAATAATTTGCTCAAGGCCAAAACTAAGAATTTGAGGTAGGATTCAAACCCAGATAGGTCTGACTTCAAAACCTCCAACACTGAGATGTATTTTGTCCTTTCATAACTCAGTAGAGGCTCTAAGAGCAACATCTGGCTATTTGTAAAAGAAATCAATAAATGGCAAAGGCATTATTAGAGTGGATTTAACATGGACAAATATAAAACCTAGTCATCTTCATTCTTTGGTATACATTCTACTTTTTGAGCAATCTGTCATTTGTTAAATTAACTAGAATTGCAACCTGCCATGCTAGTCCCTAAAATAAACAGTTATACAAGTTGAGAATGTTTGCTTTAGAATTATATATCCAAATTTTCAAACACAGGCTAGAAATTCAAACCACATTTCATAACTCAACATGTCATTTCTGAGCTCATAGCATCCTGTTGTTCGTATTTAAGTACACATTAGATCCTCGGCAACTTATAAGTCCTAATGCTAATAACCATATTACTAATGTGATTGTCATACTTTCTCACAACTATTACGAAGTTTTGTCGCTTTAATTTAAACACACAGATCTTCTTTGGCTATTACACACCAGATCATTTTAAGGTTGGATTCATGTAGTAAGATGAGGTTACAGAAGAAAGGAATGAGTTGATGTAATTGTTTCTGTATCACGAAGAGACCAAGTTACTCATGTGTTAGAAAAAGCAATCTGCATTTTTTGAGATTGTAACTGAAGATTAAATTCAATCTCCTTTGGTACATGTTGTGGACCTTTATAATGAAATGAGTGGGAGAACATTTTCTTCCGACTACTGAGTTTAAGATAGAGCCAAAGAAAACAGTTTACACAGTATTCAAAAAAGTTCAAGCAATACAATGACTAGAGACACAAGAAGGCCCTGTGCTAAATTGAAATGCTGACTAGCTAGCTCAGAGCACAACCTAGACAAATTAAAAATATGTAGTTTCCTCTTAGACTGAGAGAGTCTATGTTCCCATATATTGATTATATATGGCTTGGGTATTGAAGTAAGTGCTTTACTGCACAGCAAGCATGAGACTCCCTGTTGCCAGTTTCCTAACCCTTATCCTAAGTTTCCTCATTTGTGAAATTGAGGGGGTTAGAATGGATAACAATTAATCCTAAAAATTCATCTAGAGATCTAGAATTTAATTTTTAATCCAGAATAGCTTTCCATTGGTACCCAGAATGATTTATTTATACTCAGATATAAACTCAGTTGTATATTAATCCAAGTTGTGGCTACTCTGATTCTCTTGTAATTAGAACACTGAACCATAAATTGTTCATTTTTAATCCAAGAAGGAATAGAGTAAATGTGTGTGAAGAAAGACTACCTTGCAAGAATTAGAGTAATGTTCCATTTCAATGTATAAAGTAAAATCTATTCCAATCTATAAAGATAACATGGCTTTGCATTTCAACTATACTTTGAATCAACCATGATTAGGTAGTTCGGTTGACTTTGCATATGTCTTAGAAGTTTTCTTAGCATCATGGAACGGAACTGTCTCTCTTTCTATGGAGGAGTAGCTGGGAAACCAGGCATTCTATGTCTTGCCTGAGGTCCCAGAAGAGGTCAGTGCCTGAAGCATGAGTAGAACCTGGGTTTCCTAATTTAGGAAAATGTCTTGTTGTACTGTGCTATTTTGATTCATGAGGGTAGAACTGCTGAAGCAGAGCTGCCTGCAAGACAACACAGTCAACTCATTGCAAACCTCATCCCTTGTAGTGAAGAAGGAAGTTGAGCTCTGTTTTTCACTGCTGCTGAACTAGGAAAAGAACTGAAATGCAAACAGAGTCTTGCAGGTCTTTTCTTGCTGACTCTTCACTTCTTAGCCCAGCCACTTCCAAGTGCCTGAACTTAAACTGTGTTTTATTGTTGTTGTTGCTTGTTTTATATTTTTTAAGGGATGAAGGTGAGTAGGCAGACAGGCAGGGAGAGAGAGGAGGAAGAATAATTTTTATTTAGGTATTCACAGTCGTTACTTCCCACCCACCCACCGCCCCTGAATTGTCTCTGCCCCCCGGGACTCAAGAAGGCAGTCTGTGCTTCTTCAGAGGCAATTGATTGACCTAATCGCTATTCCACTAGTGTGTACCAAACCTTCTGTGTTTTGAAACAAGATCTTCAATAGCACCACTTCTTTTTTCACTTCTCTCTGAGAGTTCTTTGAGTGCTATCAGTCAATCTATGAAAAATACACTTGAGCATTAACAAGTACTCCTTGGCATCATGTCCACCTCTTTGTAAATGGAAGTAATTCCCATTGTAAAAGGCTGGAACTCCCATGGAAGGGACCATGGAACATATCAAGAGGCATATTTTAGTGACAAAGTGTCAGTGCTCACGTTTGGATATGGAGTGAAGACCAGGTGGTAGAGTAAGGACCAGCTAGAGTGAGAATCATGTGCTGGAGTGGGGACCAAGTGGAGTGGGGAACAGGTGATGCATTAAGGACCAAGAACTGGAGTGAGGATCAGGTAATAGGGTGGAAAGTCATATTTTATTCAGGGAAACAGACCTCAGGCTCTTACCATGGAGTCATTCAGGTTTTTGCCTGGGCAGTAGGCCTGCTCTCCTTAGCCATAGTTCTGTGCACTTACCTTTCTGTTGTCCCTGGTTGACATTGGCTCTCCTTTCTCCTACTCCACTCCTTCTTCTCAGCCCCCTTCCTTTCCCATCCTGTATGAAGAGCTTTTCCCATTTGTGGTAAGCCCACCTGGGCTGTCGTGGACTTACAGCCAGGTTCCCTGTTACCCACCCTGTGGTTTCCTCCTTCTTGGGACACCCAGAGTTCAGCTTACTAAATGGCCTGTAGGACTTAAAATACATAGGAATACATGGTAAGGATAGAAAAATACCTTAGATAGAATATATATACCCATGTGCTATCTGTTTTCATCTCTAGATTGTGGGAGTTTAGTGACATTTATTTTCTGTTTTATAGATTCCAACTATATTTAGCTAAAAAATATAAAGGCAATGCACTCATTCCCTGGAAAAATTATAGAAAGTAAACACCTAACTCTTTTCTTGAAATTCTTTTCACCAAAATGTCATCATTCCCCAGAAAAATAATGATGTTTTATTTGGAGATTCTTTGGCCATAATTTGGAGACTTATGATAAAGTGTGGAGTCCTAGTCATTCACAACATTATTTGGAAAGTTATTTAGTATATCGGATAAATTTTAATTAAATAGTATTTTTACTAAAGGTGATTGATTTGCATATGTTTCATTGACTAGAGGCACTCTTCACTGCATTTTGTGAGGCAGTATGATAATTATTCAGCATATTATTTTTCCCAATATTTCAATTATGAAAAATTTCAGAAAAAATGAAATAATTGTATGGGGAACAATGTAGAAGATTCTACATTAATGTTTTACTGCATTTACTTTGTTAAAAATCTCTGCATCTATATCAACTTCTATTTATCAGTCAATCCACCTTTTACAAATATACTATTCTTAAACTCCATTTTTCCTTTCACAGTTAAGTCAAAATCTTAAAGTATCTAGCTAAATGACTTGATCATTATGGATGACCAAGTGGATATTGTTTGAATATCTTAATTCTTCCTTTTATTTATTTTTTTTTTTTTAAGGAAAAGTGCAGGCAAGAAGAAAGTGATTAGGCAGGCAGGCAGGAAGAGAGAGGAGGAGAAAGCAGTATTTCATTTTTTTTTTAATTTAGTTGTTCACATTGGTTGTCCCCTGCCTCGCCCCATTTCTGGACCCAGAACTAGAACCTAAGGTTATATGGCTTGCTCCTTTGGAGGAAACTGACCTAACCGCTGCTCCACTGGACACGCCAATTATTTCTTTTGACTGTAGAAGTTGATTTTAACTGCCAGTCTTTAAGGTCTCCTCAGCAATCTTTTCCTGATGTATTTATTTTTATAAAATCATCTTGAAATAAACACCTTACTAAACTTTCTCTGATCAAAAAGAAATGATTTATAAAAAGATGTGTTTATGTTATTTTTCTCTGTTAAAAAAGAATGAGTGATTTATGCTGTACAAAATTTTAATATTAATAGACAATATTTTATGTATTACATTTATATATTTTTAAAATTCATGAAAAATCTTATTAAAATGTATTTATTAAAAATAAATGTTTTATTAACACTGCCATTCTACCTTATTATTAAGCATCAATTATTTTTTTAATTATTGATATTTATTGCCTCTTTTATTCACAATGCTGCATTCATTTTTGAATATTGACATTGTGTCTCAATCTATTTTTCACACCACACCTCCACCAGAGTTCCAGAGTCCTTTACTACCACCTTTCCCCCTCTTTCCTTCCCTCCAGCCTCCCACTTGCCTAGCAGTCATCATCTTGTGTCCTGTGAGTTTTGCTGGGGTTTATCTGTTTATTTGTTTCATTTTTATATTCCACATATGGGTGAAGCCATCTATATTTCTGTTTTTCTTTCTGACTTAATTACTTAACAACCAGATAGATGCAAAGAGCACAATTTCATTTTTTTAGTAGCTGCTTAGAATTCCATTGAGTATATATAACGCATCTGTGGCACATCAAATATTTTTGAAACATATTGGTACCAGATCCCTTCTTTAAATAATCTTCTTGAGATCTGCATAAGGACATACAGATTTCAGTCCCTGATCATCTTCTTGACTCTGCCTAGCCCATTCTCTGTTCATTCCTCTTAAATATCATTTCTAGATTGAAGCTCATCAGCATCTTTCTGTTGCGATTAAAATAAAATCCCAGCCTCTTATTATGTCTGAGAATGTTCTCTGCAATTTGATCATATCTACCTCCCCAGCACACCTGGTCAAGTGTACACTTCATCTTATATTCTCATATAAGTCTTCGAACGTCAGTTCACCCATAGGACTTTCCACTGCTGTCTGCGTTCCCTGGACACTTCCATTTTGGCACCTTCATGCTTTTAGTAACATTTTGTTTGTTTTATTTTATAAAAGCAAGCCAACATTTTCCTTGAAGATTCAAATAGCTAAAAATTTTGTAATAGCAGACTTCAGGAGGGATCTTTGAGGCTGAATTTTTAACAAATTTTCCAGAAATTTCTAACGTACATCTAGTTTTCTAACATATCTTGCACTTTTGACTATATAATTTTGGAAAATTAAGAACTCTCTAAACGATCAATATCTAGCACCATTTTGAGGGTGCTATTTCTTAAGCATAGATTTGCTATTTTAAACGATGAGATCTGAAAGGACAAAGCTGAAAGATGTAGCCCTGAGCTTATACACACTATGCATCATTGGGAGAAATGTTTATGGGAATGCAGTTTCTACACTTTGAACAAATTGTGTCTTGGAGACTTTAAGATAGACAGTTGCTTAACACTGCATCAGAAAAGAGTTTCATTACTCTCCTTTCAATTGTTTCCTTTGTAAGTGAAATATAGACAGTGGCATGTTACCAGTATGAAGTAAAATAAAATAAACTGATGATAATGTTATAAGTTAACAGATGTACTTGTTAAGAGTGGTTGTTTGTGGACTAAAGAATAGTAAACGATTTATTGTCATTTAAAGGGAGTGCTCTAGTATGTGTTAATTACTTTTTCTGCTCTCTGTTTTGTTGTATTTGCATGAAACTTTCAGGTTTATTAATGGACTTCTTGCTTGCTTACAATTCTAGCTAACAGGTCTGGGAAGATATACAAAAAAGAGTTAATGTCACAAGTCAATTCACTCATAACTGCACAGAAAAAATGCATTTGGAAAATAAAGTCATATCAGATCATTCTTTAAATCATGTGGCATGTGCCTTATCACGTCTAAAAATTGATTGAGGTTGATTTATGACTCAAGATGGAAAAAGTATTAATGACTACAAAAGATTCTTTGTGTTCTTCCAAGCCCTTAAAAACATGAACACAAATTAGTAATAGAGGTGGTTGATGTTCCAAAATGAAAAACTATAAAAATTAAATTCCTTAGAGAACTTTAAAAATCATTCTATCCAAATGGGCCAAATCCAATTCCATTCAACCACAAGTATTGAATTCCTCCTTGGAATGCCACATGGCTTTGGGAACTGACAGTGTGTTTCTAAAACATCACTTTCCATATACATGAGCGTGTTAAAAATGAAATCTTCAACACAACTCTTTCAAAAATGTTACTCGTATTTTATAAATGAGGTTGGAATTTAAAGTATTAAATTCCAGGTATTTACCTGAATACACACTGCTTCCAAATGATTAAACTAGAATCAGAACTTAACGAGGCTTTAATTCAACCTATTTATCTGCTTACTTAATCTTGTCAAGTACTTCCTAAGTGCATGCACTATGCTATGTGCTGTTTATATGATTCTGTTCAAAGGGCGAAAGACAAAAAGTCTTATCCTCATGGTCCTTCTAGTTTTAGAAAGCAGACATTTGTTACACAAAAATGCCTAAGTAAAATTTCAGTTGCAAATAAATTTATTGGAAGATATCTCTGAGAAAGTGACATTTTAAGCTGAGACTTGTAGAAATTGATTAAGTGAAGAAAGTGGCGTGTGTGAATGAGGAGATAAGTGAAGACAAAATGTCTACTGACATTTCTTGAACTCCTCTTAGTGAAGGCATTGAAGGCTAACGAGGGGCAGAAGGGTGATAGCTAGGGGTTACGCCATGAAAAGAATAAGGTTTCTGGATCCCCCAGATTCAGGATGGACTAGCAAGTCTACCTTAATTCTCTAGACCAGGGAGTCTCAAAGTGCAATCCAGAACCAATATCAGTCTTACTTGGGTGCTTGTTAAAATGCAAATGTTGGAATTAGGACCCAGCAACTTGAATTTTCATAAGTTCTTCAGGTGTCTCTGAGTCATATTTTAGTTTGAGAACCTGATCTTTGCCATTTTGAGTGAGTTATTCACCTCTCTATATCTTTTTTTTTTTTCCAGTTGCATACAATAGGGGTACTACTCTGAGAGTCCAATGAAATATATTTGCTAACTACTTCTTCAAATACCGTATATGGGATCAGTAACAACTTGTGAGTAGCTCAAGTGGAAGAAGCAAAGAACAGGGAATAATGATACTACTCTGAGGTACTTGTTAAGGAAAGTATAGCTAGAACTATGGAGTGTTTAGGTTTAGGTAACATTCTTTTTACTATGACACAGCATTCATTTCTACGACTACCTCCAAGAGAAAAAATATCATTTTTTACTTTGCAGGCTTAGAAACCTTGGTGTGGATTTTTAAAACCACTTATCCAATTAATCAATGATAGATTTGATCAAGCGTAAAACGTATTTTGATATATTTACACCATAAGCTATTACATGCTGAGCTTTATCCAGTGCCTCAACCTCCTCCATCCTTATGAACTACACCAGTGAATGCAGCAGATCTCTATTTGCTCTGCGCAGAGGGAAGAGAAGAGCCATTGCCCAGTGACCCACAGAGGTCTTGACATCAAAGGTGACTCTATCAAGAGAGTTCTCAGTAATTAGAAGATAAATTTGAAATTCCATCCTCAGCTGCTGTAAAGTTAGAATTTTGCTCTTGAAGCTGACAGATCACCACAATTGACTGCAGATTCATAGACTGATTCATTAAAAAAATGCTACATGTGTCTTTCTGCATTTGCAAGATGTCTCATGTAGTTTAAAGTTTATTTTCTTAATGTGAAAAAGTATGTGAGTTCCTGAATTTAGCTTTAAGAACTTGACAAAAGGCCATCCAAATGTATGTCTGTCTGTAGTCATAGTCCCATCCTGAATCAACCATAGATAAGTTTGATGATTTAAAGGGGCAAGTCTCACATTTCACAAGCTGACCTAGATTAAGCAGCCCCAGTGGAAAGTTCCATTCCAAAGGCATTTTATAGGAACCATGTGCATTGGTTAGAGTTGGATAATGGAGGAATTCAAGACAGGTAGAACACAGGAGGTCTCCGCACTTTACAAACCACATGCTGATGGTATAAGCAGCTTTATTCCGTGGGTTTGCATGAAAAGTCCTATGATGTCCAAACACAAAGATATCATTTACATTTTTATTATTCCTCTTTTCCGAGAATTAACCACAAAAGTTATGCTTATATTATGTATTTTCTTGGCTTGATAACTTTTAAAAATGAAGGAATTTATTAAGTGAATATGATCTTCATCTCCTTCTATGCCACAGAAACAAACTAAAGGAAATTCAACCAGCCAGGCCAACAGCAAACTCTAGAGCCCAACGCAAACACATCTCATAAATCAGAGACCTCTCCATGGCTGCTCTACAGGCATACCCAGAGGCTGCCGAATGAAGAGCAGATGATAGGGAAGGGCCCTCCCTAGCTCTCTAGGTGAGACTCTGGCCTTTCCCAAGTTGAAGAAGGTGACGCTTTGGAGACAATGTGGGAGTCCCACATACTAGTAGCACTGTGAGAAAGGTTTAAATTTCATTTCCTTTTTTTGAAAAATAAAGGTACAGGCAAGAATGAAGATAGGTAGCCAGGCAGGCAGGCAGGAAAACAGAGAAGGAAGGAGCTTTTCATGTTTTGTTTTAATTTAGTTGTTCCACTGGTTGTTTCACCACCAAACCTGGAACTTGAACCCAGGGATATGTGGCCTTGCATTCCTTCAGAGGCGACTGATCAAACTGCTATTCCACCAGGGTGCACCAAATTTCATTTTTATCTCCCACAAGGGTATCAGCTGTGGGCACTTTCACTTTCTCACTATTCATAAAATACAGCCCCATTAGAGTCCTCAAATTCTAAAACAAATTTCTTTCCATTGTAATATGGTATCTATATTGTGCTGTTCCTTGGCTAAATTTCTGCCTTTGGATGGTCGAAATGAAAGCATGATAGAAGACACAACACAATTTTCTTTTTTCATGTAGGGTGTAGGTGGTGGTGAATGTGGAGACACTAATTTAGCTCTCTTCCTTGGAGAGACAAGTCAGACCATTCACACATCTTTTACATTTTCCTTTGTCTTTTGGTTGGCTGCTGCTCTGATTGTATCTTGGGGTTAAACAAATTTCAAGTTCCAGTGATAACACCTTATGAATTTGTATGTAATGTGATCATTCTCTTTAGGGTTTCTGGAAACATCTCAAAGCATATTTGTTTGTAAGACTCATTTATTTCATAAGATGAAAACAAAATCTTCTCATAAACTAAGGGTGGATAGTTTACTGTTAGCTCTTATAAGTGAGCTAACATAGTTTCTCATAGGCAAGCAAGACTCTGATTTTCTTCAAGACTCTGATTTTCTTCTATTGTTCCTCTTCAGAAGAAAATAATCAAAATCTTAACAATAAACATACACATTTACTTGACAAAATCAAAAGATTAAATAAATGAAGATTTTTATTGAAGTAAAATTTTTAGTGGAGCAAATTCTATAATATTAAAATAGCAGAGGAATTTTAAAGCACACCACTTTAAAATTTTCTTTTATTAATAAATTACCTTTAAAGTATATTAAATACAATTAGCTCTTATTTTTATATTATTTAAAATTTGTATAATACAAATTAAAAAATCTTAATTAACTTTATATTTTAGAGCAATTTTAAGTTTATGTTAATTTTGCACAAAAAAGTATAGCAACTTTCCATATATTCCTTCCCCCACATAGGATTTACCCTGTTAACATCTTAAATTAGTGTAGTATACAAATTATAATTGAAGAACAAATCTCAATACATTATTATTAATTGAAGCTCACAGTTTACATTAAGGGCCACTCTGTATTGTATCTTCTATGGGTATGTATTCACAATTAAAATTTCATCCAGAATATTTCACTATCTTAAAATCTCCTGGACTCCAATGATTCTCCTTATCCTCAGCCCTTATCATGAGCTACTGACAACTGCTGATCCATTTACTGCTTCTATTGTTTGGTCTTTTCTAGAGTCACATATTGATATCATCCATTATATAGCCTTTTCAGATTGACCTCTTGCACCCAGTAATACACATTTAACTTCCCTTAGTGTCTTTTTTGGGATTTGATAACACTTTTTTTAAATCACAGAATAATATGCCACTTTATAGATATACTACAGGTTGTTTTTACAAAACAACTCTTTTATTATGATAGTTAGAAGAGTATTTCAGTGTATTATACATAGATTGATACAAATTTAGTTTTGCAATGTGTCATATTGTGTTCGTTCTTATTTTAGTGTGAACTAGGGTAATCATTTTTGAGGAGACGTCTTCCCCAGAAAAACGTGTACCATCAATGGAATTCACCAGTCTTTTTCTCTTCCCTTTCTTGACTGTTTCATCAGTGCCTATCGATATGGTCAAGTCCTCTCAGAAAAAATTACCCTGATATGTAGTTCTCCCATTAATTTTTTTTCCCCCATTTCAATATGGATCTTGAGATGATTCCACATTCTATCTATGTTTTTCTCACCAGTGATGTTCTAAATACCTAAACTAAAAGTTTTTTTACAGTCCTCATCTAGTCTGATCACTCACAGTATTTGTCCTAGTGAGCACCTTTTCCCTTCACATGTGCTCAATCAATAGTGATGATCACAGGAATCATCATCAACTCCCTTCTCAACATCTTAACCTCAGTATATGCTGAAGCTAGATTTTCCAGGTGACTAGGAAGGATATGGGATCACAGAAAAGAATAAGACATAGTAAATCATATCCTGGACATTTTGAAGTGATAATAGAAAAGAGAACTAACTTCTTCCTATTTTTCATGCAACTCACTCTTTCTATGATCCCATAAGGCTATATCTCTATTTCAAACTCTACTGAGCTTTAGATATTATCTTGACTGGGATATCATGCGTCATGATGGCTTTCCTTTGGCATATTCTAAGGTATCGATATTCCACCTTCTTCCGATTTTCTCAGGATAGCAATACCTTTCTGATCTATTTCATTCATGACTAAATGCTAACACCCTAATCTTCAGATTACCTCCCACAGCTATGTACATTTATCTCTACTTCAGACTATATTATCTCACCCATGACACACTTGCCATCATAGTTCCAAAACAGTCTCCATTGTCACCAAGATAATTTTATTATCCGTTTTTCCATTCTAAATGAAATCCACCAATCACAAACAAACAGGTTTCCCATAAGGCTGTTATGTTTTGCCTAAAATAAAGACAATGTTGAGTTTAAATGTAGCATTTTTTTCGGACTTTGCATCTTAAAAATTTATGAAAATGCTCTTTGGTAGTTTATAGGTGATATCCCTATCTCACTTGCCAAAACACATTTGCAGATTAAGAGACATGGATCTTTTACCACTTCATATTATACAAGTTAATGCAAAGAAAGAGCCCACTTAGTAATCTAAGAACACAGAAAGAGGTCAATATTATGCTGAAGATGGAATCAGTATATCTCCATTAAGCAGCCTCTTGTTTGCATTCTCCTCAACATTTTACCATGCCTTCCTCTCCAATGACTACTTCCCTTTAATCTTTGGCAGTTAACTTGTTGACCTCTCTTGTCTGAGCATCACTAAAATCATTCTGCCTTTTCTAAAGGATCTAGAAAGTCATGTACAGAATCGTCAGAGTGAATATCCTATGGCATTTTGTGAGCCAGTAAGGCTTTGTCCCTGCAGTTTAGTCCATATCTTTTTACCCTATTAAATCTACTTTATTTAATCATTCCACTGACAGTACAGTTGACATATCTAAGTGTAACAACTAACAAAAATAAACAGGTTTGTGTCAGGGTTGCAAAATAGTGTATGACTTATATGTGCAAAGTACCAAAAGCATGGTGAGAGGTCATTTTCTTTGTGTCTTCTGCATGAATCTCTTTTTACATTGGTGTCACAATATCTGAAAGTTGTTGGTTCCAAGTTATCTCAGTATTGATTACCTTCCCTGAAATCCCTTATGCTGAAACAGTCCTGTCTTCTTGCCATACTGATGCTCATCTTAAAATTCTTGACTATCATCTCCACGTTAGGTACAAAGTCAAGTTTAAGAGACAGGTTTATAGAGAATTGACAATGGCACAATGATTTCATTTGATTCTCCTTATGAGAGTTTTCTCCCTTTTTTCCTTTGTGAGTCTAGCCAATGACTTGTCAATTTTGTTTATCTTTTCAAAGAAACAACTTTGGTTTCATTAATCATCTGGATTGTTTTTTTGTTTTCTATTTCATTTATTTGTGCTTGAATTTTGATATTTCCTTTCTTCTGCTGATTTTTGGCTTTAATTGTTCTTCTTTCTCTGATTGTTTTAAATGTAGAGTTAAGTTGTTTGTTTTCGATTTTTTTTGTCTCAAGATAGGCCTGGATTGCGATGAACTTTCCTCTTAGTACAACTTTTGCTGCATCCCATAGATTCTGGAAGCTCTTTTCATTTTCATTTGCCTCCAAGTATTTTTTAAATTCCTCTTTGATTTTCTCTTTTACTCAAGAGTCCCTCAGGAGCATATTATTGAATTTCCAATTGGTTTGGGGTCTTTCAGCATTCTTTTTGTGGTTGATTTCCAGTTTCAGGTCATTGTGATCAGAGAAGATTCATAGTATAACTTCAATCTTTATAAATTTGTTGAGAGATGTTTTGTTTCCCAGCATATGATCTATCCTTGAGAGTGTTTCATGAGCACTTGAGAAGAAAGTGAAATCTGTAGTCATTGGGTGAAGTGATCAGTATATATCTATTAGACTTATCTATTCCAGATGGTCATTTAAAGTGGGTGTTTCCTGTTAATTTTCCTCCTGGTTGATCTGTCCATTGGTGTAAGTGGTGTGTTGAGGTACCCCACTATTACCGTGTTTTTGTCAATGTATCTCTTCAGGTCTAATAATACTTTCTTGATATATTTTGATGCTCATTCATTTGGTACATATATGTTAATAACTATTATGTCTTCCTGCTGGATTGATCCTTTAATCATTATATAGTGGCCATTACTATCTTTTGTTATTTTTTTTTAGATGAAAGTCTGTTTTCTCTGATATGAGTATAGCTGTTCCTGCTCTTTTGTGGTTGCCATTTGACTACAGGACTGTCTTCCAGCCATTGACTTTGAGCCTTTGTTATCTTTGGGAAGAAGGTATATTTCCTGAATGCAGCAGAAGGTTGCATTATATTTTTCAATGCATTCAGCAACTCTTTGTTGTTTGACTGGTGAGTTCAGTCCATTAACATTCAAGAAGATTATTGATATATAGCTGCTCAGTGTAATTTTATAATTTGTCTTTTGTATGTTGCGCCAGATGATGACTTTGTTCTCTTTCTCTTCTTAGGTCAAATGGATGCAGTTATGTTTTGATTGATTTTGCCTTTTGTTTTCGGCTTCGCTTTCTCCCTGGGGATGTATTTTTAGTTTGCTCTGAAGTTAGCATTCACAGTTCTATGTTTACTACTAATTTTATTTGAAATCATATTAGTCTTCCACTCATTCTATCCACATTTTTGTTCTTTTCTCTTCCTCCCCTCTTTTTAATATTTGCTGTGTGTTTTTCTATGTGGTTTCTTTATGCTTTATAGAGCATCCTTTAATATTTTTGCAAAGCTGATTTGGTGGGGATCCTTTAAATTTACTTCTCAAAGAAAGTTTTTTTATCATTCCTTCAGTTCCGAATGATAATCTTGCCGGGTATAGTACCCAAGATTGAAAACCCTTTCCGTTCAGCACTTTGAATATATTATGCCATTCTCTTCTGACCTGTAGAATTTCATTTGAGAAGTCCTCTGATTATCCTATGGGGGTTCCTCTGTATGTGACATGTTTTTCTCTGGCTGCTTTTAATAGTGTCTCTCTATCTTGTATTTTTGTCATTTTGATGACCATGTGTCTAGGTGTGTTTCTGTTTGGGTTTCTATTATTAGGAACTCTTTGAGCTTCCTGGATCTGGAGGCTTGCTTCATTCTTCAGGTTTGGGAAGTTCTCATCTATTATTTCTTTAAATGTGGTTTCTGCCCCCATTTCTCTCTCTTCCTCTGGGACCACTGTGATGCAAATGCTGTTCCTTTTGATGTTATCCCAGAGGTCTCAAATGCTGTCTTTGCTTCTCTGAACTTTTTAAAAAGTCTCTTTGCTGGTTTGCTTGATTGAGTTCTTCTGTCCTATTTTACAGGTCGCTGATTCTATGGGAAGTTTCATCCATCCTATTGTTGAGTCTCTCTATTGAGTTCTTTTATTCAGCCATCCTGTCTGTTACCTGTTTTATGTCTTGTTTTAATTCTTCTCTTTGCTTCCTGACATTCTTGCTTACTTCCTCCTCCTACTTCTGAATTCCCATGAGTATGTTCATCACTGTTACCCTAAATTCCTCTCAGGTAATTTATATATGTCTGCTGTATTCATTTTTTCCCCTTGGGTTTTTTTTTTATGGATCCATCATTTCATGTATATTTCTCTGTGCCTTTGCTCTATTGGGCATTCTGTTTATATTTCTGAGGATTTGGTTTCCCTGTCATTGCATAGATGTGATTTACCCAGGATTGGAAATCAGGCTGCAGTTATTTTCTCTTTCCACAAGGTGGGGCTAGTTGGTAGCTTTGAGGGTTGGTCCTGTATTTGCCTTCTCACTGTAATCCTGGAGTCAGGTATCTGATGGGGATGGGATCCAGTGGGCTGGCTATGAGGTGGATGGGATTTCTGATGGGTGGGGTATCCTCTCCGTGAATCCCAGGCTTTGACCTGAAATGGTTGTGGGAGGAGTACGAGCTGGGAATTTTTTGACTTATTTCCGGTTATGGCTGTACCCAGAGCAATTTAACTGCACAGGCTCCAGCTCAGCTCCTGGTGCGCTGGCTCTCCTTTCACCCCCTCCCAGGGTTCGCCCTCCATGGTTCCACATCTCAGCCCCACTGGGCCTACCTCTCACTGACTCCGTAGCTCATTCTGAAATCCCTAACTAGCCTCAGTATACTTTCAGAGATTCCCAAGCTCCATCCCAAATCCAAATCTGCAGCTTAAACTAAGAACCCTGCTGGGCACCCTCATCCACCTTTAGTCATCAGCTGATCTATCTTCAGCTTAATTACCACTTCTGTCTTGGTGTTTGTCTCAGGAAAATAGGTGATCTTTTTTGTTTTTTTTGGTGTGTGTGAGGAGCGACCTGAACGTGCGTCCTATCGAGTTGACATATGGAAGCTGCTCTCATAATAATTTCATTTGACCAAGTGTTATCTCTAAAATGCATTTCCTTTCTTGTATAAGTTGAAATTTGCAAAAATGTTTTGAAAACATTAACACTAAGTCTGCAGAATTTCACCTATGAAAACATCAACTCTAAGGAAAGTTTGCAATCGTATTCTTGCTGAGCAACTGAGTCCTATTTTGAGCATGTGACAGACTGTAGACAGTGTAGGAGTCACTCATAGAAAATGGTAGATGTAAGGGTACCTGTCAGCTAAGCAGGGAAAAGTCACCCCACTTTAAAATATATGATAGCTGTCATTTTATTATTTTTTAAAAAAATCAGTAAAGACAAAAACACAATAAGAATTGAGGTGCTTACATTAAGAATTACCATGAGCAGTTAAATTATTGCCTTTGAAAATGTTGATTTAAAAAAATCCCATCCTTATCTACTAAATCTATGTGTGCATATCGAACCATTACTGTAATCGTATTCATTAAATTGAAAGTAATCTCATCATTATTCATTTGATACATACACTTAAATGAGGGTAATTACTTTCTCAGCAAGGGGTTGTCATGGGGTATGTATAAATTTATTATCTTTCCTTCAAACACAGGTGGGTTATAAGGATGCCAAATTGAGGTGATGCTGTTCTCAGTATAGCATTAAATGGCTCTATCAAGAATCTTAAGTTTTTCTGTAGCTGGTTTCTAGAGAGGAGGAACTGTATCATGCTTTTGCAATTTCAGAATTAATGAACACTTGTTTTAGCTGAAGTTGCTATCATTTTCTATTATCTGGTTTGTATAAGCTTTTTGTAGTAACATTAAAGCTTTAGTACTTTTTATGTCTAAATGTAAGAATGTTCTGGATGTGATTTTCCCTCCTTAGAGTGGCCTCTTGAAAATAATGTATACAATTTCTGTCAAGTACTCTGAAACATCACCCAAACCTCATTTGGTTGTTGTTGGTTTGGTACACAGTCTTGAATAAGCTATTTAAAAGTGTGACAACGTTCCAGAAACAAAACTTCCTTTTTTCAATTTGAGAGAAAATGAGAAATGTCTGGAAAGGAGATTTGCTAGAGGAAATATCTTCTGAACCTTGACTTAACATCCCACTAAAAACCTGTGATAGATCTTATTAAGCCCTGCCTGTCACTCACCATTTGCACTCCAGTGGAGAGAGCTCTTATAGTCTCTGTAATAAAAACTAATTTATTTAGATTTCCTGTTGTGTTCTGAAATTGCTTTTCATAACTTTTGTAGAGTTTCATAGTCCACTAAAAATATATTTAAATTTTTGGTGAGGAATTCAGTTTAGCAATATCCATAGGAATATTCAGATATGTCTTTCCTTTCTACTTAAAACATCCTCTTCATATATTGTACAAATAATGACCTTGAAAAACCATTTCATCCTATGAAAAGAAGGTGGATGTACATCTCTAGCCTGTCACAAAAGTAAAAATAAACCACAGCTCATCATTCTGCATAGTACACACAGTAATTGAAAACAAAAAAACAAAAACAAAAAAAACACTGCTATCCACATTTCCCTTCTCCATTTCCTTAAATATACAGGTCCTGACCTCTAGTAGCTTAGAATTTGAAAAACTATAGAGGTTAGAGATTTCTTTAAAAAAGATGTAGGAAAGATGGAAATGTCATATTTTCAGAAGAAACTATAGAATTTTTACCATAATTTCTTCCAAACTTTGATTTCTCTATAACATATTCTGGATCCTGAGGACTGTATCTTTATTTTTGAGCTCTATTGTTTGCTAAGAAACACATTGATAATGGAGACAGAGGCATGCTTACAGTGTCCAATAAGGCCTTTTGAATAGATTAGCTAGTTTGTATAAACTCAATGGATGTTCTCAGAATTCTATGCCAACTGAAACAATATTTTTCATTGGCCTTTGAGAAATTGTTGGAGGAATCTGGCTCACAGAAGTCAATTCCTTAACCTTACTTTAAAGAAAACCTCCTTCCCTCTGTATGTTTCTTTTAGGAGACCTAGAGTTCTTTGAAAGAAGACAATATCATAACAGTTTTGAAGTGGAAAAATTCCACAAGTATCCAGTATAATATAAACAGGCAACAAATAGTTTAAAAAGAAGTGAATTTTTAAAAAGACTAGAATCATATACTAGGAATAAGCAGGTGCTTTGAGCATAGTCTTTCTAAATGACCAGCACAAGGTTGTGACAGGGAACCCTGGTACTTAGACACACACTGGCTTCCTTGCCTTCCCAACTCTGCAAATAGCAGAGTTCAACCATCAGGAAATAGTCAAGGACTCATGGTAAGAAAAAGAAGAACAAAGTCAGAAGAAAAATAAAAGATGCAGGGTAAAGTATGATTTTTATTATTAAGAAAGCAGATCCTTAAAAAGAAATGACTTATCCAAGGTTAAACAACTAGTTGTTCAGATATTTAGTGAGTAAGAAAATTTTTGACAAGTAGTGTTAAGGTAGCAATTTTAACTTCTTTTTGGAATATGAGACTCGGTTTTAATCAATGGAAAATTTCAGTTATAAACCACAGACCATTGTACTGAGCATCAGGGTGTAGAGAAACATAACCTCTAGCATATCATCTTCCACGTATGTAATCCTTACTTAGGCTTTTAGCACTGTTCTGGAAAGAGAAAAATAATGATAAGAAAGGCATAAGGAAAAATAATATAGTAACAGATTATAAAAGTTTTCATTTATTTATTTAGCCAAGATTTATTGAACATGTTATATGTCAGGCTCTGATGTAGACAATGAAAATGTTGTTCTGGACACAGTAAAGACCTCAAATGCTTTTTAGAGCTTATGTATCTTTAGCAAGAGACAGAAATAAGTGAAAAAACTCCATAACATGAAAGTATCACAATGGATGATAGCACTAGATAAAAACTGGGGAATGTGAATTGGAGGGAAAAGGAAATCCTTGATGATCTGAATTGAGGTTGTACTTCTCTGGGGGTAGTGACATTTGCAATAAGGCCTAATGATTAAAAGACTCAGTTTTGCAGAGATGCAGCAGAAGAAGAGCATGTCACATAGAGAATCTCAGAAACTCCTCCAGGCACGAAAAAGCTTGGCGTCTTCAAGCAACAGAGGGGAAACCAGGAGGCTCAGGGTGACACTGACCACAGCTAGAATCTCCAGATCTTTGATCACATTCATGCTGCTACCCCAACTACTTTTCATGTAAAAATAAATGACCTGAACTTTGCAATAGGTAGTGGAAATATATTTATTAGTGATAGGCCCTCATCTCCTCCCCCAAGACCATGTCTTCTGGTTTTCCTCCAGGCCAACAGTAATAATCTCTGACCCATGAGCTCTCCCCTCAGTACAATCATTGCATGATTCCAGAGGAGTTCACTAAGCCTCTTACTGCTCAAAAACACAGGATACTTCATAACAGTCTAACTCAAAAGCCTTACTTTACTGTTAAATTCTTCTTGAAATGGACTTCCAACATCAACATGTTTTTTTAAAGAAAGATATAGGCAGATAGTCAAACAAGTAGGAAGAGAGAGAAGGAAGAATATTATTAAATATTATTAAATATATTAAATATTAAATATTATTTTTACACATCGTGGTTCCTTCACCCCACCCCCACTCCGGACCCCAACTCAGTTCTTTGGCATGTGTGTTGACTACATTCAGCCAGAGACAGCAGACCCAAACTCTACTCCACCAGGACACACCAGTCAACATTTTTTTTGACTGGACTCTGTCTTATATCACACAGGCAATATAGCTTTCTCACTATGTACTATATTAATCCTTTCTCTAGTTTTGGTCTTCCCATCCTCCTACTTGGTAGCCCCTCTCTAATTTCTGTATCAAAATCCTTTCCATTGTTTAAAATTTATCCCAAACTCTATATCCTTCATAATTTACTCCCCTGTCACTTTATTTACTCAGAAATGGGTCTAAGCTGCTAAAGAATGTCTTTTTGTTGCTGTTGTTGATGGTGGTGGTGTTTAATTCTGCTAGAATGACTACTCAGGGTCTATGTAAAGAAAATCTTCCCAGGTGAATCTGAGCGTTCATGTATGTGTGAATCTCCATTAATATGAAGTGAATAGACTTTTTTTATTGGTCAGTTTATTTATTATGAGCTTTTTGACCTGAAATAAACATCTTTTTATGACTACCATAGTGCTTCTCTCTATTGAATTTTATATTTGACAGTGCATCAGACCAGACAGAATTGTGTGGCTGATTTAAACCTGCCATAGCTGCTGGTGATGGAGTCCACTCAAAAACTACTAGCTTTTGAAGGAACAATAGATTATCATCACCTCCTTTCAGGACTAAGTGTTTTCCAGAAATAACTGAAGATATTTTCTTAAAGTCAGTCGTGAGATTGGAAACTGGTATAAATTATATTGTGCTCAAATCATCATAGGTTATATTTCCTGAACAAAGATAGGAAAGAGAAAGCATTATTGCATATTGAGAAAATAACCAACTTTTGACACTTAATTTCTTTCTTCCTGAAAAATGGTGACTCCTTGTGTTTCTAAACTACAGTAAACAAAATGATAAGCAACTGCCTGGAACAAATACATTCTGAGTTTCCCATCACCACAGTTTCACAAAAATCTAATAAAAATAAAAAAGAGCACAGAAGCAAACTGTAAAGAATAATATATGTGGGCCGACATCACGTTTCTTCTTTAACTCATCCTGAGTACTTTGTGGCCCAACTCAATTGTCAAAAAGGTTCTGATGTGGTCAGCTAATCCAGTCAGCTATTTGATAACAAGGTCAAGAAATGGATACTGTGTCTATGAGAATTTATTGGAGCTACAAAATTCTAGTGACCACAGTCATAACAGGGGCACCCTTAACCTTAGTCTCAGGGGGAGGAAAATGAAAATGTAGACAAGTCATTGCAAACCCACCTCCTGTGATATAAGACTAAGTGGTTCAGGAGTATCCACATCAGAATGGAAAGTCATCTACTTGTGCTTTTGTAAATGGTTAACATACCATTCCCAATACCCTCTCAATAAGAAGGTCCTCCCTTCTTATTGCCAAAATGCTATTCCAGTCTGCTGCTAGCACCTCACTTTTGGTGGTTTATTTTGGTCTCAGCATTATCTTTTTTATTGTAGTAATGTTGATTTTACACATTAAAATGAACTCATTTGGGCAGTTTCCCCAATTTTCAGATACATGTCAGTACACCCTGCCATCCACCAAATCACAAAAAAAAGTATCCTTCACCACTGCCCAGTTGGCTCTGCCATCTGTCTCATTCCCTATTGGTAATCTCAGTTTTAATGCAAATGTCCAAGAGTTGATTTTGTTTCATTTCTTCACCTATGAGTGAGATATTCTAGGATCTATCTTTCTTCTTTTGATTTATTTCACTTGGTATAATCCCCTCTAGATGTACCCATGTTGATTCAAATGACAGGATTTCATCTCTTCTAAGGACAATGTTGTATTCCATTGTGCATATATGCCACAGCTTCTTTAACCATTCAACTGACATTGAGCATTTAGGTAGTTTCCAGTTCATAGCTACTGTGTATATGACTGAATAAATATGAATAAAGCATGTGAATAAGCATAGGGGTGGATAAACCTATGCAAATTAGTATTTTTGCATATTTTGGGTAAATACCCAGAAGTGTAATGGTAGGATCATGTGGGATTTCCGTATACAAGTTTTTGAGGAATCTCCATGCTGTTTTCCACAGGGATCGTACCAATTTGCACTCCCACAAACAGTGTTAAGTTTTCCCTTTTCTCTGCATCCTAACCATTTCTTGTTTCTAGAATTTTGCATAATAGTGTCTCAGGTGTTAGGTGATATCTCATTGATGTTCAGATGTGCATTTCCCTGATAGCCAATGAGTAGGAGCATCTTTTCATGTGCCTGTTGGCTATCTATATATCCTTTTTGGAAAAATGTTTCTCTCATTCCTCTTCCCATTTTTTTAATTATATTATCTGTTTTTCAGTTATTGAGTTTTATGAGTTCTTTGTATATTTTAGATATTAAGCCCTTGTGAGAAGTATGAAATGCAAATATCTTCTCCCAGGAAGTAGATGTCTCTTTGTTTTGGTCATGTTTCTTTCAATGTGAAGAAGCATTTTTAAGTGATGAGTCCAGGTTATTTATTTCTGTTTTGGTTTCCTTTGATGCTGGAGTTGAGTACGCAAAGGCATCTCTAAGGCTGATGTTGCGAAATGCCTTTTCTGTGTTGTCTCTCAAGAATTTCATGGTTTCCAGTCTTAGGTCCAAATCTCTAGCCCATTTTGAGTTAATTTTTGTGATTGGTGTTAGTGTTCCAGCTTCATTCTTTTGCCTGTGGCTATCCAGTTATATCAACACCATGTGTTAAAGACACTTTCCTTTCTCCATCATGTTTTTGCCTCCTTTGTCATATTCCTGGAAATAAACCCATGAAATTTTAATGGGGACTGCATTAAATCTATATAGTTCTTTAGGTAATACGATCATTTTAATGATGTTAATTCTTCCCAATCATGAGCAAGGAATGTCTTTCCATCTCTTTGTATCTTCCTCTATATCTTTTAAGAAGGACTTGTAGTTTTCATTGTACAGGTCTTTCACCTCCTTTGCTAAGTATATTATAAAATATTTGCTTCTTTTAATTTCTACTTGAAGTATTGTGGTTTTCTTGATTTCCTTTTCTTCTAGTTTGTTGCTTGCATATAAAAATGCAATTGTGCATTGATTTCGTATCCTGCCATTTATTTGTTGATGAGTTCCAGTAGTTTTTGACAGTTTTTAGGATTTTCAACATAAATAATCACATCATTGGCAAATAATGATAGTTTTATTCCTTCTTTCCAATTTGGACTCCTTTTATTTCTCTTTCTACCTAATTACTCCGGCTGAAGTTAAATAGCAGTGGTGAGAGTAGACAGCCTTACCCTGTTCCTGACTTTAGAGGAAATGCTTTCAATTTTTCATCACTGACTATGATGTTGGTTGTGGGTTTGTCATATATGGCCATTATCATTTTGAGGTATGTACCTTCTATCCCTATTTTATGAAGGACTTTTTAAATTATAATTGGATTTCAGATCTTGGCAAAAGTTTTCTTTGTCTATTGATATGATCATGAAGTTTCTCTCCTTGATCTTGTGATATGGTGTATTACATTAATAGATTTATGTATGTTGAGCCATCTTTACATCCCTGGTATAAATTCCACTTGGTCATGATGAATGACATTTTTGATGCATTGTTAGATTCAGTTTATTAATATTTTATTGGGAATTTTTGTATCTTTGTTCATTAGAGATATTGGTCTGTAATTTTCTTTTTTGGTGATGTCTCTATCAACTTTTGGTTATCAGTGTGAGGTTAGTCTCAGAAAGTAGTTGAGAGTGTTGCCTGTTCTTCAATATTTTGGAAATGTTTGAAGAATAGGTATTAACTATTCTCTGAAAGTTTGATAAAAGTCATTATAAAAGATTTCTGGTCCTGGACTTTATTTTTAGGGAGAATTTTGATTACCTCTCAATTTATTTGTGATTGTTCTTCCAATTCTTCCAGTTTCAGTCTTGGTAGATTGTATTTTCCTAGAAATCTTTCCACATTTTCAAGATTGTCCAATTTGTTGGCATAGACCTATTCATAGTAATCTCTTACAATGTTTGGTATTTCTGTGATATCTGTTGTATTTTCTCCCTTTTCCTTTCTGATGCTAGTTATGATATTTCTCTCTCTCTTTGTGAATCTAGCAAATGGTTTGTCAATTTTGTTTATTTCTTCAAAGAGCCAACTTTTGATTTCATTGACTTCTGGATTGGATCGTCTTTTGCTTTCTGTTTCATTTATTTCTGCTCGATTTTTTATTATTTCCATTTTCCTATTGGCTTTTGATTTTAATTGTTCTTCTTTCTCTTGTTGTTTTAAATGTACAGTTAAGTTGTTTGTTTGTGATTTTTCTTGTTTCTTGAGATAGGCCTGGATTGCAATGAACTTTCCCTGTAGCACTGCTTTTGCTTCATTCCGTGGATTCTGGTAGCTCATGTCCTCATTCTCCTTTGTCTCAAAGTACTTTTTAAGTTCCTTTTTGATTTCCTCTTTTACCCAAGAGTCCTTCAGGAGCATATAGTTGAGTTTCCAATTGATTTGGGGTCTTCTAACTTTCCTTTTGTAGTTGATTTCTAGTTTTAATTCATTGTGGTCAGAGAAGATGCTTGGAATAAGTTCTGTTTTTGTAAATTTTTTGAGACATGTTTTGTGTCCCAACATAGGATCTATCTTTGTGAATGTTTCATGTGCACTTGAGAAGAAAATGAAATCTGTGGTCATTGAATAAAGTGAACAGTATATGTCTATTAGACCTAACTGTTCCAAATGGTGCTTTTAAGCTGCTGTTTCCATTAATATTCTGCCTGGCTGATGTGTATTACTATTATTGGGTTATTGTTGATGTCTCACATCAGTTCTAATAGTTTTTGCTTAATATATTTTGATGCTCATTCATTTGGTGCATATATGATAATAAGCATTATGTCTTCTTGTTAAATTGACAGTTTAATCATTATATAATGCCCATCTCTTTTATTTTTTGTTACTTTTTTAGTTAAAAACCCTTTTCTTCAGATTTAAGAATGGTTGTTCATGCTTTTCTTTTTTTTTTTTTTGGTTCCATTCAACTGTAGGATTATCTTCCAACCATTTACGTTGAGTCTTACATTGAGTTTATCTTTTGAAATAAGCTGAGTTTCCTGAATGTAGTGGAAGTACCCTGAAGTTAGCAGTAAGAATTCTACGTTTATCTCCTTTTTTATTTGAAAGCAGATTAGTCTTTCATTCATTCTAACCATTTACATTTTTAGTCTCTTCTTCTCTGCCTACATTTTTTATTTGCTGTCTTGCTGTTTTAAGTGGGGTTTCTTTACACTTTATATATAGAATATCCTTTAGTATTTTTTGTAGGTTTTGTGGTGGTGAATTCCTTTAATTTTTCTTATTGGAAAAGTTTTTCATCATTCTTTTACTTCTGAATGACAATCTTGCAAAGTATCCTAGGTTGAAAGTTCTTTTCTTTCAGTACTTGGCACACGTGATTTCCTTCTGTCCTATAGTGTTTCAGTTGAGAAATCCACTGACGATCTTAGGGGGACTTCTTTGTTTGTGAATCATTATTCTCTGACTGTTTTAAGGATTCTTTATCTTGTATATTTGACATTTTGAAGGCAATATGTGTAGGTATATGTCTGTTTGGGTTTCTTTTATTTGGAACTCTGAGCTTCCTGGACCTGGAATTTTACTTCATTCTTCATGTTAAGAAAATTTTCAGTGATTATTTCTTCAAATACAGTTTTTGGCCCACTTTTTCTCTCTTCTCCTCTGGAACCCTTATGACATCAATTTTTTTTCTTTTAGTGTTATTCCATAGGTTTCGAATACTGTCTTCATTTCTTTGCATTCTCTTACTTCTTTTTTGGTTTGCTTCAGTGCATTCCTCTGCCTTGTCTTCTAGTTCACTCATTCTATTGAAGATTTCAACCTTCCTGTTCTTTATCCCTTTATTGAGTTCTTTAGTTCAGCTATCCTATTCTTCAGTTCTTTGATATGTTGCTTCATTTCTTCTCTCTTTTGTTCTCTTTTTCTTCTATTGTTTTTTATTTTTATGAGTATATTTGTCACTATTTCCCTAAATTAATTCTTGTAGTTTGTATACATCTGTTATAGTCAGAATTTCCCTTGAAGTATTAATTGGATCCATCATTTCATGCACATTTCTGTGTGTCTTTGCTCTGTTTGGCATTTATATTTCTGGAGGATCAGTTTCCCTGCAGTGATGGAATTGTGTAGGGTATCAACTTGTACAAGAGAAGGTTGGATCTTGGTTTGAATACTGGGAATTCTTGACTTTTGTGATGTCACTCCTGGTTGGATTTGTTGATGTTCTTAAGTGGACCCTGCATTGAGGTCTGACAGTTTAGCTTATGTGGTTGGAGTTCAAGTGGGACATGCAGAGCCTTCCCCAAGCATCCCAGTTATAAACAGCAACTGCCACCCGTTGTCTCACAATTAGCAATCAGGCTTCAGTCCACCTCCACCTACATGCTGTTGTTAGCGGGTAACTTGAAGGTTTCTCCTTTTGGGTAAACTTTCTATTTCCTTTAAGCCTGGGGGTGGAATTTCTACTGAATAGGTTCTGTTACTCTGCTGCAATATGATGGGAGAGGTGGTATTGAGGGATTCCCCTAGCTCCCTTCTGGTTATGTCAGAGCCCTGTGTAATTTCTCCTCTAGGACTCCTGCTAAACTCCACCAGTGCACTGGTCCTCTTTCCTCACTGCACCAAGACCCTTTGTCTCTGCTCTGTGTCCTGGTGCTGCTGGGCACACTCTCTGCTGCTTTTGCAATGCCTGGGAGGCCCAGTTCTTCCAACAATTCCACTCCCTGTGCTGTGTCCAGAATCCCAAATCTGGGGTTTAGCTCTGATCCTTTTTATGTTTTTGACTACCTTTTATGGTCAGAATTGTTCCTGTGCCTCTATAGCCTCTGTGCCTGCTCTTCCTCAATGTTTGTTTCTGGAGAATAGCTGTATTTCTAGTTGCTTTGAGGGGAGGGTATGAGTGTGTCTCCTACTAGAGCTCCACTTTGACTCCCCAGCTCAGCATTATTTTTGAGCTCCAAGTCTTTTCAAACATTCCTTCTCTAATCAAAACAGGTTCAACTATTCGTTATGAGGAAAAAACTTTCCATGACTTAAATTTTGATGAATAACCCAGATAATCAACTGAAGGTGAAGTGATGATTTTGATGTATTACTTTTTAAACAATGCTATTAATAATGTATAGATCTACACAGCAGAATGGGAATTTTAGGAGCAAGATCTTTCAAGGGCTTAAATTTCATAAAATTTCAGGAATTTTCTTTCGATAGGCCTCTTTGCAACTACACCACATGAGCAGGTATCTATTCTGCTCAAACATAAAGCCCATCCTAGACTGCACATTTCTATCACTATAGGAAGATTCCACATTCAGTATGATTTTTAAACCCCACAAACTGTGGCGTTAAGTTCAACCCAGTATTCTGAATTTAACAAGTTTGTTATAAGATGAATTTTTTCAAAAAAAAAACAACATACGAAACAGGATGAGCTAGAGCAAGTTGAACAATATTAAGATGTGCGGAAAGGGAAGAGTGTATGAAGATATTATCTGATTTAAAAAAGTTAAGTAATTTATACTGTAGACAAATTTTTCACCTTAGCTAAAAGTGTTAATATTGCCTTGAGATTTTTCTTTTGTTTCAAATTCAAATTACTCTATCTTTGGAACTATAAATTGTTTGGAATCAAAATATAGCAATAACATATGAAGATAATCAAATACTTATTTAAACAGCTCTTGAACTAATAATTATGACATCCTTCTTTTAAATCAGTTGCTCGGGGAAATGGGGGGAACCACCTTCTATGCATGAAGATACTGAAGCTACTCTTTGAAGAAACCCATTTGACAAGGACCTAAGACTAGACATACACAACCATCACCAGCTTGCCATAAATGAACATGAGTCATCTTGGAATTAAATCTTTCAACTCCAGTCAAGCCATAAGATGATATCTCTATAGAGCGCTTAACTGAAAATTTTGGAGTGAACTGGAGCCAGAACTACCTGACAAAACTGCTCCTGAATTCTAGGCCCAAAGTTATACTAGCATAGGAATGTTCATTATTTTAAACAAGTAAGTTTTTGAGGTAATGTGTATGGATGAGAAGAAATTTTTGGAAATACAGCTGTATAAGAAAGAAGTAGTCTGGATGTAGGTTAATAGAAAGATATTTGTACAAAGTGGCAAGCCCTATTACTGATGAAGTGTGATAGTCAGGGGATCACTGTAGACCTTTTTACATTTTAAAGTAAATCATTGGAACAAAAGTCAGTTGCGTGAGTTGATAAATAAATAAAACATTACAAAATAAAGGAAATGGATGAGTTTATTTTTTTAAGTGAAGCTGAGCTTTGAACAATACAAATTTGAATTGTGTGAGTATACTTCTATACACATTTTTTATGTACAGTATCAATAAATACAGATGCTAAACATAAAGCATCAATACACAAAGTACAATATATAAAGGTGTTTTACTTTCCTTGTGATTTTATTAATAACATTTTTCTCTACTTTATTGCAAGAATACATTTAATATATATAACATACAAAATATGTGTTATTGACTATTTCACCAGCATGGTTTCTGGTCAATAGCAACTATTAGTAGTTAAGTTTTGGGGAAGCTAAAACTTTCAAGTAGAGTTTTTTCCTGCTCCAGGGAGGGGTGTGTGTCCATACACCTGACCCCTATATTATTTAAGGATAAATGTATCACATTTTTTATTGATGTGATCATGTATGGAGAAGATTATCAATTCTATATACCTTATTCTTGGAGAAACTTACTGGCAATAAATCATTCAGAGATACCACAAGGAATAGACTTCCCTGTGAAGCAGTTCAACTCTACTCCTAGAAGTCTCTAGATGTAGATTGCATATTTACCGGAGCTTTCAGGAAAGATATTATCTTTGACAGATTATTATTTCAAAAGTTTTCTGATTTCTAAAATGTGTGAACATATAAAAGTGTTTTAGAATAAGTGCATAGTAGATAGTTGCATGATGAACTAAGCTATCAAATACTGTTTTCTACATTCCATCTGTAGTTTCTGTGCTCAATTTTAATGAAATCTCACTCTAGTGAAAAAGATAATTATTTGATATATAATTCTTTCATCAAGTAATTTTCATGCTAAGTTAATAATGTAAGCCTTTTGGCATCTGTTGGTAAGCAGGGAAGAAATGAATTTTTAAAGCAGTCTTTGTCAAAGGGAAGACAAAAATGACTAGTAATACCATGCAAGTGTGACTTTATTCTCATAAATCTCCAAAAGCATTTTTAAAATAAATCTAATTTCACAGGCTAGACAAGAAGTGTTAGGAAATTCATGATAGTTAATATCAACTCAACTTCCCCCACCCCCTCATTACCTGATGCTGATGAGTATTTTTGATACTCTTTGTGCTATCAAAGAGAAATTGATAAATTTTCACAAAGTAGTGGTGATAAGTTCAACCATTTAGAGATCATTAACATTTTCACTCTCACTACAGCATCCTCAAAAATAAATTTTTATAGGTATGTAGCTAACAAATTTTAACAAATTTCTGCTATCTGCTTTCATGGCATTTAAATGAAATTGAAGGGCTTCTCTACAAGCACCCCAGCTGTGATTTGCATCTTATATCCTAGTAAGCATTGGCACTGATACATGTAAGTCTGTTACCAGAAATCTTTCACAAATCTAAGGTGAGCCATTTCAGGATTTCCTAAAATTACAAGGTTTTCTATCAGTTTCAAAAGTTCCACATGTTGCAGACTCCCTCCTCTGATAAATCTATCACTTTGTACCCTAAGTTAACACTCTTCACATGAAGTGCATTTCCTTTGGATGTGCACAGACACTTTTCAATGGATTTATGGACAAGAAGTCTATCTTCACAATTCCAACTTTCATTGGCACTCCTTCCTGAAGTACATCTGCTCACACTTAAGTTAGGAGGTCATTCTGTTTTCTGGTCTTTACTACAGTTTGCTTTGCTCACTTATGAAAGAAAAGCATACTGTCGCTCTGAAATTGAGATGGTGCATTGTCCAAGGAAATACATGAAACATCCTCTGGAATGCAAAAGATGTTCCAAAGCAGTCAAACCAGCAAAACTTTAATTGAGTGCTCTAATTCAGGTGATCTATTTTCCTAACATACATGCTTTTGATAAAGGGAAAACAGACTTTAAAAATGAGCTATTTTAACCCTTGTCAGAATGATCCAATTTCAGATACTATATATTAAAGTATGAGGGATAAGAGTGACAATACACTTGTTTAATATCAGCTCTTTGAGGGAGAAGTCATAGGGACCAAGAAAAATAAGTAAGCAGCATTCTAGAGCAGTACTAACGGATTGTGTCCAGGGGCAAAATTAAGGAGCAGTGAGGTGCAGTTCTAAGAGACATACTTAAGGGCAATATTGATGAGCAGTATGGAAGATTAGTACTTAATGGCAGCATTGAGGGGCAGTACTGAAGGATGATATTTAGTGGTTGTACAAAGGGGCAGTACTAAGAGGCAATTCTAAGGTGGCTACTGATGGGTGGTATTGAATGTAGTGCTGAAGGGCAGTATTGAATTTGCTGTAGCATTTACATCTAGCAGACAAACTCCTAGCAAATGTCTGTGCTCCAGCTATCTTTCTATTCACTTATCTGTTTATTTTAGAATTCAAATCTGGATGTGATTTAGTTGTCACAAGAATGCACATTAACATATTTATTTGAACTGACATGAATTGGAATTCCTGAGAGAAAGTCAGATTTATCTGACGTTCTGACAAATCAGATTTTCTGGTTAGATTTGATGGTAAATTTTAGTTTTAACTGAATTAACTATAGAGCACCAAGTTTTCAATGAAAATATATTTAAAGCTAGTAAACATTTTGCATATTGACAACTGTGTATTGGGATTAGTATATTTATTTTGCAGATGTTTCACACAGAAAGAGAAAGCATGCTTTAAACAAAGTTCCTCTAATTCAAAGAGAGGCAGGCATGACTAAGGACCACTTGATACCACTTACTGGAGCCTTTTCAGTGATGTCCCAGAGGCCAAGGAAGCGCTGATAACTAGCAACAAATCCTCTTTGTGTAAGGTGGTTTCCATATTTTTGCTTTCGGAAATAAAAGACTGAGTCATTAGATTACAGGATTTATCAGGATAACATAGTTGCTTCATCAATTTCACCAGTAGAATTTATTTGACATATAATCAAAAAGGGATTCAAAAATTGGGTGTCATTCCTAGAACAGAATTCCATGCAATTCTCCACTTATTTATGTGAACAAGATATTTTCAGATGAATGCACATTTTTTAAAGTTACTAGAATTAATGCTAAAGTCTTTCTTGGTGTACCAGTAAATCATTTTCACCCACAATCATGTGAACTAATTTCTGGAAGCACCAACTTCTACTACTAGAACTGGTACTACTACTATTCCCATATGTTATACGGGGATATAGTGTCTATGGATTTGGAGAACAGCAATATAAATTAAAAAAGAAATAGTAAGAATATGAGAATATGAGATTCTCAGCTATTGAACTTACTCATGTATGTTTTTAATGGATGATGGTTGGTATCAAATTACTATGGAAATTAAATCTAATATATGCATTTAAGTAAAATGTGAAAATTTAACTTAAAGACATTAATATTTATAATACTCAAAAATTATTCCTTCAGAGTTACTTAATTTATGATGAAGAATTTTAAATGTCAACCTAAAAATATGCAAGGTATATATTTTTTTCATATTCTCTTAGGGAATAAATAATGAGTCTTTTTGTAGTTCACTGCCTTAGAATAAAAGAGTATGATCTCTTTTCTTGGGCCCAAAGTGACTCAAAGAAAGGACAGTAGTTAAAAGTATTTGTTTCAGCCCGTGAGAAAGCAGATACATCATACTTAGGAAACACCCTGTGTCAGAGTCCTGAGTTCACATTCCAGCTTTCAGTGTAATGATAGAAGCTTTGTAATGATGGGCAGGTTAAATAACTTCTTATCCTAGTCTTCAGCCATCAGTGATTCCAAAAAGGTCAAGAGACTATTACATTAGAGAATATGTATCAAAGATATAGGACACATGTAGAATGGGTGATAAAAAGAAATTAATTTGCTCAGAGTGTCTCCATAAAAAGTCACTCTTTTTGAGTTTTAGCATTATCAATTGCTCTAAATATTTTTCACTGTAATTAGAACACAAAATAGAGTTCTAATTCTAATTCCCATTTTTTGTGCATGCATGGTTATCTCCAAAAAAATTCTTAAAAGGATAATGCATGAACATTATGCATGTTTTTAACAGAGACAGCTATCAAAATTAAGGAAGGAAACTGGAAAGGTTTTTTAGGATGCTCCCATATAACCTAAAATAGGGACATGAAAAAATTAACCTTATGTTGGCATTTCCAGTTACAAATACAGGGCCTATTAAAATAGATACCCATGAAGCTATAAAACTAAGTATAGTGGAACCTAAAGTAGCGTAGACAACTTGAACTTATAAAAACAAGGGAAAAGCATTTGTATCAGGCACAAAAGGCAGTCCTGATTCTCAGAAGAGAGTTTTCTCCTGGTCAATAAAGCAAGGGTGGGACATATTGGCGCAACATGAGAAAGAACACATCCTATTTCATGACTACCTCATGCAGAAACTGTGAAGGGCAGTTTTCAAATTCTCAATTTATAGCAGAATGCATAACCAATATATATCCCAAATGCCTCTGTTGGGAAGGACAATGAAAGAAGAGTAAATTGTTGGTCCATAAGGCTCAGGGAATGAGCCATATATATTTCTGTTTCCAGATCTGACACTTGTGTTCTTTACTTATAAGGTGCCTGCTCACTGTTGAACTAAGCTGACCTCCCTCCAGTTGGCATGAGTCAGAGCTAGGGTAAGTTTCATTCTCACTGCTGTGAGAAACACAGCTGAGATTCCAGGTATGATGCCACAGCCCAGAATTCCTGTCTCCTCCAAGTACTCCTCTCCCAATATCTGTGTTAAGGGAAAATTAGATTCTAAAGAGGGAGTCAAGATCATAGAAGTTTGGATGCAAAATTCAGATTCCTCATTCAAAATCCAAGTATGAGTATAATTTAGATATCAGCTTAGTACATCCCAGAGACCACTATAATCAAAATAGCAAAAGGCAAAGATTGTTGGACTTCAACAGTGCTGGAAGTTAGTCACAGCTCTGACATTTAGCTGTGTGTGATATTGGGCCAATTACTTAACCTCTGGCTTCAATATTCTCACCGCTAAATTAGAGATAATAATATCACCCTTGAAGAATTTTTATAAGGATTTAAAGTCTAGCATATTGTAACTACTCAATGACTAGTATCATAGCATTTAATATTTTGACTTTGAGACCATGCTAAAATGTTCTGGCTGCTGCAGAAAAAAAAAAAGAAAAGAAAGAAAGACTATATAGTTCAGAATGTGCAAAGAAAATGTAAATTATATTGATTTTCATATATTGAATGTGCTTGTTAGATAATAAAAAAGTTTGGGCTATATGCTCACTTCATTAAAATAAATTCAGAAGTTGAGTTCATTCAAGTATAGCTTGATAATGCTGACAAAAAAAATCAATATGATACTTTTAATGCCACCATTTGTGACATAACAAAGTGACCATTTATGCAAATATTTTGTTATTGCATGACTGAGATGTAAATCTCAGTGTAATAAATTTAGTCTGTAACAGCAAGGTATAAAAATTGAAAGTTGGAGAAGAAATGTTACTTTCTGATTAATATCAGAAACTAAAGATAATTGGTGAAGAATCTCACAAGTATTGGGCCTATACCTGACTGTATGAGAATATTGAAGGATCTTACCTTTTTGCCAACCAACATGTGGATAGACAATATTTTAGCATCTGGAAATTCAGTCTTTAATATGTTCTCAAATTGTTTCTCACTCCATTTTGTTTTACACTCTGAATTTCAAATATTTAAAATTTAAAATGGAATGGGATAATTTTTTACCTTTGATTAGCCTTTACTCTTAGTGAAACAAAAGTGAGTAGGGAAGTCTAATGGAAATTTACTTCCTATTTAAATAAATGCCACTCTTACCTCTGTAGTTCAAAAAATTATTTTTTTCTTAATTTTGCATATAAAGCAAAAAATTCTAAGGCTGTTCTAACTGGTTACTAATCAGGTCATTTTCTCCCCAAGACGCTCTTTTGAATTTGAATGACATCATTTCATCAATAAGGAAACAAAAGAACAGCAAATAGAGACATTGCTTGATTCAAAGTTGTCATAATTAGTAAACAGTTATTTTGTTTCTTTGCTGTAGATCAAGCTTAAAATTTGAAGTCGAGACACTATAACCTGGAAGTAGAGAGAGTTTAATAGGCTTCTGACCCATTCACCTGGCTTAAGGATGAGCCCAGATATTTAGAATCTTGGGAATATCTCTGAGTCTCATTCCACACATCACCAAATGGAGGCAGCTTTCTCTCCTATTTCATTATATGATCCCCGCTTTTTTAGCATTATATATTTTTGTCATATCAAAAATAAATTCATTTAAATGATGAGTGGATGGTTAAAAAGCAGCAAATTTAATTTTTAATGATTTGGATAATACATGAAAATGATTAAGTATAGTTTGTAGTACTCAAGATGACCATTGAACTCATATGATTGGATTATCTAGAGTATTGAAAAAAGACCAGCACATTTTCTATTAATTTCTCAGCTAGACATGGTCTTCTTTTGACGGTAAAAAGTGAATGCTTCTTTTCTGTTTAAGAAGCATAATCTTCTCCAATATGCTCATAGAAACAGGGGCAATTAAGTCCCACTATACAATCACATCTTACTGACCCATTGATAGAGAAAATCATATTTTAATAATTCCTCTGGAAAACTTCCAGATATATGGAGGACCTGATTTTTTCAAGCTCCTTCTGCTCCTTCGGAGCTTAGAAATGCTGGTGGATAAAAGAATCTTAAAATCCCAGCTAATCAAGAATTATAAGTGAAATATCCACAAGTCAAAGTCCACTGGTACTCAGAGTCCACTGGTAAGGAAGCTTTATCTGCCTAGAAATCTTTAATCCTGTCTATGTTCCAATAGTTGACTCTGAAGACCATCTCAAATGGCTGTAACTTCCCAAGTCTTTCCTGACTTGCTTCTCTTTCCTTTCTGGAATGTTCTGAGATCAATTCACCTCCTTTATGGCATTTAGCATAATCTGCTTTGTGTGTAGTTGTTGATTCCTGCCCTCCACAAGTTGGTGGTTATCGAAGGACAGGTGCAAGACTTAATCATTTTATAATACCTGGAATTCCCAGCCTTTACCACAGAACATATTGATTAAAATCAAAAATTGAATTGAAAAGGTTTTTGATGATTTCTCATAATTCTATATTTCTCAACACTTTTTATTAGTATTTTGGTGGATTCCATGATAACCCCTTTAGGTATTCTTTGAGGAACAGAGGGCATTTTTTCCCCAGCTGTTGGGAATCCATCCTTTACTGTCAACTTCTCTGGGGATTAGCTGTTCTGCTGAGTTTCATCACACAAAGTCACACCCACTCCAGGGCAGCCCTAGCACCTACACAAACATCCCTAAGTTACCAAGGGTCTGGCACTCTTGCCCACTTGGGGTCAGCTCTCTTAGATTATCTATCCTTAGAATGTCCCTCAGATCTACAGAAATGTATTTTTGACAAAGTAACCACACTGCAGCATGGTTCTTCCCTCCTCTTGATCCTGCTTCAGTCCTTTCCTTTCCAAGTGGGTTTCTCCCAAATTACTCCTTTGGCAGTGCCCTGGTGTAGTAGTGGTTTGGTCAGACATCTTCCATCTGTGCAGTCACACACATCCTAAGGATCCTGGTTCACACCCAGGACTGGAGGGAAAAAACAAAATGAACAACAATATAAACAAACAACAAATAAATAAAGTGCTTCTTCATCCTCTCCCTGCCTTCCTGTCTTTGCTTGCCTTTATTCTCGCCTGAATCTTTCCTTTAAAAAAACATAAAAGAGTAATCCCTACTAAATATGCTTCACGTCACATTAATCTCCCTTTAAGTCCCCTCTCCAGTCTGAAACAAGCGTGTCCAGCACAAAAGTACTATATGCCTTTTATTTCGCCATTTTACTTATCATTCTTAAATGTAAACTGGCATTTGTAATAGTCAGGGTGTCCTTGTTATACAATAGGCTGGGCATGGCTTTATACCTCTGTGTTCTTTGGAACTGTGTGGAGATTCTGAAGTTGAAGCTATAGATTATGAACTAGAATTGTTTATTCTAATTTTAAATATTTTAATGTATTTTTTTATATAAGATCTGTCAAAATCTGAAAACATATGCTGAAAATATTCTGCTACATTGTGCTTTTATCTAATACTCCTTATATTTCTAAAGTTTTTCCTCAGTGAATACTATGTCGTTTGTCAATGGAGGGAGTGGGCAAAAACTTTTTTCTTGACTCATTGTTACTGACTAGGTGTGAAAGTTCAATGGACAAAGAGTTAACAGAAGAAAAACATACACATTTTATTAAGACTGCATGTCTTTATAAGCGCCTTCATAAGAATATAAAGAAGTGAACAGCAAAGGAATTTTTTTGTTTTTGTTTTTGTTTTTTACCTTTTAGATACACAAACACACAAATTCCTATGAAGATTTGATAAGATAAAGAAGGTTGGTCTGTGGGTAATATATAGTAGGGAAGTTATAAGGTTTATTTATACAAAATTCTCAGGCTAACTTCTCTGTCCTTGGTAACATAGCTATCTCTTTTCTCTTGGTACAGGGAGGGTGGCATATCTGAGAGAGTGAATCTCTTGCTTTTAGGGAAGAGGGAGGTGGAAGGTCAAAGGGAGCTTCCTGTTTCTGCAGTTCTCTAAACTCCTTTAGCTTAAGATATTCAGTGTGCTAAGATGCATGTATGGGCTAAAGTACCTTGAATCCCATTAGTAGATAAAAGATTTCAATAGCTATATTTGGGGGAGTTGCTATGTTCTGTCATTTTATAACGTCTATCAAAATGTACACCATTGGTCTCAAATTCCACTTCTCACATATTACTATCTCTTTTTCTTATCTCTATGGTCTGCATTTTCCTGGTAATTCTGATCATTCTTCCATTTTTAATTTTTCTGTTTTATTTTAAATTACGTACCAAATATGGCGTACTTCAAATTTGAAAGAATAATTCAATCGCGTAGTTTAGTATTGTGATTTATACCCTTGCTTTTATTCCTACCATAATATTTTACCAGTGTATTTTGTTAAACTTTTGTTCGCTCAAATACACTTATTCCTCTCATCTTTATTGCCACACTCAATACCAATTATCTCAAACCTCAGCTTTCTGGTCTCCCCATTTTAACTCTTGTCTTTCAACTTAGTCTCCTTATAGCAGCTAAAGGAATATCTTAACTATTTGAACTCAATCATGTCACTTCCCTGATAAATATTATAATTATTGCAGGTAATGATAGCATATGATAAAGATTCTAATTATGCATTGAGACTGAATCATTTGTCTCCCTGCCTGCATTTTCACATTTCCATTTTCACATTTCTCTTTTTTGCTAACTCACTCCTTCAGCAACACTGGCTTTTGCCTTTCTTCCTCCCTCCCTTTTTTCCTTTTTACTTTTCTTGATTCCTTCTTTCTTTTTGGCGAAAGAAGAGAATCTTATAAATCTTTCTTTGAATCTCCTTTACTCTTGCTACATATCTAACTTATTTACTCTTGCTGGCATTACCTCCTAATAATAAAGGAGATCTAACAGAGAAAGAAGCAAATTAAAGGCAAGTGCAAGCAGGAGGATGGAAAGATAGACCATGCTAACTCCTGATCATAGCATTATAAAGAAAAGTGTAGTGTCTAAGCAGAGAATTAAAAAGAAAAACAACTATTATGGGAAGTACGTTAAACCTTTAAACAGAAAGTTAAGAAAAACAACTATTATAGGATACAGGTTTATTAGATTTCACCCTGAGGATACATGAGAACCCCAACCCTATCCAAATAGACATCAGCTTTACTCTCCACAGAGACCCCATGCCATCTCCCTGTGCCTTTCCCCTTAATAAATCCTCCATGTGCCACCAACATGAGTCTCTGTTCTCAGACTATTCTCAAGAACCCTAGTGTCTCATTCAAAACACTAAAAGTCTCAAAAGGTCTATCTCTGAATCTCTAATATCATTAGCTTACCACCTCCATGAAGAAGTTCCTTTGATCCTTTTTTCCCAATCCTATTTTCACAAGCTTCCAGAGCAAGCTATCAAAAACCACAGAACTCATTTATTCTTTTCCAGATTGACACTCCTCAGCATTCTATCATGATGGAGTCAAGGGCAAATTCCTTATGTGGAATAAAATTACACATTATTTTTTCCTCCAAACTACTCTCTTTTAAATTCACTAAATCAATTTTCATTATGGTCTAGAAATATCAACTTGCCATTAATATCTATTGCACCATCCTCTGTGCTTGTAATGGTAATTCTCTCTCTTCCTTGATACTTATCCTTTGCTAGTGAAATCCTGTTGATCCTTTTACAATTAATTCAGTGCTTACCTCCTCCAGGAAGTTTTTCTTAACTCATTTCTCCCTGAACGTACTGAGGACTCACTTGTGAACTTCTTTAATTTCACATTAAACATTCTAAATATTGCTTGAATCAACAAATTCATAATATAATCTTATATAATCTTACAAAATACTTGATGTATAATTGAGAAAGGATTTCAGGTTTAATTTTTTATCATTATGACATTGCATTTTATGATAAAGTTAATTTAATAAAATATTTAATGTTCGCATTGAGGCAAACATTGGTTTTTGCATTTTAATAAGTTATCAATTGCTTCATATTATTTCAAGTTCAAATCTAAAATGATAATTTACATTTAGCTCGGGAACAAAGTACGTATTGTGGTATGAGATTAAGTTTTAAATGCATTCACAGTCTAATACTTGGAAATTTTTATTCTATTCAAAACTTCATGATCTGCTGCTAAATGACAAGTTAAAAGACTTTCACCTAATACTCTTTCCAAGCAGTTCTCTTTTAATATGACACCAAATGTGTGAATAATCCTTTCTCTAAATAGATGAAGCATATAGTATGTATAGTTTTATCTTTCAAAAATAATTAAAACATCTTAATATTCTATCGAAGAAAGTTTATAAAGGTGTTGATTTAAAAATCTGATCATCCTGAGTTACAGTTGCAAAACTTTTTCTACCTTTTTCTCTCTCGCTAACATGTTCTACATCAAAGAGATATTTGGAAGAAAAATTCTCAAATTTCTGGAGGATTCTGATTTATTAAATTTGACATTTTCTAATTATTATCTAATTTATTATCTATTATTTATTATCTATTACATAATTTCAATTATAATGGAAGTGTTTGTTCATGTGTTTTGACTGTGTATGAAAATGATAATGTATAAACTGGCTTGTTATTAATTCAGATATCTGTACTCTAGTAGACAGAATAAAGACTCCCAAATTTCTATATACTAATCTCTAAATTCTGTATATGACAAAGACACTTTTCAGATGTATTGAAGTAAAGATGTTGGTAAGGAAAGATAATTTGGGATTATCTGGGTGGGTCCAATGAAATAACAGAGGGTCTAATAAGAGACATGTAGATATGTCAGGGTCAGAAGATGAGATGTGATAAGAGAAATATGCTTGAGTGATGTAAGAGGTCATGAACCAAAGAATGCAGATAGCCTATAGAAGGCGGGAAAGGCAAAGTATAAATTATCCCCTAGAGGTTCCAGAAGGAAGGTAGCCTTTACCACATTTTGATGTTTTGATATTAGGATTTCTGACCTCTAAAATGCAAAATAATGCATTTGTGCTGTTTAGGCCTTTAATCTTGTGGTTATTTGATATTGCAGCCACAGGAAATAAACAGATAGCTAGGTAGATACACATACAATAGATAGATATACATATCAAATAAAAATATCTATGTATGTACCAGGAGGAAGTAAAAAAAAGATGACATCTGCTATAAACTGTCAAGACGAAAAAATTTTTTAGCTAAACTGTGATGTGTCTTTCAAAATGGGATGTTTAGAGTACCTAAATGATGCTGAGACTCACAAACTAATAAGTGAATGACTGTCTTAGATTAGATTGTCTATATAAAATCAAATGAATTAAAATCCCCCATCATAGTCTATGCCATCACAGTCTTTACAGAAGGTTTCCACTTACAATCTCCTGAATGATACCCCTCTTGTGTAATCATTTTCCTTTGAGCCCTAATATTTTCCTTTCATATGCCATGTCACATGAGAAGAATCACCATTATTCATGGCTAAAATAAATGGAAAGAAAGATCTATGGATTCATTCTCTGTTTGCTTTATCTCTCAATTTCACTTTTCTCTGGGGAAATGGAGGTATGTTTACACACTGAGGTTCAGGGAAGATGAGGTGGTTAGTGAGTAAATAAGGTCTTCTAAAAGAAATCTTCCTCTGGCATTTTGTTTTTAGCCTAAACGTAGTTTTAGAACAAAACTGAGTATTACAAAGGAAACTATACAAAATCTTAATTAAGGATATTGAAATTCAAGTAAAATGTAATTTGTGCTTTTTAATCAGTTATCTATGAGCTATGATAGGGTAACTAGCATTAGACTAACCCTTCTACCATAAGCAACTATAATGTGATATAAAATAAATGAGACAATTCTGATCTCAATGTAACAAAAAGATATCTATGCTGAGTTCAGTGGTCTTACTGATTATTGAACTGGGGAAGCAGACAGCAGAACCCATGACAGATATACATATATGTGTATATATATATATATATATATATATATATGCACACGCACACACATGCACACACACACACACATACATATATGTAGAGAGACAGAGAGAGAGAAACAGAGAGAGAACAGAGAGATGTGTATTTAGAGAGAGCAACAGAATTCCGACTGGAGCATCCCATGAGTCTTTGACCATGGCATTGATATGTGCAGATTGAGACTTATTACAACTTTCCAGGAAATAGTAACTATAGGTTTAATAGCCAACCAAATATCCTAGAATCACTTGGTTTGCAATAACTGGAATTCCAGATTGGGTAGGCGCATTGTCTTTATACTCCAACCAACAGCGTATAAGCTTTCCCTTTCCTATTTATTCCCTCCAATGCTTGTTTCCAGAATTGGATAATAACCATTCTCACAGATGTGAACTGGTTATTTAATTATTGATTTGACATGGACTTTCCTAATAAGAAGAGAGGTGGAACATCTTTTTCATGTACCTATTGGCCATCTGGAGGTACTCTTTGGATAAGTGGTTATTCAGATATTCTATTTTTTTGATTGAATTGATTTTTGCGTTGTTGAGTGTTAGGTATATTTTGGATTTTAATCCATATCTGATGTATGATGTGCAAATATCATCTCCCATTCAAGAGTATGTCTTTTCATTTTGATGATAGTGTCTTTATTGTGTGTGGAAGACTTATTTGGTGTAACCCCATATGTTTATTTTGGCTGCTAGTCCCCTTGATATTGGATTCAAGCTCTCAAAGACATCTCTTAAGCAAAAATCAAGGAGAGCATTATCTATGTTTTGGTCTATATATTCTATGACTTTAGGTCTTACATCTAAAATTGCATTCTTTGAAAAGATAAACTAAATAGATAAACCATTAACTAGAATAACAAAGAGACATAAAACACATATAAATAAAATCAGAAATGAAAAGTTATAACAGATACTACATAAATGAAAAGGATCATAAGAGAGTATTATGAACACCTACATGGTACAAATTTGGTACTCCGAAACTATAATACATAGGAATTCAGAAAAACAGTCACATTTACAATTGCCTCAAAATAAGAAATATCTTGAAATAAATTTAACCAAATTTGTACTCTGAAAACTATAAAAAATTGTTTAAAGAAATAGCACACATAAATGAAAGGATAGTCCATGCTCATGAATTTGAAGAAATAGCATTGTTAGGATGACCAATTTGCCTAAAGCAATATACAGATTTAACCCATTTCCCATCAAAATCCCAAACTCACTGTTCACAAATAGAAAAAACATTATGAAATTTATCTGGAATTGCAAAATACCCCTACAATCAAAAACAATCCTGAGATGAAAGAATAAAAATTGGTATCAGGAATGAAAACAGAAATGATTTCAAACTATACTACAAAGTGATAGTAATAAAATAAGCATGGTATTGCAAGCAAAAATAGACCCACATAACACTGAAGCAGAATAGAGATCCAAGAAAAATTTGCACATATATAATTAATTAAATGAACTAGGATGATATCATAGGAGAAGAGCAGTCTCTTCAATAAATGGTGTTAAGAAAACTAGACAGCTAAATGCAAATGAATGAAACTAGATGATTATTTTACATGATCTACAAAAATTTATTCAAAACGTATAAAGACTTGGATGTAATATCTGAAAAAATTGCAACTTTAAATGCTAATAAATTAAACCCTCCAATTAAATGGCAGATTTTTTAAATTAATAAAATAAAATGTAAGACACAATCCTATGCTTTCTAATAGAAACACGTTCAATGTAAAGACACAAATAGGTTAAAAGTTAGAGGTAAGAAAAGATAGCATACACTCAGTTTAAGGAAGCTGGCATGTTTATATTAACATGAGAATATTGGACTTTGAGAAACAAAGTACTACTACGATTAAGAAGGGATATTTCACAATAATAAAAATACCAGTCAAATATATATGTGATATTAATAACAAAGATTCAAAATTATGAAGCAAAACTAAGAGAAATAGGAGAAATAGCGAAATTTATAATCATAATTAACTATTTTAAAAAACCCTCTCAGAAATTTACAGAATATTTAGAAAATATGAAAGTATAGAGAATCTGAACAACACTAATTAAAATTTGACCTAACTGCTATTTATAAACCACATATAATAACTGCGTGAAAGCCATTCTTTTCTTTTCAAATAAAATAAAGCTTTAATATTTATACAAAGAAATTCCGTGCAGCAATTGAAAGCAGTTGTACATACAGTTGGAAGGATCTCAAAATCATTATGCTGAATGAAAGAAATCAGATACAAGATAATACATGCAAGATGTTTCCATTCATATGAAATTTTAGAACACTCATCTATAGTAGTAGAAACCAGATCGAGATTCCCAAGGTGGGGGTTAAGACTTACAAGCTGAATAGTGGCATGAAAGCTTTTGAGTGTGGTAAAAATATTCTGTATGTTGACTGTATGCATGTTACAAAGTGTATTTGTCAAGACTTATTGAACCATGTACTTAAAATACATGGATTTATTGTATAGTTGTTATATCTCAATATTTAATAAAAATATATCCAACAGTGAATAAACAGGTCAAGATCAAGCGGTCAATTACAAGGTAAAGGACGGTATTAAACTGTTAGTGGTCAACTTAACCTAGTAAATACAGATGTTGCTTTAAGTGATATACACTGCAATGACATATAATGTTATAATATAATATTCGTTCAATGAAATTTTTAAAAATTTAAAGAGACTCCATAATAGTCAAAACCTGTCATGAACTGAATGGTTTTAAAAGAAAACTGAGTGAAATATGATTAGAGTATGTACCTTCTATGAATTTCTGTACAAGCTCTCCATATCTTCTCAGACACTATCAAACTGCATTCTTTTAAAGGTAAGATAGTAAATTTATATATTAATTGTTTTTAAGTAAAGTCTATCACCCAAACCCTCATAAATACTTTATTATCCTTTAGAAAATTATAAACCACCGCTTGAAAACTGTTTTGTGCGTATTTCTCTTGTTATATAAATCATTTGGTATCAAAATGATCTTAAAATATGTTGCTTTCCCTAGTAGACTATAAATATAATGATATTAGCTCCTGTTATTCATTATGTTGTGATTTTAGTACCTACCATAGTGCCCGATACAAAAATAAAGGATCAGAGATATTTTGTTGCGCAAACCCAACAATCAGTGAAAGAACAAATTCTGTTAAATATTCGGATTAAAATTGTTTCTTGCATGTGAAGAGTTTGCTTCCCTAATATTTTTGTACAATGAAATGTTAATTTTCAATTTAAATAATAAACTTATTTTTAAATAGGCAGAAAACTAATTTTTAAAAGAAAGTTTTGACAGAAAATTATTTTTCTAAGACAAAACTTAAAAATTGTAGCTTAAAATATTCATATATTTTACGTGGTATTTTAGAGGTTATGTAAAAGAGATTGTGAAAAGTTTTCTTTTTGTGGATGTGATCAAAGTGGAAATGGAACTTGACTTTCTTGTGATACCAGAAAGAAAGATTTTATCTCCCTGAACCAGCAGAAAGTAAGCATTTCTTATTTTTGTTCTTTTCTTATTCTTCCAATCTACCCCAACTCCATCCTCCCAAACATAAATCATATGCAATCATAGACATAATTTGATTACTCATAGGGCTAGCCATTTTTATTCCCAAAGAGGTATGGGGTGGGGGAGGAAGAATGAGTGTACAATTCACCTTAAAGATAACATAAATTTATTTACTTGGCAAAAGATAAAGAAACCAGATAATCCCTTGAAAGAATAATTATACTTATTCAATAGCCAGCTCCTAAGTTATTCCTCTAAGTATAAAATTAACTCATTCATATTTTTTCTCTATCTAGGCTGTATAATAATTTCTGTCTACTGAAGTCTTTCTCTTGCCTTTTAATGCCCATCTCAATGAAAATTCACTAAAGATAATTTTAACATATGTATAAAGTTCATATCTTTTAATAAAAGAAGTGCTTACATCACATATTGATATATGAAATAGTAAAAAAAATAATGGAGATGATATTTCCAATTTGGCTTTCCATTTTCTGCAGGCTAAATACATCTATGTTCATTACCTAAGAAAAGGTGTTTGCTCTTTGCAGCTTTAAACTTCTCTATTATTCAGAAATACAAAGATGATAAAAGCAAGACAGTGATTTCCTTGTCAGACACCCTCAGTTATTCACCCTTGGTGAATTGCTCTCATTTGCTCCTGTGACTTGACAGTGTCTCATCTTTGAACTAGTCTAGAGTACTTCAAAATTTCAATTGCACAAACATTGATTTGAACCTGTCAAGTGCAAAATAATATGCTAGGGCTTGAGAATACACACGCCAAGAAGATATGAATCAGGAGGAGCACAAAGAAGAAAAGAGTGACTACCTGTAAGGGGGTGCTGTAAGTGAAAGTCAGGGAAATGGAAGAAGAAACATAGGAATGGTGATCTGTGGAGACTGGAAGACATTTTAATCACAAAGGATGATCAAAGATTGCTGAGAGCAGAGTTCCTTGGAGAATAATCCAGTGTGATTATAATGCTTGCATAGTTAAATTTTCTTGGAGTTTATTAAAAATGTAGATTCCTCTAAGCTGTATAAAAAAGACTAAATTTTGATATTTGAGACTAAATGGATGGATCCTGAGGTGATTATGCTAAATGAAATTTGCAAGAAAGAGAAAGCTTAATACCCATGTGATATTAGTCATGTGTAATATTAAAAAAAAAAAAGCAAACAAAAATTACCAAAATCAAATTCTTACTTTCTGACAATAGAATGGTGATTGACAAAGTGGAAAGGAAGTGGGGGCATGGAATAGGTTGAGGAGGTCTATTTGATGATAGGTGGTAAATAGACCTTTGTGGTCATAGTGTGATTCATACATTTGTCTATGTGTGAAGTTACACACCTAAAGCATATACAGTTGTGTAAACAATTGTACCTGGATTTTTGTTTGTTTCTTTTCATTTTTTTAAGTAGATTTCAAGTAGATTTTCTGGTGAACTTATTCATTAGTAGAGCTGAAATGGGATTCAAAGACTGGTGTCCTGGGTGAGTCTGATATAAGTGGTCTATAGGCAACTCTGAAAAGGCCTGGGCTGAATATAAAATATAGAGAGCATGAAAAGAAATTGAGACTGGAAATTTCCTTAGTATTATACTGTGAAGAGGTTCTAATGTCTTGTGGAAAAGCATCCAGTTAAACCCCCACTGAAGATTTTAAGAAGGAAAATGGAGAAGATTAATGTTTAGAAATATAACTTTGGGATTGGTGACAATGATGAATTAAAAAGAGCCTAAAAACTCAGAGGATACAACCCTTTTGCAATGTAAGGACAGTTTGAAAAAAGCAGTGTCATTGGGGATGGAGCAAAGGATAGATAGATGGTGCCAATAGGACTATGGACAAATATGAATTAAAAATTAGGTGAGCAGAAGAAGTCAAAGTAATGTGAAAGTTCTAGTCTAAGAACGCTTATACCTAAATCAGAGAACAGAGAAGGAAATAATCAATTAATTGTTTAAGACCTGCTACCTTTGAAGCAAAACATTCCTACAGGACTATATCTATTAAGCTCTCAATGATGCAAGTCTAAATTGCAAAAGAGGGTTCATGGCTACATAAATTAATTAATTCATTCATTCATTTAATTCTAGGCCTATTGGCTGCCAGGTGATATTCTAGGTGTGGAATAGATATTTATAAAGTGGAGAGGGAATGCTTTTGTTTTTATCATTCTTACATTCCTCAACTGGAGCAAAATGAATAAATATATAAATATAAATATCATGCCAGGTGGTGAAAAGTCTATGAAAAGAGACTAAAATCATAGAAGATGAAAGAGCATCTAGGGGTGCGCTATTTATGAAAAGTAGATCAAAGAAGACCTTTCTGTGACATTTGAAATGAGACTTGAATAGTGTGAAGAAATAATCAGGCAACATGAATAACTGAATGAAAGATAATTCCAGGTACCATGATCCATGTAGCTCTGTGTCTTCCCAATGTGAAGTCTATCTATATGCCTTCATGCCCTCATTAATTTAACAATTATTGAATTTTACTCTGTTCCAGGCAGATATGTGCTTAAATGTTTATAAGCAAAATAAACTAATACCTCTTAAAATAAGATCTAATGTCACGGAATTTACATTCTATCAGAGGAATGGATACCTATTAAAAAGCCTATTACAGTTGTCTAGGCTAGAGATAATCTGTACTTGGACCAGAGTGGTGGGGCAGTTTGGGGAAGAAGTGGTCAAATTCTGGGTATGTTTGGAATAATTAGTCAATAGCCAATTCCAGTTGCTTCAGTCTGATATTTTACTGAAAAAAATAACATTTTTAATATTTAAGATTCTTTAAATATTCTAAATGCCTGTCAATTAATTGATTTGATTTATTCTTAAAGGGCATTTCAAGTGCTTATAATGCAAATATATGACATTAACAAATAAAATCTATTCAAATATTCCTCTTATTCCTATTAATTAATGAAATAGCCATATATATATATATATATATATATATATATAGTATTCAGTGACTATTAAGTCAATTTTTGAAAATATTTGTAAACACAGTCAAATCTCTCATGCCTCTTAACTTAAATCTACAAATTAAAAATTAAATTAAATCAATTTCTCCAATGTGCTAAAATCTCAGAAGCATTAAGACACATTAATAAACTGAATCTAATACAAAAGCATACATATGGTACATTTCATTACTTTCATCATTTCATATTTACTCAAATATTTCCAGGCTCTGAAACTTCTACTCAATTAAGAGGATGAAATTTACCATAACAGGCAATTTGAATCTTAATGTCTAACCTAGAGTCACCTAGCAGACTGAAATGTAAAACAGAAACCTACTTTATCATCTCAGGCAAGCTGAGGTTACACAGTTAGTGACATGCTACTCTAAAACCATAACCTTCACATAGGTTGGTTCAGTAACCCACATACCCTTAAGAAAGCAGTACTTTTACCTATTTTTCTCCTTTTTCAAATTATATTACCTGGTCTATTTAAACAGATTTCAGCCATCCCTATATAAGTTCTTCTATCACTTGAATATATTCAACTAAACTATTTATTTGTCTGGTTGAATTCTGCATCTCTTGCTTATTTTTTCTACTTAAAATTCTAAGAATGTGTTATTGGCATTAAAGTCTATATTCTTCTCCATAGTTGCCTGGGTCTGCAGGTCTAATTCTAAGTGGTAACAGCCATTTTTTAAAAGAATTGCTATATGTTCTGCTCAACATTCCTAAGAAACAATGAAAGATATGGTTGAAACTCTGTCCTTTGATGAGACTATTCAGGCTCATGGAGAAGAAACAGCTTAATTAGCACAAAAGATGACTATAAATGGTTTAAATAATAATGACTCTCCATATCCTGGTATTTTATACTCAGAGCCTCACAATGAAAGTTTTTACTCTTTTCAAGAGAAAAAGGCAATATTTGTGTATTAAATAATTTTTTGAAGCTAAATTTTTCTACCACTCGAATGTATTCAACTAAACTACTTACTGCCTAGATGAATTCTGCAACCCTATTTTTCTCTACCTATAATTCCAAAAACATATTTTTGCCATTTCATTATGATTTGACTGTAGGATATCAGTATGAATTGATTTCTGGATATCAAATGTTATAAATGAAAAGGAAACTTTAGAGAAATTCTTGAAATATACCAGTATAAAGAAGGAATTACAGCTTAGCTCAGTTTTAGCACTTTTTATACCTGTACACTTTAGAAATAGACAAATTTACTATTAGAGTAATATACATGGTCAATTTTAAGCCATTTTTCATTTTTTAAATTGATTTTATTGAAGGGGTAAAGCATTGTAACATTAAATAGATTTAAGGTGCACAACATAGCAAATCAACATCTGTATATAATATAGTAAGTTCATCACCATTTCAAGTTTTCCTTTACTATGCAATTAATACTTTACACTGTTTGCCCCCCAGTCCCCCTCCTTTTCCTGCAACCTCTGGTTTTCTTTTTTCTTTTTTTTTTTTTTTTTGCCTAAAAGTCTACTGTTTAATTTAGTTCATTTTTAAAGGTTTATTTTTGTTTAATTTAGTTCACTCAATTGCTTAATATCTCTACTAAGCAGTTCAATCCATGTTGCTGAAAATGGCAGGATTTCACATTATTATAGCTGCCTAGTACCCCATTTTGTATATATACCATATCTTCCTTATCCACTCTTCTATGAACATTTAGATTGTTTCCAACTTTTAGCTATTGTAAATGATACTGTAGTAAACAAGGGATGCATATATCTCTGTGAATAAGTGTTGTTCTGTTTTAGGGTAAATGCTCAGTAAAAAAATAACTGCATCATATGGGATTCCCATTCTCAAATTTTTGAGGAATCTCCTATTGCTTTCCATAATGGTTGTACCATCTTATACTCCCATCAACAAAGTATAAGATTTCCCTTACTCCACATCCTCTCAAGTACTTGTTGTTTCCATTCTTTTGGGTGATGGCCAGTCTCACTGGTGAGTTCATATCTCATTGTTATTTTGATTTACATTTCCCTAATGATAAGAAGGCTAGAACATCTTTGCATGTACCTATTGGACATTTAATAATAATCCAATTTAATAAATGGGCAGATTATTTTGATAGACATTTCTCTAAAGAAGACATTTTTCATTTTTTTTAATTTCTTCAGGAAAAATAGTCAACATTATTCTAGTCTGTCACATCAGTGGCATTGGAGTAGAAGAAAATTTATGCTTATAGATGATTACATGCTTCTTGCAGCTAGACCAGGTCTGCAGGACTGACTGATAAGGGCAACTGGAAGAAATGAAGTCCAGAGTATGAACAGAGCAATGAACAGAGATAAACACGGAGTCTCCTGTTGAGTCATCAGCTTCTCTAAGTCTCTGGTGGGTTGTGGGTCAGCTTGAGACGGGTGGGAGACAGTTGCTGGGCAGTCCAGGCAGAGCTCTCGTCAGCAGGGCCTCCCTCCTGGTTGGGTGATTCGCTGCTCTGATGAACTGTTTTCACTTGTGAGTAGTGAACCCACGGAGCTATACCTGAAACTTTAAGAGCAGTTGGAGTAACAAGTACAACAGTATGTAGACCTGTCCATTGATGTCCCAGTGGCTCCTTCTTCCAGTCTTTGACCCAAACCTGATCCCCAGGTTCATACGGATGAACTGGGGTTCCTAATGAGACTGGGACTCTCTCTAACACATATCTGTTTATAGGCTGAAGGGTGATGCCTAGAGCCTGGACTTGTTCCCACAGATGCTTATCTCCCATTTGAGGAAGGCATCCGGAGATGCTACCCAGGATCAGTGGGGGCCTTTCCTACAGAATCTCAAATGGGGAGAATCCATGCTTTTTGGTGGGTGTATCTTACTCAGTGAAGAGCTAAGGGCAGGAGGTCCACCAAAGTATGACCTGTTTCTTGAACTAGTTTTCCCAAGGTGTCCTTGAGGGTGAGGTTCATTTGCTCAACTTTCCTTGAACTCTGTGGCCAGTAGGCAGTATGTAGTCTCCAAGTCACCCTTAGTCCCTTTGCAACTGTCTGGACTAGATTGGCTACAAACGCTGGCGCATTGTCACTATGGATGTTACGGGTATGCCATACCTGGAAATTATTTCTCTAGGAGGACTTTTCAAACTTCCCTACTCCTTTTGGTTCTGGAGGGACTGCCTCTGTCCAGTTTGAATAGGTGCAGATCAGGACTACTTGGTACTGGTATCCTTGAGTACTGGGCAGTTCAGTGAAGTATGCCTCAATGTACTCGAAGGGAGCACTTCCCAGCTGCTGCACCCCTGGGGTGGATGTGGGACAGTGCTAGCATTATTTTTAGCACACACGATCGCCCATTCTGTGATTGTCCTGCAGAGGGTAGAGAGCTTACTGATGTAAAACTGCTTTCATAGAAGCATTTCCAGAGGTGTCTTCCCAAGATGAGTTAGCTGGTGATGGTCCATGACAAGCTGGATTCCAAGTGCGCGGGGAACATATATTCTGCCATCTGGAAGCTGCCACCATTCCCCTGGTATTTTGATGGCCCTTTCTAATTTGGCCCATTCTTCTTCCTGTGGGGCATATTGAGGTTGTGTTGGCCTTTGGACTGAGGCCAGAAGGCAGGCTGAGTCTCCAGTTCTGCCTTCTGCTGCCATTTTTGCAGCCTTATCTGCTAATTTATTGCCAGTAGAGATAAAATGTATACCTTTGATGTCCATGGCAATGAAGAATTGCGACTTCTAGTGGAAGCTAAACAGACTCTAGTAGTTTCAGAATCTCCTCTTTGCTTTTAATGTCTGCCCCTGACAGTTAGTAGTGCCCTCTCTTTGTAAATGGCTCCATGTATATGCACAGTAGCAAATGCATAGTGGGAGTCAGTATAAATATTAACTCTTTTCCCTTTCGACTGAATGAAATCTGAGCCTTGAGTTTGGCTAGCAGGTCTCACCCAAGCAGGGGTATATGACAGTCTGGCATGTACAGGAGCTCATGTTTTACTATAGGGCCCCCGAGCTCGCAAGTTCGGGCTTTGAAGAAAAGGCTGGCAATTTCCCTGATCCTCCATGGGTCCATAATAGCGGCAGTTTTTGTTCCAAATGGGCTCACTGGGGTTGTTACGACTGAAAGCTCCACTCTGGTATCTACCATAAATTCTATTGGTTGGCTGCCTACTTTTAATCAGACCATAGGTTCCAGGCGACCTAATTCAGGGAGCCCGGTCTGTCTCAGTCCATGTTGGGCTCCACCAGTCCCAGGAAGTTCAAGCCCCGCTCTACTCCATCATGCGAATGAAGTCCTCTTTCACAGTCCTCTTTCGGGGGCACTCATTCTTCCAGTGACCAAACTCTTTGAAGTAAGCTCATTGGTCCTCTCTGAATCAGGACCCACCTTTCTTCCATCTTTGAAGTATCCGCCCACTTCCACCTTGGAGCAGCCATTTTTCCTGGAGAGCTACAGCTAACAGCATTGCCTTTTCCTTTAGTCTGTGATCAGCCTCTCTCCTGGCTACTACTTCCCAATTCATAAAGACCTTGTTGACTACTTTTAAATGCTGGCTGATATTCATCCCAGCGAAACCTTCCAGCTTTTGGAGCTTCCTACGGATATCTGTGGCTGATTAGGCTACGAAGGCGGCATTTATCATTCTCTGTCTAGAGCCTCTGGGTCAAACGGTGTGTAAATTTGGAATGCCTCGCATAGCCATTCGTGATAGTCTCCCAGTGGCTTGTCAGGCCACTGGATAACAGCGGTGGTTTTGGACATGTTGGTGGGTTTTCAGGCCCCAGCTCGCATCCCCTGCAAATAGCTGCCTGGTATCATTGGATATTGGCTCGTCCTTCCTCCATATTGAAGTCCCAGTTGGGCCGTCCTTCTGGAGCTATCGTTCTGGCCCAGGCGACTATGTCAACATCTCCAGTAGGGGCATTTGCTTCTAGGTTCGAACGATTTTCCCCCATTATGCGCCATCTCTCTTCTGTGTTAGAGGATGTGAAGTAACTTCTGGCAGTCCTCCAAGTAGGATGGTGTGTTTGAAAGATACTGTCTAAGAGGTCTATCATAGCCTGGGGTTTTTCTAAGTAGGAAGGAGTATGATGTTTCCAATTTAGAAGGTCTGTTGTTGAAAAAGGCTAATAATAAATCATGGGGTGTCCGGGGCCGATGGTACTGTCTCCCTCTATTTGATCCAGTCCCCATGACTCTTGAAGAGGCATCTGGAGGGTAACATTCTGATTTCTGGGGCACCTACCCTGGGTGGGAGTGTGGTGATCTTGAGTTGGCCTTGGCGGGGAGACAGACGGCAGTGGAGTATTTGGACCTTCTCCCAGTGGGGCTGTGGGTCATGCTGGAGAAACATAAGGGGGAGGCGGTAGCTCCTCTCTGAGGTTGCCCTGGAGGACGGACTTAGGGACTTGCAGGAGGCCTAGTGTGCTTTTCGGGAAGTATCTTGAGATTCTCTGCAGCTCTTACAGGCTTCTTGAAGATGATGATGCCAAAAGAATCCTAACTTCACCCCTCCAGATTGAATTGAATCACGCCCACGAGAGTAGCATTTGGGTGACTCTTAACCAAGAGTCTATGTACGGAAATTGGTCTGGGTGACCTGGGTCGCCTGACACGATTTTTCCATACGTCTTGGACTACTGGGGCTTCTAAGTACCCTCTGTTGGCTAACTGATTCCAAAGGCGGGCCATTCAACTTCGCTTTGGGTTTTTAACTTTCCTGGGGTCAATTTTATACCATAATCTTCAGAAAAGCCCTTCTTAAAATTCCTCAACATACAGTTCAAAACTGTTGGCTTGGATTCCCTCCCATCCCCGCCCCTGAGTGGTGGTGTGAAACAGACAAAGGAGGGGTAGCTGCTTTTCAAAGTGGCCCAAACACATACTGGCCAGGCTGTTCCTCTCATGAGAATGAAGCCTCCTTAGCTAAGGTGTGTCCTTATAACTGCTGGACCTGGTCGTGTGGTAAACACACAAGTCACCGTTATGCTTTATGATGGCAAAGGAACTGCAGGGGATGGCCCACTCAAATCCTGTGACTCGCGCCATGGGACAAACATCATTCACACACCATTCACACAGAGGTTAAAACATTCCCTCCCTGTACTTCCTGACTGAGAGATTTCCGATAAGCTGGCAATCTTCTGAGAGCTGACCAGACTCTCCTTCTACCCAGTAGGGTAGGCCTGAGCTGGGTCTTAGATCCCAGGATGTTACCTGATCCAGTGGCTCTCACTCCTTCACTTCCTTTAGCGAGCATGGCAGGGTGAGTTGCTCAGGGACAGTGCGAGGTAACCCATCACGGGGCTGCCAAAATTGTGGCAGGGCATGCCTCCCCTTGAGTCTTGCATCTCGCCAGCCTTGAGACGGTCCCCAAAGCCATTGGTCCTCAAAAGCTGATGTGTTTGGGGTTTCCTGATCAGGGAACCAAATGCTATAGGTCTCTCTTTACCGACAAAAGCCAAGCATGTGCTCTTTTAGAAGTAGTGAAGGCAGCTTTATTTTGTGCAGGCTCAGGGAGTATTCTCCATAAGTCTGAGCAAACAAGTAAATTGGGGATACATTTTTATAGTCAGAAGGAGTGAGGGAGAGGGGAGGTATAAATTAAATAGAAATTACAAATGGAACCCAAGTTAGTCATATGTGAATTCTTCACATGGGCAATACACAGGATTCAGTTTACTAAACACATATTTGTAAAATGCACATAAGGCTCCATTCTCGGGTAATGAAGAAAAGTCCTTTTATCTGGCCAGTAGCTTTTTCGGCTACCTCGTACCTTCCAGCCAGCTCAGACTGTAAGGCACCTGATAGCTTGGTGGGGTCCACAGCTGGCCCATGACGGGTAGAAGCTGGGTGTGCGGCTTTTCTTCTACAATATCAGTATAATTGCTCTGTTTATTTTTCATTAATTTTCTGCTTTCAAAACTCTATTTCATTTGTTGAATGCAGAGACACCAGAAAAATGTTTGACTTTAATTCTTTCTAGAAGTTTTAAGCTACAGTTGGCTTATGTAGCTTTTTCTGCATGATAAATTTCCAAATTATGAAACATCTTTGAGTGAATAAGAATTGAAAAACTTTTAAATGAACATCTCCTGGCCATCTCCAGTGAATTTCACTGGCACTGTCAGAAGGAGTTAGTCCTCCTTTCCCACTAGTCTGATACCAATTCTTTTCACTTACTGTCTATCATCTAACCTGTGTCATTTTCATTTGGCTTTTAGCAAATGTGAGTGTGAATTAGCAAAAGATCATCCACCCGATTCATTTGAAGTGTCAAATCTTATTTTATCATTTGGTCAGGTGTTAGAGACCAATTCAATTACATTATACATTTGGCACTCTTGTCATTTCCTTTCTCATTTTCTTGTATAACATTACTGAGAATAGAGTGATGCACATGAATCTGACTTCATACGCACAGTTAATTTTGATAGCACTTTGCTCATGTGGAGTCATCCCTGGATATAGATCTGCGCTTATTACTATTGAGTTGGAGAATACAAAACCATGCTTTATTAATACTTGAAAAATATATCATATTTTTTCTAACCAAAATATACTATTCGATCAGTAGGTCAAGAAAGTAAATTAATGTAGAAGTGCAGGTTAAAGTGATAACAAAAAAATCATTGTTAATGATATCTTGGTTTAAAACTGTGTATTTTCTTAAATGTTTCCCTCAGTTGACTAATTTCCCTCAGGAAAAAATTAATTAACTAGATTTAATAGTCTTTCAATTTTTTAAAATCTGTATCTGAGGGTGACACAATCTTCTTTAAGTATATTTGAAAAATTTTCCCAGCCTCCGAAAGGCAAGGGTGAGTGAATGCAGTACCCAGAAAAGTAGGTAAGTTTTGGCATTTAATTTATGGTTAAAGAAACACATTTTATATATATATATATATATATATATATATATATATATATAGCCATTAATCATCTTTGGAGGAAGCTGGTCATATACAATGCAAAGTATGTGATAGAAATTTTTGCTTCCTGCAAAGTATGTGATAGAAATTTTTGCTTCCTACAAGCTCAGTCCACATGACTAAAACAAAAATTTAGGATGATTTCAGTTCTAAATAATAGAGAATACTGACTCAACATCCTTTCAAAATAACAAATGTAATAACTCTGGATATCATTTATCTGTAGCACTGGTTAGTGCTGAATGTCAAGAACTTATCTTTCCACTCTGGAATTGTCAGGCTAATTCGTTTCACAGGTATATTTGCAGGGCAAAATTTTGAAGCAAAAAAGAATGGATAAACATGCTCACAATTCTCACTGGCAAGAGAAAACTTTCCCAGATGACTCTCAGTGTATTTATGCTCACATCTAAACGGCCACATTTGATCTAAACAGAAACCAATCCTTGCTAGGGGAAAGGTTCTCTCATGGTTGACTTTGACCAATCACAATTCACCATAAAAAGTCCTCCTCCTTGGAAAGATGTGGTCAGAGGAACAGGATGAGTATCTGAACAAAAGTAGGGCTCTGTTAGGAAGGCAATAAGAAGAGCGAGCTCTTGGGTGTAAGTAACAAATCCTGTGTGGTAAATACCAATATATCTATATAGTTAAAAAAAAATCAATCACTGAGAAGTGTCAGCACATTATGGTTTCTATGTGTCCTTCTTATTGAGTCTTTAAGTAATATTTCAAATTTTCAAAATGTTATGTTGCACATCAGTTTATTCAATTATCATGTAATGATGCTGATTTCATAAACCATAATCTCAGGTATCTAAAAATCTAAATTTATGTTACATAGCTGAAAAGAATTTTTATTCTAACATAACATTTAACTGACTGCAAACCTTAACATATGTACATTACTCCATTATTTTAATGTTGTAATAATTAATGTAGAATTTTCCTCTTCTCCTTTTTCCCATTTTTTGGAGGTGTGGAGGAAGAGAGGGGAATGATATATACTAGCAAGGTAGGTGTAGTAAAGAATTTATTTGTTGGTCACTATGGGTCCATATTGAACAGCAACAACTGACATATCTGTCATCAGTTCTAGTTCCAGGTTATCCCTGGATGTTGCCAAATACTTCAACATGTGTGTCTGTATTGATGTTTTCATCTACCATCGTAATCTCTTTTCATGATTTTGAATTCTTTTATCAAGTCTACTGACTTCACCAGTTATGTCTGCACTCCTCTAAAGGTCATTTGATATAATCATCCAATTTCTTACACTCTTCTGGTGAAACTTGAGAGGGTGGTCTCAGGAACCCTGCCTAAATACAGACAATGTCCTATCTGTGGGTTTTGGGTCTCTTAAAGAATACATGATAGAGTTAGATGAGTGAGCAAGCAGAGATTTAATTAGAGGGTAAAGGAATGGAGCTGACCAAAGGAAGGTCCAGAACCAGTCCACCATGCCAACAGCCTGGGTTTTTAATGAAAAAATCACATGGTGAAGAAGGAGAATGGAGAGAGGGTTGCCAGGCCAGGTTTCAGTTCCTGATTAGGCAAGGTGAAATTACTCTTTGAAGTTATTGGTGGGCTTCTTCGACCATCACCATTCCTTTGTTCCTTTGTGCAGAGGGTCCATCCTGGTCACATGCTACACGTGGGACACATCCAGCATGTCAGACTCATCCATTGGCTTTCCTTATTGACCCAGATTATTGCATTCCTTTGCTCAACCGGGTGGCACCAGGAACAATTCACTGCTCTAATATCTTAACTTTGAGCCCTGGCTGAAAGCTTGCTCTTGTGGGGTGTCCTGACACTATCCACACTACTTCTATCTTTAATAATGGCTCAAGGAACTCTACGCAATCCACCTTTCACACCTCCAGAAGAAGGAGGGAGACAAAAGTGTGCTAATACCCAAATTTATCTTGGGATTCTACAACCCCTAAATCTTCAATACCTGTAGACCTCTTCACTGGCTCACACAGTGGGAACAGGATGCCCTCTACAAGTGTAAACCCACATAACTGGTTCTAATGCTTAAACATCAAGCTTTGAATCCTTAAGTATCTGAATTTGATGATCAAAATGCAGACTCTTTAGACCCTTAAAGCTCTTTTCCCAATTTTCTCAGTTGTGGGCTAAAAAAAAAAAATCTAATTTGAAAAACAAAAGCTTGGTAAAATTAGCATAGAAACTCATTGTTAACTAATTGTGAAGAAGAATGAGCTAGCAGAAAACACTGAAGAAAGAACTATAAGCAAATAGAACAAATTATCATCTTGTTACACTCTCAAGAACTCCTTAAAGTTGTTTTTTGATAGATAAAACAGTAGTGACTGGAGAACAATAAAGAAATGGCTTCAATTAATTAGTAACTGGTTAAAGAGTTATCAGCTGGAATGCAGATAACTTTTTCATTTAAAATCCTTTGTTCTTGCCACTCTGGCACCTGCAATTAGTTATTTAGAATGTTATTAAAATCTGAGAAGTGTTAATAGCATTTGCATCTTGCTCCTGCCCTTGGGAGGCTCAGCTGAGCATTGTGTTTGGATCTGTCTCAACATAGGCCAAAGTCCTTTAGCTGCTCCACCCATGCTCAGCTTCCTGGCCAAACCAACCCCTGCAGTATCAGGTCTGCATTGTCCAGAAACACTCAGACTCTGGACATTTTCCACTCTGTGTCTCATTCTCTCAGGATAGATCTTTCCTGTTCAACACCAGTTTAATCTGATGAATTAATCTCTGTGAATCAATTACCTTTCCCCCCTAAACTAGGTGTACTTTCACCAGGCACTTTGGTAACAAGCGTTCATTCGGTTGTGTGATTCTACTGGTTAGAACTTCACAAATAAGCGAAATGAGGAAGGGGAGAGAAAGGTCTTGTGAAAGATTATACAATAATTTTCTTATCAAATATGTACTAAAAGATAGTGAAAAAGTACTCAGATTCCTTTAAATTCATCCCAGCTATCTCTTGCTCACTAATAAATTTGAGAGAATTCCAATATCCTTTTGCCATCCTCACCAGTCCTCTCCACGTCATACTTGGAAAAATAAATGGCCCAGAATGTTGTATCTGCACATTTTCCTACAAATTTAGAATATAATTCAATTTTAAATTCCAAAAGTATATATACCAAATCTATTAGTATTTACAGCTTTGACATTTGGCAAGGAATTTTACTAAGACAAGGTGAGAAGCAATGATAATCTCTTGTGTGACAAATTACTTTGGAATTGAGGGTCACTGCCCAAGTATGAACCAAATCAGTCAGGAAGAAAACTTACCATTCCAGAGTATAGTCCTAATAGTTATGCTTTAATAAAATGTTAACTTATAATATAAAAATTAAACTACCATTTCTTATCTGGTTTACTGTAAAGATTGAAGGTATTTTTTTCTGAGTTACTGGTCACTCATTAATTTACCTTGACATTATCAGTTCCTTTAATAAGCAAGTTATTAATGGCATGAGCACTGTAAAACTTTTTTCTCAAATAAAAGATCAGATATGTACTTGTAACAAATAAATTATTTCAAGACAAATTTGTTGAAAACTTACTATCCATGGTAATGGGCAGATATAAAGACCTATGATATCATTTTACATCTAGTGCTTCTAATTTGAAAGAGATGGGTGTTCAACTAGATCAAGAAAAGTTTAGGGTAAGTATCCAGCAAATGGCAAAGAGGTGGTAACTTAAATGATTTAGTAAGAAACAGATGCTCCTTTTGTTAAAACGACAAGGAAGGATTTCACTGAAAAAGAAAATTTGTAGGATAAGATTTTAAAGAATGCATCCTGAAGGATGATAGAATTTTGGAAGAAATAGTGATCCCTGAACTTATGACCAATGAAACTCAAGAGCTGCTGTTAGGTAGGATAACCTAGAGGGATGGGGCAAGAGATTGGACAAAGTGACAGGGATAGCCATGTAAATAGGAGATCAATGATAACAATCCAAAAAAACAAACAAAAAAATTGTTATATCTGTGACAGTCCAAGACAGCCAACGTTCAGATATAAACCCCAAAAAGGAAACATTGCCAATACAACTCTACTGATTGCTAATTAGGCATCTTTGGGGTGGGGATGGGATGAATTACCAGAAAGACTTTCTGTAATTATTTATTGATAGAGTAAGACAGGATTGATATTCATTTGAATTTTACCCACTTCTTATTATCTCTAGAAGTGTACTATGATGCTTGCTTAGTTAAAAACATTTCCCACTTAATCATTTGTCTACCAGTTCTATCATGGTAATCTTACACACCAAAACCTGAATTCTGAACTTCTTCTGAGCTCTAACGTGAATACTACTATTTCAAGTGTCATCTGACGATGCTTTCTTTGGTTTATTACAATACCTTCTACTTTTTCAAAATTTTGTACCTTTGATAATTAAACCAATATGGTTCTCTTATCTCAGGATTTTCAAAGAGAAATATAAAATGCAGATACAGATTTCTATGTCATATTTAAAAGACTTCAAGAATGGAAGAAACTTTTTATATTTTACAAAAAAGTAAAACTGAAATTGTCAATTCTACAATATAAATGATACACGAAAGCTGAGAAGTTGCCTCTCATCAATCAGGTGACCGACTTTGGTCCTAGAGCCCAAGTCATGAATTCTTGTAGGAGGCACAGATGAAGGCTTGATTAAATTTGTCAGAGTGAAGGCAGTCATCCCTGTAATAGTGTTCCCAAATACCCAAAAAAGAGTCCCAAAACATTAATTAAAAAAGAAGACATCAATCAAGTCAGTCTTTAATGAAATTATTCCTTATATCATCTCTCACTAAATCTCAATTCTTAGATGAATAGAGTCAGTCAAAAATTTACATTTACATAAGAAGAGAATTGAGGATAAAAAATCATGTTCAGAATAGGAAAATGGTGTTATTATCGAAATTAGTTTAATGCACTGAAGTCTGTCTTCTAACCCTTCAGTTTGTGTGGTGCATCTCTAATATTTGTCTGCTTTCTTATAGTCATCATACGATTATCTTACTGGACTCTTATTCTTTTCTCTAAAGATTCAGAGAATACATCTCTCTTAATAACACAGTATTGACCTGTCTTAAACTATCAGTCATATTCATTATTCAAATTGCTCATTATTACTGCTCATTATAATATTAAATATCATTTCATCTAACCAATCTTCAACTAGGCTCAAGTTAATAAAAAAGATGAAATATTCACAATATCTTTAGAAATTTGTCTATGAAATTTACAATATGCCATTTTTCTTTTCACACAAACCCCTCTAAAATAACCAAAAATTTAATTATGCTATTTTTCAGCTGAAACTCTGAAATAGTTTCATTTCTTTTACTGAGGTGAGCAAGGCAAATGTGCTGACAACATTCCCATTTTATAGATAAGAACAAGGTAGGACATTGCCTGCCCAACGCTATACAGATGTGATGTGACTATCCCTATTTTGCTGCGCTAGACCGAACTTTTATATGTCCTCAGATTCTTAAATTACTATTCTCCACCCTCCACCCACTCAGTGTCTCACACTTGTACTAATGCTGGTTCGGGCAAGAATAAACTGTAGACCGCGTTGATTAAAAGCACTGAGATTATTTTCTATAATCTGTTTTCTATAATTATATCTACTTGGTCTGGCAACTTCCACATTCCTGTTTAGGTCATCTCACTAGTCTGCCCAGTTCATAGTATATATCTGTCGTCAGTGGAAGATGGAATTTTTGAATAGTCTCAGGCAGCAGTAGCCTATTTAGAAAAAAATGGAGGGGTCAAATTTCTTCATTGTAGTTCCATAATTTAACCAGAAGATTTATTTTCCTTCTCATGATCAGTTGCCCTGACATTCTTTTGCAAAGGGAGATCAGTATCTATCTTCGAACACTGGTTTCCATCAGATCCTTATTTCCCTTCTGTTAGACCAAGTGCAGGCAGTAAGTCAATGTGTCCCAGTGTAGAGTTCAGGTCAGAAAAAACAACCACTTAACTTCAGACTTGAATATTGGGAAATACAGTTTCATCTGGGTTTATAATTTTAAATTATATTTAATCTACTAGACTGATTTATTGATAGAAGAAAATATCAACGCATGTTGTTTTCTGCAGCTAAAAGTTGCTTTATTTTAAAAGCTATCTACATCTCACAAAAGGCTTACAACTTTGCTCTCTATAAAAAATGGGAAAAAATATCTTGAGTGCTAAGGTTTTCTTTCCTAATTCCTCCAAAATATCATAAAAATGAAATTTAGTCATGCAAATGAGAGAAGCTGAAGAATATATATATAAACATATATATACAATATACACATAATATAGATTACATATTATATATTTTATATATTTATAATATTGCAAATATAGGGAATCTTTTTCTTTTTAAATCAATTTATTATCCAGGCTCTGCATGAAGGCATTGTTCTCAAGATGATTTGCATTCACCAACCTAGTTTGTGCACTTTTTCTTCCGTAGAGAGTGAAATGAACTTTTAGTTTTGGAAGACAGAATAGAATTTGATATTACCTAAAAGATACTGAATGCAGAGAAATGTGCACACATGTCTGTAAGAACCAGTTTACTCACAAGTGACCCTGACAATATGTATTTGTAACTCCAAAAATGCAAGAAGAAAATCTTCTGAAATTAGATTCATCTTTTTTAAATAAAAAATGAATCATAAACTTAAATCCACCTTATAAACTTATTCATAAATGTGTTTTCCCTCCCTCCCTCCCTTCCTTCCTTCTCTCCTTCCTTCCTTTCTCCATTCCTTCCTTCCTTTTTTCTTTCATTCCTTCCTCCCTCTTTTTCTCCTTCCCTTACTCCCTTCCTGGAAGCAGGCAGGAATGAAGGCAAATAAGTAGGCAGGAAGGAGAGAGAAGAAAGAATAAGCATTTATTTATTTAGTTGCTCATTTATTATTTGTTCCCCCAGGGGGCCAGTCTCAAATTCGGGTCCTTGGACTTTACAGGGATTATGCCAAAGCTGCAGACTTAATGCCCGAGTCATTAGAGCACACTAGATACTAGATAACAGCTTTATTGAGATTTAATTCACATACCATAAAACTTGCCTTTTAAAATGTATACCTCAGTCACTAGTATCATTAGAATTGTTCATTTATGACCATGATCTAATTTTAGAATTTTTTTTTACCCCAAAAGGAAATGTATTGATATTTTTCTGTAGCAAATAGAATAATAAGAAACCCTATAACAATTAGTCATCATTACTCATTTCCATCTATCAGTCACTCATCTTATTTATGGACTTGAAAAATTTGCACATTATATAGAAATATGACTTGTTTCTTTCACCAGCTACAGAATTTTCAAAGTTTATCTATCTGTATCAATTATTGGTAATCCAGTGTCTGAATATATAACAGTTTTTTTGTTCATCAATTGATGGACATTTGGATTGTTTCTATCTTTTGGCTATTAGGACTAATACTTCTATGAACATTAGTGTATAATTTTTTGTGTGAACATATGTTTTCAGTTCTATTAGGTTTACACCCAGTACTGAAATATTTGAGTCCTACAGGTAAATCCACTTTTAAGATTTTGAGACACTGCCAGACTCTTTTCCACAGCAATTATACCACATAACATACCCACAGCAAAATATGAAGGTTCAAATTCTCCATATCATTGTCAAAGCTTTTTGTTATTGTCTGTTATTTCTATTCATAGGAATCTGAAATGGTATTTCATTGTGGCTTGGATCTGCATTTTCTTAATGATTAATGATATTAAGCATCACTTCACATGCTTATGAATCTTTTCTATATCTTCTTTGCAGAAATGTCTGTTCAAATTTTTTTTTCAATTGGAATATTTGGATTTTCTTTCCATATATTTTTTATTTAATTTATTGAAGGAACATTGCATCATAGTAGTATATAGGTTAAGATGTGCATTATTGTAAGACAACATCTGTATATAATACATTAGGTTCACTGCCACAATTTCAGCTCTTCCTTCACCATAGAATAGATCTCCTTTATCTAATTAGCTTTTTCCCTTCCTTCTTCTTTTCTTGTTCTTTGTTTTTTTAACTGTCGATTTGGCTATGTTTATAAATTCTGAAAGTAAGTCTTTTGTCAGATATATGGTTTGCAAATATTTTCACCCATTCTGTAGGTCATCTTTGTGTTCTTGGTGATGCCCTTTGATGCATAAAATGTTTAAATTTTTATGAAGCTCAATGTGTGTTCTTTTTATTTTATCATTTCTGCTTTTGATGTCATAGCTAATGTTTTATTGCCTAATCCAAGATCATAAAAAATTTGAAATTCTGAGTATCTACTTTCTAAACCACATTACTGCTTAAATATCTTACCAGTTTCAACTGATGGAGTTGGGGTTGCTGTTGAACTTAGTATGGGCTCTGTCATCCTATCAGACACCCTGTTTCTAATCAGCAGTGATATCACCTTGTCTGTTTTTCTGTAGATAAGAAGTGTTTCCTTCAAGGGTGCCGGTTAATAGCTGAAAATTACCTAGAACTAAATGATTTCACTTAAGGGACATGGGTGAGTTGATTTTTGCTATATAAAATTCTACCACTTTTTACTGTTGAACTATTGCTTATATTCAACATCATTTTAAATTAATATAATTTTCAAAAGATCAGTTGTCAGTGTAAGTTGACAAAAAAGCACCATTGGAGACATGAACAACACAAGATAGCTCTTTAAATTACTTTATTAAAACTCAGGTAAAAGGTGGACAAAGCAGAGAACATTTCTTCAGTATCAGAGTTGAATTAGCTAAATAAGTTTGCATTTATATTATAATTATTTTCACCTTTTCTTACAAATTTCAGAGAGACACCTGGTATTGTTGCCGGTTGCTTTTGACTTTGAACTTGCACACTTTTCAAATGAGTTTAAGTTGATTAGCATATGACATGATATGTGGTTTCATTAATAAATACTGATCACTGAGACTGTAATAAGATTTGAATTTGATTTCTGTTTCAAAGATTAAGTCAACAAGGGGTTAGGAAAGGTTTTCAATGTCCAATGTTTTAATTTTATAGTACTGGAAATTAGTATATTTGGAAAACATATCAGCTATAACTCTAAAACAGAATAAGGTTAATTATGCTGTATTGTTGACCCTTGAGCATCATGGTTTAGAACTTTGCAAGGGTACACATACGGGAATTTTTTTCAGTAGATACAGTTGACCAAACTTGTAAATTTTGCATTTAGGCATTCAACAAACCACAGGTGTTGAAACACAGATGTTGAAGGACTGACTATAGAGACTTAAGCATCTCCAGATTTTGTATCCATAGGCTAGAAACCAGTCTATGGACAACTGCAATTAAATTTGGAGGAAGTCAAAAGTTGTAGTCAGATTTTTTTTTACTGCCCGGGGACAAGTGCACCAACCCCATGTTGTTCAAGGGTCAACTGTGTGTGTGTGAGTGTGTGTGTGGGTACGCAAAAGAGAAAGAATTTTTATTCTATTTGGGTGCTAAACAGATTGAAGGATGCCACCCACAAGGGAGTGGGGCGGCATTTGTTTTATTCAGTCCACTGATTCAAATGCTAATCTCTTCTGAAAACACCCTCACAGACACATCCGGAAATAATGTTTAACCACATACTTGGCATACTGTCAAGTTAACACAGAAAATTAACCATTGCAGGAGTTTCTCACTAGGGTTGCCCTTAGTTCAGAGGAATTGTTTGAACTTATTAGAAAAAACCCTCTCCACCTGGTAGAAACCTGTTTAGCAGAATTCCAAGCTTGGTTTCTATCTCCTACTGCCTGCTCCAGAGCACCTTTTGTCCAGCACAGCCACACATCTTACTCTTTCTTACTTGTTCCTCACTTAGGTTTTCATAAAGATGGACAACTATTCCTCTAGGCTCTATCCTAAATCTCTTCCTTTGATATACCTTGCATAAATGGACTTTGATGCTACAGACACAGGATGTAGCCTCTGGTAGTCTGTGGTTCTATAACTTGGTGCCAGACAAGCTGCCCTCTGCTCAGTCTCAATCCATGGGTGGTCTTGTTCCTGAACTCAGTAAGGTCTTTGCATTTTGTCATCTATGAGACACCATACCTCCAATCAGCAATGGTGTTTCCCCGAAGTCTGCTTCTTCTATTGCACGGACCTTCCTAAGAGTAGATATACAACCATTGCCTATTCAAGGTCAAGGTTCCTGGTAGGCAAGACTTGGGGATTATGAATGTGTCTGCCATGTAGAGAAATCCTGAGGGGTGCAGCAGTGGCAATGAAGTAGGCTCGCCCAGTTTGGGTGTCTCACCTGACACATGCATATAATCATGTGTTAATTCACACATACTCTGAACAATGTGCTAATTTATCTCTCTAATTCTCCACTGAGGTCAATCCCTGTCACTGTGTGATTCCTGAGGAAAGTGTACATGAGTCCAGTTTTCTAAAGAAAGTGGTGGCCTTTTCCTTGGGTTCAAGAGTTCAATTCTCAGACCATTCTAGATATGCTTAGGTGGTAAAATTAAGACTAAACCTAAATAAATGAGAGAATCCCTAAATCAGAACTATTTATCTAAAAATTTCTGGCATGATCACCTCTTAAACTGTCTGATTTGAAGGAAACAGTGAGAAGTTCCCAAGGTCTTAGCCCAGTGAAAGTACTAAGCCTTTGAAATCAGCTCATAATATTTTTCCAACTTTAGTTTTTATCACAATCTGTATTTTTCCAATATAAAATTATAATGATGAACATACTTCAGCCAATTCCATACACAAATCCCATGTGAGATTCACATGGGCATGCAGAGGAAGGACATTGCCTATGGTGTCTGTGGTCTGATTCAGTAAACTGCTGAAAAGGGATTTTGCCATATCACATAAAACTCGTGGAACATGGAATCACCTCTATGGGAGCTAATTAAGTCTATAGCAAAGTGTTCAACAAAATCCAAAGAACAAAGACATTCAAAACAAAACAAAACAAAAACATGTGCATTATTTCAATCATTTTATAGACCAGTTTCTATTTGTATCAATAACAAAAAGGTCTCTTAATAGAAAAGCCATGACTTACCTGTGGAGATCAATAAGGGACTGATGACTTATTAAGGTAAGTCTAGAAATTCTATGAAGACTTGTTTTCTGTAGTTGTGTTTACTTGAAAATAATATAAAGAAATGGCTAGAATAATTCAGATTAGATGTAAACAATTTAAAAGAGCTCATCCATACAGGTTGTAAATATTAGTCAATAAAAAAAGGAGAGACGCATTTTATAAGATTACAGTTTGAATAGCTTACAGTATAGGCAAAGTCAGTATAATTATTTTTACTAAAATTAGAGATGTTTGTGATGAGTATGAAATAGGGATTCCTATTTCATTAATTAGGCTATTGTTTTCTTTGTACTTTATATATATATACATATATATGCATGCTTTCTAGAATAGTTAATGCTTGCACATATTAAAAGTTCAGATTGTTCACAAAGATACAAGGTGATAAGCAGGTCTATTTCCTCATTTTTCATCCTTCAGTACCCCAGTTTCAAAGTAGTGACGTTTTATACTTTTCTAGACATATGAGTAAAAATGGTGGCAGCATCATGGATCACATGTCGAGTACTGGAGTCAAGTTACCCAGAGCGAGCAAGAAAACTAGGAGGTGAGAATTTGAAATTAGGATGCTTGAAATTGAGGTTCATCATTATTAGTTAAATCATTTGTAAGGCATGTTTTATATTGAACCTTTTGTTTAACTTATCTCATTTCTTTCTAACATTTTTAAAAGTTTATCCCTATTTTGGTGACAAGAAAACCGAGCCTGAGAAAAGTCACATAACTTGTTCCTGTTCATGTAGCTAGATAGAGGTTAAACAGTTCAAAGACGGATTAAAGTCACTCCAAAGTTCTTCAGAGAATAGTTCTTTGAAAGAAAGCTTTCTGTGAAGGTGTTTTTCATATATAGAAACATATAACTTCAAAACATTCTTCACGTTTATGCACACTCTTCCCCATCAAGTGATGGAGTGTCTGTCTCCTCCTCTTGAAACTGACTGTGTCTTTGTGAATCTGCAAATGTGGTAGAAGTGACACTGGCTGGCATCCAAAGCTGGACTAGGAAAAGTTATGTAACTGGCAATTTCTCTTTTAAGAGCCTCAGCTCTCCTGTTTCTCAGCCACACTATTAGATATGTGATCAAGGAAGTTTTTGAAATGACGACTGCCTCAGCCTCCCTCTAAGTGTAACTGTTTAAAAAGCTCTGAGATGATGATGATGATGATAATAACAATGTTAGATTTTGCTTAATGTGTTATTTTGAGGTGGTTCATTATCCAATAGCACATAACTGAAACAATGAGCAATTATGGCAAGTTTAACATGCAGAGAAATAGAGTGGAGTTCTAAATCAAATGGAACTTAATGGCACTTATCTGCTCTAGATTTCATTTTACCCACACATGTCTTTGCTAGAGACACAATAACAAAAGTTTAATAGGGTTAAAAAAAAGTACTATGTTCAGACTTTCATTATTTTAGTACTGATACCCTTTGGTTTTGATTCTTTGACTGTTCTACAGGTTTTGTCTGAAGTTAATCCCATCAGAAATGATTGATTTAGTTTTATGGTTCTTCCTTGAATTGTGGTTGCTGTGCTCTCATCTATGATTGTTGCCAGAGGCTGAAACTAACATAGTTCAGGAATATCACTGTGGCTTCAATAGCATTTTGTTTCTTTTAAAAGAGCTCAAATTGAAGGACTGTGACTCCATAGAACAGGGAGTAGTGCAGTGAAGAGCAGACACTTTTGATATGTCTAGCATTCTTTGTATTTGCTTATTTAAAAAAATAATTTATTCACCCAAGATCTAGGGAAAATAATAAGCAAAATGATTTTAAAGTTAGGCACTCAATTCTGCCACTCATCTCTTGGGATTTTGGCTTTCTCTTAGAACTTATCTTGTTCTCCTGTCTTTTTCATTCCTACATAGTGTTCATCTTCACCTTCGGATGGTGAGTCTTTTGAAAACATGTCTTATTTTCTTTATATAGTCACACTTATTTTTTTGTGAGCTTAATAGGCCACTATTGAAGTAATAATTTGAACTTGATTTTGAATAATAGTGAGAGTTATGAGTGCAATGGCACAGCGTGAGTAAATTTATCATCTCTGTATTTGTCTCATATATTTTCAGGAAGGCTTCTGAACTTTCTGTCATAAAATTTGTTCAAATTAAACATCAGAACCCATGATGTTCATTGGTGTTTCTCTAGTGAAGACCATTGTCCCAGGAAAGAAGAACCAGTTTGAGTTTGTGAGGACTCACAAAAAAAGATTCTGGGATGTCTAGCAACCCAAGTGTCTGAAAGAAGTTTCAAGAAAGGTCTGGAACCAGCTTCAGGTTCCCTCTCTTTCCTCTGTCTCTAGTCCTCTCTGGACATTTGCTTTTTCTTTTCTTTTCTTGCTAAGGACCAGTTTTCTTTCTCCATAAGTCATCTCATAGAAAGTATGACAACTCCACAGCTCCAGAGTTTCTCTAACATCTTACTAGGAACATTTTTAACTTGCATGAGCCTGGTTAATTTCTGCAGGGGCACTATGGCTACAGTACTTACAACAGTCCCTTGAAGAAACCCAAAGCCTTTGAGAGCCAGCACAGATGGAGGAGACCTTATATTTTGGGAAAACTCACTACCATGCTCTCCTGATGCAGTGGCAGCTGTTGCAGTCAGGTGATAACACAGAAGACTGAGAAGCTAGAGTTTCAGAGAGCACAAACCCAAAAGTTAGGCTTGCCTTCATATCCAGCCCCATCCTGAGGACAGAGAAGTGCTGGAAAGAGCAGTTCTGAATACAAGAAATCTTTATAACTCATCTTTTCATAGTTGGAAAATAGCAATCAAAAATTAATTTTGATTTCAACTCTCCTTATTTATCTTATCAATAGAGGTTGCTAGAAAAGTACAAAGAATAGAGGATAGAGTTGTGGGCTTTAAACACACACTTCCAAATATAAGCATTACCCTCTTCTCTGATCTGAAGATCTCAACAAATCCCTTATTTCTATTGTATAAACATAAATTTCACTCTTGGGATTAAGCTATGTTTGTGTGTGGTGGGAGTAATTCTCAGAGAACTAGACTGAAGAGGCAAGTCAAGAGGAATCAGATGTAGATGGTATTTTTTTGTAATTCTTCTCTAAAACAAAACCCTCATAAACTTTTGTAGTTTTTAAAACTGCCCAATTGATCATTATGTGGACAACATGTGTATTTTGTCAAATTCAGTACCCTTGTGGGACTAGTAGCTTTGCTCTGATCCATACCTACTAACTCTGACCACACTTTTTATAAATGTCTGTCACTAACAAGGCTATTGGGTAAAAAGGTAGGGCTGTACTAATCCTCTACTTCCCTTCCTGGAGAAATAATTCCAAAGCTGATATCCTAGTTATGCCATCTCTTACACAGAAGGGTGGAAATTCTATTATTGTTAAAGAGAAAGCTATTGGCCACTTTGAAGGTTTCCGTGACTATTTTAGGCATTTGTTTCAATATGTCTAGTTTTATGTGGCTTTAAAATTTGAATTACCTATTATCAGATGTGACTTTTGGTTAAATGCTTTGTGCATAAGAAATAAAGGCAAGAGAAAAAATAAGGGTCATGCAACTATTGACACATCTATTTTGAAATTTAATGAAATGATACTGAAAAATGCTTGAAAAAATGCTTCTCTAAGAAAAATGGGTGGGAAATCATGGTAAAGTAGGTTTCTTTGCTGAGTTTTGCAATGTGGAAGTCAAGGAACTTCAAAGAAAGACAGTTGGTGTGCTGTTTCCTAAATTTGTTTGATTAATAAAACTTTTAGGAAGACACAAGCTGAAAGTATTTTAGTCTTTTGTGTTTGTGAGCTTCATACAAGTTTATGTAGAGAATCTTTTATAAATGCAATCACCAAGAAACCCTCTTCAAAGCGACTCTGGCCCAGACATTTTGGCAATGGCTGATCTACTAATGTCATAGCTGTCTTCACACTACCTACCAGTAATGAAGCACAGCTCTTAGAAACTGGCAATCACTCAAGAGCAAGGAGACAGTTTACGAGTCAGTGCTTCTTTCTAAAAGCAATTTACTGTCTGAGTCAAGACACAGTACAGATACCTACTTTGCTTTGTTCTTAACACCCAATCTGTTGCCCAGAAATCTGATAGCACTTGGTTATCCCGTGCCTCCTGCAGACCTGGAATACGTCTGCATTACGTACTGAACAATTCCAGAGATTGGTCCCTAATGTCTTGTTGGAGCTGGAGCATCCCAAAGAAGCGGGGAAGGCGTCCTGCTTCCAGAACTTCTGTCCTTCTCTCAAGAGTTTAAGCAAACATCTCTCATGATAGGTAGATTTCTTTATGCTGATGACTAGCAACGACCATGTTTCATAATGCTGACTCATTTCTCAAACTCTTAGTACCTCCTACTCTCGCAGAATGATTCCATCCAACCTCCTTATTATGGGTCTTATTTATATGCACTCTGACAATATTTCTGATTCTTTTTTAAATGAGTTTAAATAGACATATCAAGAAGAAGTATTTGCCGTAGCAATACATATGCCTATGAACCTCCTACACACCTTATAATTCATGCAGTTTTCCAAGTGTGGGTATCTGAAATTCAAGCATTCTGTCTGTTCTTTTCTTGAAATCTTCATTAACTTAAAATATCTATAGCCTCTTTAATCAACAAATATTCTTCAAAATGCTATCATTATAGCTTATAATTCTATTGACACCTACGTTTTCCTATTGAGATGTTTTAGAACTACTTTTGAATTTTGAATTGTTTTTTCTACCTAGAGTTGGACCCACATGGTCCTCCCTTCACTATCCTGATCACATGCAGTCCATGCCTCTCACCTCCACACAGGATCTTCCCTCTGCCTGGAACACTCCTCTCTGAACTCCCCTATATTTTTTGTTCAGGAAAGGTAGTCTCCAAAGACATTTTGATTTTCTTATACCACTTGGAAAATAAATATACATTCCATTAAAATTCAGTCTTGTGCAATTGTGTCTACTTTAAAGATAATCATGCAAGGGGGATGGAGACAGTTTGGAGTTGGAGAAGGCTTTGTGACCGTGAACCCATATTTTGATGGGTGAGATGTGTGAAACATTCAGTTCACTAGAGATATGATCACAGTGAGATGAATTAAGACTTTAAATGATGACATTTCATCTAAGCTCTGCCCAAATTAAACTTACTGACTGATGAAAGACTTTGCAATTTAGAAATAAGTTGATCTACTGCTTATTTTATTGTGAAAATTTCAAGCAATGCTGCACAAGACACCACTCAAACTTCAATGATCAAGGAGGTAGTTGAATGACAAATCAATGCAAATCAAAAAACAATGAAAACAACTGCTATGCCAACTGATCTAGTCCATGCCTAATAAAGGAGTTGCTGCTGTGTTTTTTGTTTTTGTTTTTATTTTCTAAGTACTTGAATAATTAGCCATACTGTACACATCACAAGAAAATATAGGTGGTATATCCCTCAAGCACAGGCTGTGCTCTCTTATGCATAATAACTAACCAAATCCTCTTTTTGATCACTGGGGAAATCAGAGTTCCCAACAGATTCTCAGACTTCTTTTCAGTCTGGTGAGAAACTATAAAGCAGAGTAGATAGGGGTCAAGTCAATAAGGAACATTACACATTAGCTATGAAAAAAATGTATACTCTACATCCAGGAGTTCCTATTTGAGGCAAACAGGAGGCTACAATGATTAAGCAAAAATGAGATTGAAAAGGAAGTCAATTGCTAGAATGGTGGGAAAATATGAGTGGAATTTGTAAGAAATAATGCATGAATAAATTAATGTTTCTACAAAGAATTTGAAGGGAGATTCCCCACGGATATTGGGTAAAGTGATATAAACCCTTAAGCAGGTTTAAAGAACTTCTTGACATAACACATCAGGCAAGAACTACATCCTCTACTGGCATGACGATTGTGGCATCACAGTTAGAGAACATGTCTGGTGTCTCAGCTCTGATCATTTTCTTCAGAATGCACATTTTTAAATGCTAACTATGAAACTATTTGGACCATCAATGGTGGTATTATTATGAATAAATATGTCATATATGCCTAGAATTGACTGTATCTCACCTTGGGTCACTTATTGAAAATTTTTGTTCAAGATTTACTACCAAAATACAATTTATTTTGAAGAAGGCAGACTTCACTATTCTTAATTCGAACTCATTGGATTTTGCACATTTGAAATTCTAGTTCCACTAATCTCTACTGAAATTGGAAAGAAACTCAACACTGGCTTCCAAAAAGTCTGAATGCATGCAAATTCAATAGTTTTTAAGGCTTTTTAAAAATGCAGTAGAGCTTTGCTGACAATGATAATAATATGTATCCAAGTACTTAATCCAGTAACCAGTGAGTAAGTTAATGAGGACGCTGCACTCGACTGGCATGTATTCTAATTTCAGAGCAAGTAACAAATTTCAAGTAATCAAGTTGAAGTAAAACTGATTATCTTAATTTGTTGCCTATTCATCCAGTCTACTAGTTGGAGATTCAAAATTCTTAGAGGGAAGGAAGGAAGAACAAAAGAAAGAAGTCTCTTTGTTTCTTAAAAATTATTATAATTGGGAATGAAATTATTAGCATTTTAGAATGGCAAGTATATTTACATACAAGGGGGAAAAATAAGAATCATATAATGCAGTCACCAAGTCACTGAAACCTCATTTAGGAGTATGAGGATCCCTAGGTAGACAAGGAAAACAATATAACAAAAATGGAAGTAGAAGTTGGGTCCCTGAATCTTCCTATTTCCAATGCTCCATCCATGTTCATGTTACTATTGCAAAGAGAAGAGGTTAGCATGACATCAGGTAAGAAGTCACTTGAAGCTTGCTTTGCTGTGCTCAACTGCTATCCCCTAAAAAAGATTGATTCTCTTTCAGTCAAAAAGAATATTCAAATTTTGCTGCCCAGTAACTGGGTGATATATTTAAATAATTTTTCCTTAAGTTCCTCATTGGGAAAGGCAATTCCTTTCTTATAGGACTACTGTGAGGACTAAATCAGATAAGGTTTATGAAGCTTCTACCACAGTGCCTGGCTCAAAGCCAGCCCTCAGTGCATTCATTTCCTCCCCAAAAGTAATGTGTGCAAAATGCAAATGCTTCCTAGCCGTTATAAAAATGTTTAAAGCTATATAAAATATCCCAAATAATGGGTTATTGATAAATGTGTAAACCTAGGCCTTAAACTATGAGAGTGAGTTTCAAAGAAATATTTGGATAAAAATATTAGACCGTCTTGGAAAACAGCCTTAAATGTGCTAGACTTCCTCTTTAATTAAGGTATCACCATTGTTGGATTTTTAAATTGGTTTTACTTCCAGGAATAAGATGGTTTGGCATAAACTTTGTTTTTATAAGTGAGAGATCCTGCCTGGCACACAGACCCAGGTTCTGAATTTTTTAAAGTCGTTCCAGCAAACGTTTCAACAATCAAGGAAAGCTTGAAATTCCCCAGGCTATTAATATCTTAACTCTAGAACATGAATTCGAGGACTTGGGTTGGCTGCAAATTAAATTTCTCATACTATACTGCATGTATCCTGCTGTCATTGCTCCTGCTGATTTTATTAGTGTCAATATCATTGGTACAAGGCTACTGTTGCTTTTAATACATACCCTAGGAGATGATCTGACAGAAGTGCAAAGGAACTTCAAATATCTCACAAAATATACTCTATGGCTGCAAAATACAAAGACTCTATGACTATATATTGTGCTTGCTATTATAATGGCTAATTTTTTTAGTAGCACCAACACTTAACAGTTGATTTTATCTGAAATTGAGCCTCAATGTCAACATTGGAGTAAATGCAGAGACAAAAACACTTGCATGAGGATACAGGATTTTCCTATCATCTCCAACCCAGAGATTCATCGACCTATTTTCCAATCAGTGATCTTGTTTCAGATTATCTTCACACTACTAAAGGAGAAATAAGGGCTTAAAGATGGCATGGTGTTCTCAGAGAAACATTCTTCAAAGGACAGTTAAGGAAACTGAGGTTGGAAACATGTTTGACTGAGATCACCCAGTATTTTTGAGACAAACTGAAGTGTACTGCACCACTCTTTTCCAAAACTGGTGTTTATCTGTTTATCTACCAGTAAATTACTTGCTTGTGCGACTGGGTATTCCCAGTCTTGAGTGAATTTTCCTTTCTTTCTGGACATTCATCAGAGTTTCGCTATAGGCCCATTTATTTTTCTACACGTTATCCCTTGTTGAACTTTTCTACTTCCTTAGTTTCAAATATCTTCTCAACAAGTATCCCACAAATACTCATTTTTAGTCCTGAACCCAAATAATCATGTTTCAAGTTAGACATATTATTAAGGTAGTATACACACAATTTATCACATGTTCCTCATGTGTTCAATAGCCCTTGCTGTTTCAGTTTCCACAGCTTAGTCTCTGTCTTTACTCTATATGATAGGTTTTTCTCCACATTCCACTTGTTCAGGTCTTAATTATATCCCTGTATAGGTTAAAAGTCTTGCTTTTCCCAAAAAGCTTTCTCAGATGTTCCTGATTCCACCATCTTTTAACCACCATAACTGAGTATCCTCTATTAGTAATATTGCAGCTTCCTTTTATATTAAATCTGTCATGCAGAGAATTTGAATGAAGACCAGACAAGTTTCTGCACAAGTTTGGAATCAGACACAAATATAAACTGTTAGTTGACTAAAGTATTTACCTTGGATTGCATGTAATCATAGGGAAAATACTTCCTCAAATTTTCATGAAAATTAGTGAAGAAAAAATTATATTATTAACCAAAATATCCTTAATTCCTGAGATATCCCTTGAAAAATAGTATTTCAAATAATCTATTATTAAATTGAAACAAACCAAAGATACTCCACTGCTTATAGAATGCAATCTAACTTGACTACTGATAATGCCCCTGTTCTCTTCTCCTTGCTGCTTAGATTGGTTTGATTTCAAGAGGAATATGAATCTTCAAGATGGATCAATGTAGTTTCTTTTTCTATTGATTTGTCAGAGAACTGTTCTGGTAAACTAGCAGTAATTATAATTGAAATAACTTTTAAAGGACAATTATTTCTCAATATATTTTTTAAAGTTATTTTATACTATGTTAAGTATTTTAATTAGTTTGTGATCAATTCAATCAAAAATACTTTAAAAAGAAATGCCAGAAATCAGTAAGCTCAAGGTTAGAATTTGACATTAAATAAGCCCTTTTATTTATACAAAAATATGTGACAAAAGTACACTTAAAAGTTAGACACTTTGAATTATGATTAAGTCCAGACAATAACTATGAAGGAGCTGAAATATTACCCTACTAGCCAGGTAATAAGTTAGCTTGCCAGTTGTATGGATGTTGACAGGTGACAGAAGGTTCTTGCATCAGAAACAAAAACAGTTTATTACTCACAGTAAAAGTAGCAGACAGTGTGTCAGCATTTTCATTATTTCCTAAACTGTGAAGAAGGCTTCACTTCTTCATTTTGCACCTGCAACAAAGCACATTATGGAAGAACTCCAAGTTTAGGAAATCCAAATCCTCTCTAATGCACAATATACTTCTCTGATCTTTGTCCTGAAGAAATACATTATTTTTCTTATATTGGGTGGAAAAAAATACATCCTTTGCCTGGAGAATCTTTATATCTCAAGACTATTAAACATACAATTTAAAAGATAGCCGAGCAAATACAATCTGTGTGTCTGCATGCAAGAGAACAGAAATACAAAAGACCCATGAAGAATTATCTTCCAGTAGGTATATATTAAAATATTTAAAACTTTTTAGAGTCACTTTAAATTAAAAAATATACTGTGTTGATAATTATAAGTAGTATATTAAAGGTAAGAAGTTACCTATTATGAGAAAAATGCTTCATGTAAAGATAGACTTGTTTTTATCTTCTGATAGAGAAGAAATTCTAACATCCTACTTCATGACATACTTCACAAGAGGACACTCACATTCCTAAATTCCAGAGCCGAAGAAACAAAATGTGTTGGAATATTCCTTGCTCTTTTCCAATCTAGAATATGCTCCGTGAAAGATGAGACTGTTTTAGAACATTTTGGAATGAAATACTCCATCCCTCTCCTGTGCTGATACTCCTTCATCCTTTTCTCACAGGCCTAGTACTTATAAAAACAGACAATATACACGTATACTACCATAAGTTTAATTGGTCTACCTCATGTTTCACATGTTTTTTTGTAATGTATCCACTCAGCAATATGTGGGATCTTATCAACAATTTTGCTCCACCCTATACTTGTTCACAACTGATGGTATTTTGTTATATGACGTATTTGAAATGCAATCAATCCATTGATGGAAGTTGAGGTATTTCTACTCTACTGTTATAAATTGCTTCAGTGAATATCCTTAAACATTTTTCTTTTAAAGGGAAGGTATAGATAGGAATGAAGGTGAGTAGGCAGGTAGGCAGGAAGAGAGAAAAAGAAGAAGCACTTTATTTATTTCATTCAGTTGTTCATATTCAGTTGTTACCTCAGTTCTGGGTCTTGAACCTGGGATCTTTGGATATATGTGGGACTGCTCCCAAGGTGCACGAGAATGCTAGGCCACCAGGGAGCGCCCCCTCCTTAAATACAATTTTGCAAATTTTTCTATAATTTATACTGAATTTAACCATTTTAATTTAACCAAAAATATATTTTGTTGTTAGTGATGGATTAAACAAAATGAGTTAAAGCAATTAGTTTTCTAAAGTTTTCAATATCATCATTTTATTTTGACAAACATGCACTGCTTTGCTTTGCAAATATAGTGTTTTTATTAATTTTGTTCTGAGATGATTTCTTTCTAAATATATTCTTTTTTTTCTCAAGAGGCAATATGACAGGAAAAGAAAATGTAACTGAATTTGTCACTTATTTCATCTGGAACTTTGAAAGTCAGAAGTAACTACTTGAATTTTCTGCAGTGGATTAAAAATAAGCAAAAATAAATTAAGGGTCCATGTAGATATATACATAACACCTTTTCTTCTTTAAGGTCTTTAATTTAAATGCTGCTTGTCTCAAACTTGTTAAGTTTTTTAAGTTTATTCTTAAATATCTCAGATAGACTTTGATTCAAAGTCATGTTTCATTAACCAACAGAATCTTGTAGAAGAACTATTGACCAATATTACTTTGTGCCAGTACTTTAGAGAACTGAAGACTTAACACTTATGAAGAATCTTGCTTCTTTTGCAGATATTAACAACAAAGAACTTTCATGATTGCTTCACTAAGAAGTCAAATTCAACTTCCATATGCCAAGAAGCTACAGAATTTGATTCTTCATATACTTTTTCTGAGAAATTCTATTGCATTACTATTCATCAAAAACAATATAAATAACTTATTGATTTCTAAACTAGAACGTGACTCAATTAGAATTATTCAAGGTAAACAGTAGTTTCTGGAAAGGTCACCAGAAATGCATACACTTTAAACCAGAGGAACTATGTGTAGTCCTTTTAGGGATATAAGCAGGTGGCAGAAACTCAGAGGAGCCAGGCCTTACAAAGACTTTCCATCCTGACTACTAAAACAGAGTAAAATTATAGGGCCACTTTTCTTACTCTCCCTGAGATCTCTGGTCAGTAAGTCAATTTGCTGATTCTGTTTAGTGAGACCCAAGCTGCAGCTGCCTACACCTTCTTCTGAGGAAGTACAGGATGTCAGGCTCATTTGAGTCATTCAGAAAGACATTTCTTAGAAACTTATATAACTTTTTAACAATAAAAACTATTTTTGTATACTGACTAAATTGTGTTACAAAATGTATTTGTATTTTGTTAAATTCTATCTGAACATGACTGTGAGTTGTTAAAAATTGTTAGTGTATGAATCAAGGTGTCTATGAACAGTTGAGTGCCCCTGACATAAGTGAAGGCAGAAAATATCAAGACAAAGGCAAGTATAATTAGAAATACCATTCCCTGTCTCTTCATTATGCCAGTTAGTTGGTTGTTCCCATGCTGTGTTCACATAGTCAAGTGCCCCCAGGTGGAAGTGAGCAGCTAGCTCACTAGCTCGCCCAAGGTTTCCTTGGGTATAGTTTCCTTCTGCGTCCTATTATGTACTAAGAACCTCTCTTTCAACCAACAGAATGCTTTGAGAATGTTTCATCATCACCAGGCTCATCTAAGTGAGAAAATATTTCTAAAACTAGGCATTAGATTTTTGATGGGCGTTTCTGTATGCTTCCTCTGCACTGATCCCAGGTTTCAGTCATGGGGAGATACTCTTGTGCCTGTTTTAAAACTACTTGTTTTCTATTGGTGTGTAGGTGGCAGCTGTAAAATATGGGACACTAAATGTGTTCACAACTTCTTTCCCAGGAGTTATTGCTAACTTGGTTTTATTGTTTGAGTAAGCCACAAGGGAAAGGAGGAGAAAGTGCTCACTGACAATTGTTTAAGAGACGATCATAGCTGACACTTAGATTCTTGCTGATTAGAAACTGAACCCTCAGACAGTAACTTGTAGAGCGTGTAATCAAACAATTTCCAAGGAAAGACTGAGAGATAGACATTTAGTCTGCAACTTCCGTGCTGAATTTAAAAGGAGAGGTACATGAGTGTTCACCTGTGCTTCTAATAAGAATATTTTGCTTGCTACCATCTTATGATAAGGACTCAAAAATGCAAACCTCATGGCTCTGAGAGCCAGATGAACTACAGACTCAGGTGGAAACTGCAAAATCTGGTGTGCCAAATGTATATATACACTTTCTCTACAGAGGGGCTGGCAACTTGGATTTATCACTGGAGTGAGTCAAACTGAGAAGCAAAAGAGTATCCACCAGCTTCCTAGAGCTCTAGGGAGGGTAAAACCAGCCCCTAGACTTATGTTAATTAAACGTTGGACCTCAGGCATCAGCTTGTAAAGTATGCCATTCAGGAAAAGATTGGGAGATGGGCATTTTTGCCAGTTCTCTCTTTGCTGAGCCCTGGGGGGGATAACTATGGCAGTAAGTAGTCACAGGTTTACCCATTAAATAACTATTTCTTTATTTTCCAAATTCCTTTGAGTCTCATGGGCACAAGGCCAATTAACTTTCAGAAGTAGATGTTTTGTAGATCTGTTTCTTGGATGGAAACCTTAAAAGATGGGGAGTTAGATGTGTTTCAAACCCTCATTTCACAGGGCAAAACTGTGAGTTAGTGGTTCTCTCCCAAGTATATGGCACTTTTCTGACAGTGAAGTTTATACAGAGTGTCTCAGTCATTTCTATGCATTTCAATGCTGATATTTCTTCATTCTTATATACATCTCATATACCCACTACATATGTCATTCTGCTATGTTTTTTAATTTTCTTAAAGGGAATTACTCTGTATGCAGCTATAAATTAGATGTACTCATGTGAGGGGGGAAGTTCAGAAATATCCTATGTTACTATTGTGGTCCCTCCCTTCTTTTACTCTTTTCTATTCCTAACTCTAATTAGTTTCTAAAGTCTGTCCTCATCAAAGATCTCTTCCAAACATCCTCGCTTGTCATTCTCTACAGGCTGTTACTAAAACATTTTTCACCCCCATTACACGAATAATTTGCTTCACTACAAGTTTATACATTAAAAGCTTAAATTATAGTCTATTTCAGAGTCTAAATCATTCTTACCTTATTGCCTTGTCAAAACACCATTGAGGTAATATTAAATTCACTTGTCACATCTCTGGGGACTTATGCAGGGAAACCACCTGCATAATGTTTTCCCCCCAATTAAATATATTTTCTTTATCCAGCATGAAATATTTCCATTATAAGTAGTCAATGAAGTGTACCCCCCTCAAGATACCCAAGAGGCCTATAAAGATGGACAGAAAAAAAAATGCCTACTTTAAAAAATATTCGTCTGGGAAACTTTATGACCCTTTTACACTTTGCCAGCCAGAAGTACTGGCAGATTTCCCATTAACTTATGGAGCCCAAGGCAAGTAGAGGCTTAGAGTTGCCTTGATATAATTGCTGCAGGGTTCCAGTCTGTGTCCAATTAAAATGAAGAACGTTAAAGGGTTGCCCTCACCTGCACAGCACTTACCAGAGTGTACAGACCCTCCAGAGGGGCATGTATTTAGCCATTTAGTGTATGTAACTCTCTGCATTTAGGTAAGATTATTAATAATTCCCATGTTTTCATTGTGAAAATGGAATTGATTAAAACTTCAGGCCTAGTACAAAGGATAGACTATAAACGTGGGTCGTAATTTCAATTTTCCAGGTAACTGAGGCAAAAGTAAATGTGGCTTATCTAGTTAAGATTCAGGAGACTGAGTGAAATTATTCCAAGATAACAAATCAGCATCCTGTTTGAATGATTTCCAGTGAAGGATATCCATTTATCTTTCTCCCTGTTTGTTGACACTGACTTCTATAAACGAACAACCTGACTTCTGTCCATTCATTAAACTCCTAGGAACACAAGCAAGGAAGTAATATTGTGGCATTAAAATATGTTCATTTAAGTATATTCCAACACCACATTGTAGGCATTCAATAAAAGTTCCCCAAATAAATAAAATGCTAAAGTGTTGGATAGAATTAGTCATTACTCAGAGATAAACAAAACCCAGCTTGTTTCACTCATGCCTCCTTTACGTAAGCATTCTTTACATGATTTTACATGAGATTTCTATATTTAAAGGTTTTTGTCTTCTTCTGAGTCTCTGGTAGAGCTCTTCTTCACTCCCTTGCTCGTTAATTTCATCACTAAACAATCTCCAGATGCACAAAGTATTATGGCTTCTGAGGACAAATTACAAACTATACTGAAATTACCACTTTATTCAGTCAGCATGCAGTTTTATGAAATAACGGCTGCCGATGACTGAGCCCCTATCAGGTGCCACATTGAGTGCCATGTTTGCACGTGTTATTTTAGACATTTATAAAAGCTAATCATCACTGAGGTTCTAGGCCTCAATTATCTTTCTAAGATTTCACAAATATTAAATATTTAAACCTCTTATTGAATCCTATCCCATGTCAACTGTTTTCTTCAATATTTCGATCCAGATCAAGCAGAGTATGACACATGTTAGTCACTTATAACTAGATTTAGGTCATTTACATCTTTGGAATCCTGTGTCTGTGTTCTACTTTATGCAGTTAAAATCACCATAATTTTGTAGGGTAGGCTTTAGCTTCTGACAGTTAATTTCTTGAAATATTGTTTCTCCTCTATCGTAAAACCCAAAAGGAGAGGAAGAAAAACAAAATTTTTCATAGAGAATATACATTTTCTGATTCAGTGCATTTTCTTTGTTTTAAATCAAAATATAATCTCATGATACAACTGTACCTAAAACACCGGTATTTTTATAGTGCTGCATCTGTAGCACTGGAATTTATATAAAGTTTTATATCACATATCTCTAGCCAGAAAATCATAATTAATACAAGGAATCCTATTTCCTCAGCAAGTAGCACTCTCTTCAACACTTGGGTAAGTCTATTTTCTTATTTAGTTCATGGACATATGCTTTCATCTGTCACATAATTTTTTTTTTTCTTTAAAACTACTTTCCCCTAAGTGATAAGATTATTTTGTTGGTAATGTCACTTTAGGTTGTGATTTTTTGGAAGATCCATGGTTTCCTTAGTAGTGATGAGTAAAAACCATCCTACAGAAATTTAATGATAGCATTTTTATTAGCAACTGAGTAATAATTATGATAATTGTATGTGTCAAATTGATTAGGCGATAGAGTGCTCCCATATTTGGTTAAATATTATTCTGAGCCCTTTTGTGAGGGTATTTTTTTTAAAGAAAATTGACATTTAAATAAGAAACTGTATGGCAGGTTGCCTTCTCTGATGTGGGTGGGTCTTATCCAATCAGCTGAAGTCCTGAATAGAATAAGAAGACTGATCTCCATGCAGGAGAATTCCTTCTGTCTGACTATCTTCAAACTGTGACATCAGTGTTTCCTGCCTTTAAACTTGAACTGAAACATCTGCTCTTCCTGGTCCTCAAATCTATTGGCTTTTAGACAGGAACTATATTATCAATCTCTTTGTTCTCAGGCCCTTGAACTCAGACTAGAACTATGTTATCTTATGTTAAAGATTTATTATACAGGAATTCGCTTATGTGATTGTGGAAGGTGACAAATTCCAAGGTTTGCAAGGTGAGAACCAGGAGAATTAGTAATGTAGTTCCTATCTGAGGGCAACAGGCTTGAGACCCAGGAACAGTTGATATTTCAGCTGTAGTTCAAAGGCAGAATAGAGGCTAGATGGATGGATGGATAGATAGATGGACAGACAACTGTATCAATCTATCTGTTATCTATATAACACAAGCACACATATCTTATTGGTTGATATAAGCTCATTAGTCTAATAGATCTTTAATAATAAATTTCAATCTGTGTTTTTTATGCCTCCTGGGAAAGAAATAGAAATGTTTACTTTGAGGACTTTTTAAAAATAATCTTTCATTCATTCAACCATGTTTATCACTAATCTACTCTAAAATTCATCTTTTCCTAGATCTTTATATATTTGAATATGTGCTTGCAGGTATATGTCCTCAACAAAATCAAGTAATGCATCATATAAGAAAGCAATATAAAATAAATAGCAGTTGAATAAAAGATGAGTTAAAAAAAAAGAGCAAGTGATTATACATGAAGATCCAGGAAAGATTTAATAGTGTAGATAGCATTTGCAAAATGATAGAGCAAATACTGAATGGTTATCAAAGGTCAAGTAAAGAAGTATGGACATTGTTGCAGAGTAAAATGGTGTATATAAGCTATGATCGATTTCTTAGTGATCCTAGCTCTTTTAAGATGAGCCTATAACACTCATATTGAAGTCTTCACAAGTTTATGACTCCTGAAAGTATGTGTTATAAAACAAAAGACAAAGGTAGTTAGTTTTTACTTTAGAAAATAAGGAGACAGTTGGCCCAATTCTAACATATTTTATGATCACAGAAGATGTCATTTTTTCAAACTGTCAAAATTTTTGTCACCTATATCAAAGAATTCAAGTGGATGTGTTAGGTACAGTTTTCATTTCAAGTTGCATAGCCATTTGCTAGTCATGCAACTAAAAATACACAATTATTTCATTCAATAAATTTATCACTTGCAAGAATTTCCAGGAACACTCTCAGTGGCTCAGTGAGAAAACAGATTTTATACTCATTGACCCCTTGAGATTTGCTATAATGCATTAGCAAGTTAATCATATGCTCTAAGAGGCAATTGAATGTAAAGTCTACAAGTAATCCAAAACCTCTTCAAGAATTTTTCTGTTATCCTGGATTTCTTTCATTTTTAAGAAATACTCAAGAGCAAATGATTTTCAAGGAACCCCTTCACCTTTTGAAATTCTTTGTACTTTGCAGTTGTTTGTAACCTTTTGAATGTAGGTGCTACCACAATAGTTGATCAAATTGCCTTGATGTTGAAAGCAGCCTAATGTGAATTCCTAAAGTATCCTTTGATTTAATCTTAGCATTTATTAAGGAAAGACATATGCAAACCATTTTAATAACTTATCTTTAAAGTTCTGAATGTACAGAATAAAACAAGATAAAGTCTTTACCCTCAAAGAATGAAGTGACAGTGAACAAGGAAATTGCTAACAGTATTCAATTTGATAGATCCTAAACTAAAAACATACACAGAGGCTATGTGAGATGAAGAAAGTACCAGAGAAGATGGTCACTTAATAGCTGTGGTGCACAGAGAGGGAAGGAATCCCTGAAGGGTTAATGCTTAAGATAAGATGCAGGAGATAGACAAGAAATGACAGAAGTAACCAGCATTCCAGGCAGCAGCAAAATAAGTTAAATATATGGGCAAAGTTGATATGATCCAACATAGCTGGTCTTTGTTCATAGCACCCTGATGTGTCATCTTGGTATTTTTAAAAATCATCTCTTCACAAATTCCTATGTGACTCTCATTTAAAAACTGCACAAGAAGCATGCAACAGAGGTCACCCAATGACTTATGAAAAATGTGAGCAAGTTGTACACAGCATGTCAGTCAAATTTTCTTCATTATTTAGCCACAATGAAACCTATCTACTGAGGAATCAAGGCAACTGGATAGGACTGGTGAATCTACATGCTATCATTTCCCCAGTAATGAGTTATTGAGATGACTGGTCCTTCTCTTTCAGAGAAGCTTGCTCCTTCTGATAAATCTTGAAATAATATTGTTTTGACTTTATTGTTACTTGTAGCTTGTATGCATTTTGAAATTAAAACACTTGTGGATCGATTGCTAACTTAATCTGTTATCACAAATTCACATCTTGGTATTCATATTCATATTTTTTCCTTCATGACTTTAATAGAGAGAAGAGGAGAAATATGGGGACTGTTTGAGGAGGAAGACTATGCAGTCGTGGGAGATGGGTATGACTCAAGAACCAGGGAATAATTCATTCTAGTATATATATGATTCTCAGTAAAATATGTTCAAAAATGAAAAAATGAATACATAAAATCTCAATGGTTTCTGATTTTGCATGTAGTTTTTTCTAATGATCAACAATTATTCATACTTTTCTTCCCTTTGACAATGGCTTTGTGGAAGACGAAAAACTTTAAACTTATCTAATCTTTTGTTTATTGTGTGACAATGTTTATAAAAGGTCCAACTGAGAAGGTATCTTAAAAAATAAAATGAAAATAAAGTATAGCATAAAATTTTAATTGGTAACAATAGAACTCCAAACAAAAATTGTTTCAAGGAAGGAATTTACAAATAACAATAATGTGTTTAAGTAAGTCAATATTATATTAAATAATGTAAGGAATCCTTATTTAAGGGACAGAAGATGGACATAACAAAGTTGTTATATGAAATCTAATGCAAAATTCACTGCCTGGGATAAGGCTGAGGAAAGGACAGGCAGCAACATTTGGATTTAGAATTCACTATAACTAAAGCTTGGTGTCATGCAGTCAAGATTACAAGAAATAAAAGGTAAAGTTAAAGTTACAAATAAATATTATTGCTTTATACATGGAAAATAAAGACAATTATCTTTAGCATTAAAACCTCCAACAAAATATGTAGACAACTCATAAGACCATGTTAAAAAAATCCCAATAACTTTCCTTTTGGAGCAAAGAACGAATTTTCCAATTTCATAAAAACTGGTATAAACTTCCTCATTTGGACAGAAGTAAAAGTAAAATTTTGAAGTTAACATTTCTGTTTTCTTTCCCCACTCCTTATTCCTTCCTCTAGGGGAAGAAAAGCTACTAAAAAGATCAGTAATGTCCTGACATTACACATTTGTTTCTGAGTTGCCAAGGCTCCACATAGTAGCCATTCCTTATCTGCTGGTGAATAGGTCATAGCTACCTTGGAGGTATATAATTTGGAAGCCCTGTAGAACTCTCCAATCTGATTTTTATGAGAGAAATGTGTTTTGGGCTTGTTAGCAAAAAGTTTCAATTTCAATTAAACTGTGTTAATAAGAGCACTGAATTAGAGGTCATGCAACCTGGGGTCATTCTGGATTCTAATGAGAATTATATTGCAACTCATCTCGTTTTATTAGACATGCCACACACTTAATATCTAACTGTAGACTTGAGCTTTTCTCACCTGGTTTAGGTATCCTCCAATGTTTTCAATCAAGAATTACTTACTGAATGTTTATACAGGCCACACTGTAAGGTGAACTTGAAGTAAACTGCTGTCATAATTGCTGGTTAAATACAATAATCCCCTCTTGGACAGAACAGTATGGTGGTAGTGTCAGGCAGAACAAATCATACCAAAAATATTTTTGAGAATGTCTTCTCATTTTTAATTTTTCTTTGCTGTTTGAATTTATTTTTTAGCATGTGTGTATGCTTTATCTTCACAAGTAAATGCAGGTTTGAAGACAGGCATCGGCAAGTTAGGCAACTCAAGCCTAAAATCTTTCTAACCTCCTTAGTACAGAAAGTTTCAGCTCTTGGGAAGAATAAAAAAAGTAGATCTAGCTATTAAGCTAAGGTCCGTGAACTTTAAAATTGGCATTAAAAACTATGTTTTCAGGAGTTAATGGATTAACCCAACATTTTCTGAGAGAAATTTCAAGAATCCCACTTCAATGTCTGTCACTGTGTGTCATTGATGCGGAGCACTGAGACACATCTGTTGTATTGAACCTGGTGTCTACTGGCTTTTCCACATGAAACATATTTGTTCTGTCAGAACTGTTACAATGATGATAGTCATTTTATCTTTAAAATCAGCCTTTCGTATCTGCATTATTTCAGTTATCTTGTCCTATTTAGCAAATAGAAAGGAAATAGATTTCACAAATTCTCTACAGGCTTATAATTCAAAGTTATACTGTTTTTCCCTCTAACCTAGAAATGTTGGGAAAAAGATCTATTTCCTCTTCAATATCCATGGCAGCCATATTTTCTTCTTAAGTTCCAAAATACTAGAATTTTTTTCTTATGGGTTTCCTTTATTTTTAGTTTGTTTGTAACTGGGTTTTGAAGAAATTTGCTTATAAATATATTATCCATCTTCCTATAATACTATGTTAAAAAGTAAGACTTTTCATTTAAACTTTATGGAGGGAGAAGAGCAACTAAAAGAAGTGTAAGATAATTCTGAGTATAATAGCTGTGGAGCCAAACTTCTCCAGAGCTATTGATGTCCCATGGATCCCACCTCAACTTTTCTGCATATGAAGGATTCCAAAAGTTTCCAGATATATTTTAGCATGTTATTATACATGATGTTGAAGGTGAAAAGTCAAGACCTCATGTGTTTGCTTTCCAGTGGATCAGCTAATTGGAATAAAAAATGTCAGATATGTAAATATATATATACATATATACATATATTTGTGTCAACAGATAGTGTACCTAACTTTTTATATCAAAAATAGACAACATTAGGTCTAATATCTCTGTACTATTTATTTAATTCATAACCCTCTATAACATCTACAGAAAGCATTTAAATTATGCTCCCCTGTCTTTATGTCTTTCAATTGGTCTATAGTCTTTAGAGTGTTAAATCCTGACTCAGTCATTCTCCTTTTCTCCCTCTCAGTAATTTAATGTTTTGTTATCTTAACTTCTTAAAAATAAGAATATGGTCTTCCTCTTTAACATGAAAGAGCAGGAAAAATAAGTGGATAATGGAGAAGCATTTCTCACAGGCATGGGGAGTAGAGAAATACTGAGCATCACAATTAGGACCATTTACTCTCACATGGAATGAGAGAGACATTGCTGAGTCTGCCTCTCTATTCTGTCCAACAATAACTAGATATTGAGCCATTTACCACATTTCTGGGGCTATGATAGACCCTCAGCTGCAACTATGAGTAAGAGAGACAGCATTTCTAAGCTTTATTATTTTTCTATTATTGCTTTAAGAAATCTTTGTTATCTGCATGTTTTATACACTAGAACTCCAAGATGGGTCTTAGGGGTTAACATCACGGTTTCTACAAGACTGCTTTCCTTTCTGGTGATTCTAGAGGAAAATTCATTTCCTGGCCTTCTTCTCATTTGTGGTTCATGGCTCCTTTCAATGTAAGCAATGCCACATCTCTCATCATTCTTCCACAGTCACATCTCTTTTTGAGTTTCTTCTCTTGCTTCCTTCTTCTACTTGAAGAAACTTTGTGATCACATTGTGTTCACATAGATAACATAAGATAATCTCCCTATCTTAAATTAGCTGATTATCAGTCTTAACCCTATCTTCAATCTTAATTTCCCTTAAACATGGAATATCACATTCAAACATTCAGTCAATATGTAAATATCCTTGTGGGTATTATTCTGTCCACCAAATATACTTATAGGCCTTTAGTAAGGACTTTAAACAAACGAATGGGAAATCACCATATATTAGAATATATATACAGTTAGGGGAAAATCTAAGAACATCTAGAAAGGTTGCCTAACAGGGACTTCCAGGTTAAAGAAGACTTCCCAGAGAAAGTGATGTTAAATTGAGATCCAAAATATGAGTAGGTATAGCCAATGGAAACTGTGGTTTTGAGGGTGGGCATAATATTTCATTTAGCAGGAATATCAAGCACAAAGATCCAGAAGGAAAAATAACATCCCCAAATCAGGAACTGAAAAAAAAAACTCATGTCAGGGTCAAAGACACGGTATGGGATGGAAGCTTGTGAGTCTAGAAAAGCAAAGTAAGGTCAGATCATTCTGGCAGCTGTGGAGAATCAATTCAACAAAGTTCAAGTGGAATATTTTATTAGTGACCTAAATGAGTAAAAGTAAAAAGATCATACATTAACTAGCATAAGAGACTATCAACTTTATATTAACTCTAAGAGGAAGTAAGTAATATTAGGGAAATAACCTGATCATGAAATGTGTTTTCAGATATATTAACTCTAAGAGGAAGTAAGTAATATTAGGGAAGTAACCTAACCACGAAATGTGTTTTTAGATAGGAGCAATGTTGATTATTAATGGCAGTGTTAAGAAACACATAGGATTAGGAGAGGAAAATAAACCTTCTGAGGAAAGTATGTTTCAGAAATACCCATCTCTGTAATGGAATATCATTTCTAAAGTTGGGTTATAAAAAGATTGCAGTTTCCATTTTGGTTTTGGTCTGAGTCTCTTGATCTCTCAAATTAGTGACTCTGGCCTGTGTCCTATGAGCTATAAAAAAGGCCATGTAGTAAGAAAATGGCACATTCTTAAAACAGACACCTAAGAGAGTTTGGAAGCAAATTCTCCAGCTCCTTATTATGATTGCACAGCCAACTGACAGGTCACTGTAACTTCATTAAAAATTCTAAAACAGGGCACCCCTGAGTGGAGTAGCAGTTAAGCCAATAGCCTCCTAAAGAGTGTAAGTCACATACCCTTAGGCTCCAGTGCCAGGTCTGAAGGGAAACAGTCAATATCAGCAACTAAATGAAAATAAAAATAATAGAGTGCTTCTTCCTGCCTGTATCTTTCCTTTAAAAAAAATTCCTAAGCAAGAGCACCCTGATGGAGTAGCAGTTTTGTGAGCTACCTCCCAATGAGTGCAGTCCTCGTATATCCCAAGGACCCAGGTTTGTGTCCCAGGACCAAGAGAAATGATCAAGATGAACAACTAAATAAAAATAAAGTGCTTCTATCTTCTCTCTCTTTCAGCCTGCCTGCCTCTGCTCACCTTTATTCCTGACTCGACCTTCCTTAAAAAAAAGAAGAGATCCTAAGGTGAACACATCCAGCTAAGCTGATTCCAGATTCCTGGGTGAGATAATAATGAATGTTTGTTGTTTTAAGTTAAAAATTTTAAGAAAGAAGAAAGAAAACCTATCAGTCTTAGCAACTTGTCTCAAATTTAACCAAATTATTATAACGTGTATAGCAATTAGTACTAATGAACTAAGGTCATAAGTGGGTCATCGTGTGTGGTCAGTGCCCTGTAGGAGGTGACGGGCGGGCGAACCCTCTATAATGTAACCATATACTCGATTATAAATATAAAATGTGTTCTGGAATTAATTTTAGATAGTTGTCATTTATTTTTAAATGCTTTTATAACTTACTTTTGCCTCTCATGAAATTTCTCTCAGATATTTGGTATTTATTTTGCATCAGGCATAGATCTGACCAATAAATATTTTCATATTTAACAGACAACAAAGTGTCACATTTTTCTTTGGGATTCTAACCCTACTTCCTTTACAATTTGCTTTGTTTTTAAAAACAAGACAAACGAAGGGTTATAATTTAAACCATTAAACGTTTATGAGAAGCATACTGTCTGCTTGGCAAAGCTGAAAAAGTGGGAAAAATGAGATGAATGAGGACATTTTTTCATACCTCATATTGGTACTTTCCAAACCACCTGGGGTTGCCAGCTTAGTAGAATATCTCCTAACAAGCTTTCTGGTGAGAGTTTTGACACTTTCACTTCTGGTTCTTACTGGAAATGCCACAAAAATAAGCCTTCTGTGCAACATTTTCATAATGATCATGCCAATTCAGGAATTAAAAGAAAAACTTATACCAACTTTCTAAAACTTTAAAAGACTTAAGTTTGAAAGTAACTGTCAAGTGCCAACTGCATTCCAGAATCCTTAGTTGAAGATAAGATTATCAGGAGGGAAAGTTTTAAGTAAAAGTAACAGAAACCTGGACTACATAGGCTTAAACTTGAAATGTATCTATTTACTTAGCACTGAAATCAGGAGAGAACTCACCCAGAAGTAGGTCACTCTACTACATTGCTGTTTTGCTCATTCCGCTCTGTCAGGTTCAGCATTTGACACTTTTTCTGGGATGTATCATGCAATTTGTTTTCTTATTCAGGGCAATTTGGAAAATTATGAATAATTGCACAGGGACAACAGGATCCCCCAAGGACTATCTTGGACAAACCAGTACAAATAGTTACATAATTTTTTCTCATACTGTTGCCTCACTGTCTCAGAATAGATGCCACAGTTGCAAACATTGATCTGCACACTGCATTTATATGCAAGAAACAAGGCGGGAAGAAGGCATGACAGCAAGTTAGCTTCCGAGGCCTACTCAACAGAAAGAAACTGCTTTCTCTGAAGTCCTCATTAGATATCCACATACATTTCATTGCTACCTATGTCTGCAAGAAAAGTTAAGAATATGTACTAGCAGGGGTGTACCTTGGTGGCCTAGTGGTCTAGGCCAATTGAGAACAGTCCCACATATCCCAAAGTACTGGGTTCAAGACCCAAGGTCAAGGGAACAACCAGTGTGAACAACTAAATAAAAACAAATAAAGGAATAAAACATTTCCTCCTCCTCTCTCTTTCTGCCTGTCTACTTGTCTTCATTCCTACCTACACCTTTCCTTGAAAAAGAATATGCATCAGGCAAATAGAACCAGAGTTATGATAAGCTTGGGAAAACTGAGCAGATACAAGTTGTGCCAGTTTTATAAAAGCCCTTCTAAAACCTCCCAAGAGCAATTCTTCTTCTCATTCCATCCATTAAGGAACTCAGACTCTGAGAGAACTGAGGAATATGAAGCCTAGAAACAGAAAGAGCTAGAGTGTATTAATAACAGTTTAGTGCAGACCTCCCATTCTAGCCGGATGGGAGACTGACACAATAATTTATTGGAATACTGAGGTTGTTTATTATCAGTTAGCCTGTCCCAGAGAGCATTGTTCATTTTAGCAAATGTCTTATAACTTGAATTAATTCGCTTACTGATTGAGGTATGAAAACCCACTCCATTCTTGTGTCTTGAGCACATTGGACAGAGTTTGACACAAAGTAGTACCTGTTGATAAAAGAAAGAAGGAAGGGAGGGAGAAAGGGAGGGAGGCAGAGAGAGAGAAAAAAAGAGGGAGAGGAAACCTCAAAAGAAAAGAAAGATGCCTTTCCATCTGTTCTTTAAAATGTTAGCCTAACATAAATATCTAAATATCTACTTGTTCCTCCCTGCCCCATGCACTTCCAAACAGGAAGGAAACATTTATCTTTGGTGAAGAGATCCTGTATACACAAATAAATATTGCTCTTCTTCACCAGCCATCACGGGTCATTCAGGGATTGCTCTTACCAGCCTGTCCTCCATGTCAATTTAAAACACACGTGAGTCTGGAAGCTGACAAACCTGAAAAGCCCACAAATCTATGTGCCACCATGAGTCCTCTTTGGGACCTCACCAATCAGGGGAGTTGGATGGAACCTCTCAGATCCTTCCTTTGGGCACTTCTTGCAGCCCCAAGGGTCAGGCATCTGGCAGTTGGCAAGAGGCCAGTGGAGCCGTGTTGAGACCGCCAGTCTACCTGACATTACCTGGGAGGATCTTCGTGGCCAGGAGGTCATACAGAGCCACTCATAGAGCCTGCTTCTACTGTGGGAATTCTGTGAAATTTTTCTTCTGATTCTCTGTTGAGCCAGTTATTAAACAAAACGGCACGTTAAGAAAAAAAAAGACAAACTTTGATTTGGAAATAAGCATTACACCTTGAAATTCCTTTGCCTGTGCTGTGACCCACAGGCTTGCTGTACTGTGTGAGGACCTCGGCTTTCCCCTTCGTCAGTCACATGGTGTTGGACCAGACCTTGTCATTTCTGACTCTCATTTTCTGTATCTAAAAAATGGGGACATTTTGTTCTGTTAAGAGGAAAATATGAGAGCAAGTTTGGCTAGTGACCAATACTGATATCTGTTAACTCTTGCACAGAAAGAGGTCAGCAGCGAGCTCAGAGACAGTCAAATGTCATTCTCTGCAGGGAGTAAAGGACCTGGATGTGTGCACTTTGTCCCAGACATTAAGCAGCATCACTGAGTCAGGATGGGGCGAAGTGGTAGCGGGGATGTGTGTGTAAGATACGCATGTGTTATTTCTATATGATCTTAGTGAAAGAACTCACATCCCCTAGCTTCATCCCGAGTTAAATCACTTTGTTCAAGCGCCAATCAGGGAGATGCTATTTCCTTGCACTAAGTTGTACCTATAGGACACTAAGTATATGAGAGTACATAGTTCTATGATGCAAAGTACTAGGCAGAGTCAACAGAGTCAGCAGGAGATCATAGTGCTTTTTCCTCTTTTTAAAAGTTGTTTAGAAAAAAAAAGAGATTGGTAACATCAAAAGGAGGAGTCTAATCAACAGAGTCCAACTTACCCCTCTCTGCTGGGCTTTCTAATGCTGCAACAGCTAATAGCTCAGGGTACACACCAAGTGCCTCAAGAGCTTTGGGCTACAGAGGCCGGGTGTGGGCTTCCCTGAAGCACTGGGCTCCAGGGCTTCCTGGGCCCCATGTGCAGGTCTGCAAAACCACACAATCCTTACATTGTGAAGTCTCCTTAGAACATTGCAAACTGGTGATTCCCTTAAGTCTGGAGACAGACTGCCCTCTAGTATTGCTGACTACAGCAGAGCCGCTGCATAAAGGAAGTCTCAACCCAAGTGACAAGGATATTTTGAAGAATCTGTGCCAAAGCCCTTATAGCCAGATCTATACGCCAACAAAATCTACTGGGGGCTCCAGAAAAAATGGGTGTCCTGCTGACAGCATACACTTATATCCATGACCTCAAAAGTCATCATCACTATCATCACACTGTTTTTCTTAGAAGTACAGTGTTGGTTCTCTGAATCCCTGTGCACAGCTCTCCCATTCAATCTTAGAGTCAGCTATTTGCCTAAATAGGCCTATTGCAAAATCAGTCCTGGTGCAAAATTCCAGAAAAAAAAAATACTAGAAGGTGAGTTGATAAAACTCATGGACTTAATTAGCTCAGTATGAAAATTAATTAATCAATTTAATTAATTAATAAGTTAGTTAAATGGAATCCCAGTTAAAAATCTGTCACATTTTCCAGTCCAGTTTTTGTATTTAAGGTTGAAATGATCACATTCCATGTGAGGCAATCTTATTAGTTTTTATTGTGATACTTGACCTATTATTCCATCATAAATCTCAATGATAAGATTTGCGTTTTAAGATGGAGTGCTGTGTTTTTTGTTCCAAAGGGATCAAAATATTTATGACATTTTTTATGCATTAAGAGCTTTTTACTGTATTTTACAGATCATCTCATTCTATTATATAAAACAAGAGCTAGGTGCCAAGCCCTGTACTAAAATTTATACAAGTATTATTAATGTATTCAATTTTTCTAATAACCCAGTAAGAATGTTGCTATTATTGACTAATCCCATTTTTTGAAAGAGGAGATCAAGGCTCAGAGAAGTTAGGTAACTTGTCCATGATCACAAAATAAGCTCAGAGTTGGGAACTGTAGACAAGAATCTGGCTTTGAGTGTTTAAGATTCACCCACAGCTGCTTTCCCAAGAAACTCCTAAGGAGTTCTCTCCACAATCTCTAAGAAATATGACAGCCTTCAGCCTTCAGACCTTCCCATCAGAAGGTTATGCTTCTGCTTCTTCCTTTTAACTAGCATTTTGTTACATGTGTTGGAATATCAGAGACTGCTTTTTTGTGTTTTAAGAAAGAAGCATTAACTTAGTTGTTTATCTGATTGCCCCAAGTCTCCCACCCCACCCCAACACCCTGGACGTGAACCCAGTTTCTTGGGAAGTATGTGGTGGTGTGGACTGCACTCTACAGGAGGCAGCAGACCTAACTGCTACTCCACCAGGGTACACCAGAGACTGCTTTTAATAAATGTTGCCTAAGTAAGTAAAGATTTAAGTATTATTAATTAAGGTTTGCAAGCTTCTTTAAAAAAAATGTACCCTGTGGAGTAGGGGGTCATTTAGCTGCCTCTGAAGAAGCATAGTCCATGTATATTCCAGGAACCCTGGTTCCCATCCCAGGGCCTGGGAGCAACCAATGTGAACAACTAAATAAAAATAAAATGCTTCTTTCTGCTTGCTTGCTTGCTTGCTCATCTTTATTCTTCCTGTCCCTTTCTTTTATAAACAAAAACCCAAAACACAAAACTGAAGCTCTGAAAAGTTATGTAAGTTTTCAAGATTCAAAGACTAGTTTGTCTGCTTCTAAGTTCCAGGATTTTCTCCTCTGACATTGCTTACTATTATATGCAACATGCGATCCACATCTTCACTATGGGATCCTACCAGTGTGCATTGTCAGTTGTTTGTTTGCAAGACATTCTCTTCAATTCACCTAAGAACTTCCTGGGCGGGGAGGTAGGAAAGTGGAGGGAACCAGGGCTGGGTGGGTGAGTGAGGGGTAATAATTTTGTTCCTCTTGGCATTCCTAGCACCCCACTCTTTATAACAAATAAAGCACAGCCACCAAAGAGTTTATGGAGGTATTATAAAATATGTAAATGAATGAAGGATAACTTAAAATAATGTCTGTATTTGCTTCTTTAAAACAATCTTTTTTGTTATTTTTTTACAGAAGGCTACAGTCAATAATGAGATCATTTGTTCTACCACTGTAACTTTGCTTGAGAAAAACATTAACAAATATCTCCTCTAAGAAATCTTGCAAATCAGTTTGCTTAGTCATGAAGGCCCTGCAGCCATCTGCTACTCAGCTGCAAGAGCTGTTTATTCATTCTTCTGCACATTCATCTGTTTTGTGTTTCCTTTTGTCCATTTCTCACAAGATAAACAAAAACCTGTCAGTGTGCAAAGAAAGCCAAGTCTTCAAACCTGCCTGTGCTAGGATAAAGGAATTTGTCTTTGTCAAGGGAAGTAGGACTGAAGGGTGGTGGGAAGAAAATCACATCTTATTCTTAAAAGACAGGTCATTTTAAACTTATAATTATTTGGTCCTCTTGTATCTGGCATTCGGCATGCCCTCCGAATTGTAAAATAAAATTGGAATTGGATGATAAAACTCCAGTCCTGCAAATATACACAACACCAGTGCTACTTTTTATATTATTTAAAGAAGTTCTGATTTTTTTCACCAGACAAAAAGTTTCACTTCTTTAATTTAGAGAACAAGTTTATAGAAATGCATAGGTTCTCTAATAAAGTGGGAAGACATTCTCCTCTCAACTCAAAAATACTGGATAAAGATAGTAATTCTCCACCATCTTTTTTTGAATAATAATGTCAAATTAATTTAAAGTCATAAGTGATAGAATGCCAAACCAAATTTAGTCAATCAAATGAATATAATTATCCCACATATCTGAAAAGTCAATAGGTAGCATAGAATTCAGATAAAGCTTGATCAGAACTTAAATAAAATTGCTAGAATATGGTGTATTCTCTCTTTCATTGCTGCTGCCTTCCATATGGAAGGTTCATTCTCACATGCTGACTCATACAGAAGCTTCAGTGATATTTCCTAGTACATCGAAAAGGAAAATGATTGCCAGAAGACTGAGCAAATATTTTGCCATCATTCATTGATTTTGATAGTGATATTCCCTTTCTCCAATACACTACAGTGGCCAGAGAAATCCAAAGAGTTAATTGACCAGGGCTGAATCACTCACAACTTCCTGCTGGGGGATGGAGAGGTGAGTCTCCTCTACTGAAACCACTGGTGGATCCACAGAAGAAAATCTGGAGCTATTAACCCAAGAAGGGCAAATAGTTAAGAAAAAATACAAATGATTAACTGAATATTGATACTTACATACTATGGAAATTATTCTTAGTATGTATATTTGTGTGTGATAGCAAAAAATCAGAGCAAATGTGTACCATAGGACCTGATTTTATAAAAATAAATATATTTCCATATTAACTTATGCAAAATGTTAATGTTTAATGTATTTATTTATTAATATAAATGCCAATATCTTACTATAAGTGGGGAATGTATGGTAGAGTATCAATTTGTACTTATCTTCTTTGAAAAACAAAATGAAAAGCAACTAAAATAAGTATAAAGTACAAAATATTTGTTTTCTAGGGCACCTAACTAATCCCAAGTTTCTCTGTCTTCCTGGCTGCCATATACAACTATTTCTGACCATTCAGTTGTAAGCAACAAGGTTGTAAAGGATTGCAATGTCTCATTGAATGAGAATTATGGTCGTTTTTCTCTCTTCTTTACCTGTTGACTGGAATGAAGAGAATATAGTCAAAATTATAGATGACATAGAAGCTTCCCAAGCACCTGAAAACTGATGACCCTTCAATGCCACCTTCTCAGGCCTCAGTGACTGTCTCCAGACAGCTATTCTTTTGTGAAAGTGAAATGCTTATTCTATTTATTTTAAGATAGTGTAATTTTGAAAGACAGTAGATGCTATAATTATTTGTAATAGTTTCACACAGAGCCAAATCCAATCTTAAATGATATCAAAGAACACATACTAAATGTTTACAGTAATTTTTCCTTAAGGAACAACAATGGGAAGACCTCTTGGGATCTGCAATTAGTATTATAAGTTAAAGCAAAAGTGAAAATTGTTTTACTATTCTCATATTAAGATTTGCTTAACAAAATGTTGGACAAATTTGACCCGATTTTAAAATAGGGAAAATTCAAGAACAATATTTTTATTGGTTTGATGAGTTATTGTATCTTATATGTAAAGAATTATTTGAGTTTTAGTCATTAATGCAAGGCTACTTGTAATGGGAATTGGCCACTGATGGAAGGCAAAGCTTCTGCCCTTGTGACTCTCAAGTATCAGATGAAGACTGATGAGATAATGGGTACTTAATAAACTGTGTAAAGATGTTATTTGAGAGGCACAGAGTTCTATGGATGAACATATGAGTGACACTTATCCCAGTCTTGAGGGTCAAGAGGGACTTCCAGTAAATATAACGCCCTTACACAAAGTAGTCTGGAGGGTTGAGTGATGGATAAAAATAGAGAGAAGGAAAAAGTACAGTAATTATTCCCTCAGAAGTAGTATATGCAGTATATTAACTTTTGGTGAATTATCAAGCAAATATGAAAAATTTATCTTCCTCTAAAATGTCCAATCAACCAGTCTTTAATAGGAGAGGACCAACATTTGGCTCAATGCTAAACTTCAAATTAGCAAAGCCCTATTCCAAGTTATAAAAGTAAAACTTGAATCTAACACAGAAATGTAATTTTCTGAAATAAATTCCTAAACTTTCATCTCTTTCTAGATTGAGAAATCAATAGGAGTCAAAACAAAACATAAATTCATATAGAAAAATTATTTCTCACTTTCTCTCTGTGCACTTATACTTCATCACTTTATGATTTCATGGTCCTGTTTTGTAGCTCATTGGTTCATATAGCCTTGAGATGAACATTGTTTAGACTTTTGTTAGTATAATCTCTTTTAAACATCCATAAACATTTTTATACCTAAGACCCTGTTATTGAGAAAGCTGTGGATATCTCTAAAGTGTAAAACAGAAAGCTATCAATTATTCCTAAGAGATCCACTTTAATAAAAAAAAAAGTGGTACTCCAATATTACTGTAGTACCACATCATATATATATATGTATATGTACACATGCATATATGCATACATATATGTATATAACTTTGTTATACATAATATTCACAACAAATAGTCATAGAGGAAGTGGAGTATCACAATAGAGATGACAACAACTTCAATCCTGAATCCCAAGCAAATCAGGGACTATAAAACTCATAAACCTGCAGGGGCTGGGCAGGCAATGAGAGAAACTGACTGTGGGGACTAACAACCCCACTAAAGCAGTACCCTGCTAAAGCAGTCACTTACTAAGCTCCAGCAGATATGACTGCTTAGAAATGCAGCCCAGTTTCTATATCCGGCCTTTAAGAAAAACTAAAAATGAGATTATTTTGCAGATTTGCCTACTTTTTATTCTTAGGACTATAGGCTCAGTCAGTCTATGTATACTACTACTGGCAACATCTTCATCTAATAGAAGATTGACTTATAAATCCTTTGGTCACAAGAAAAAAGAGCCTAGGAAATTTAAAAGAATACTCTCAATTTCTACTTTAAAATGAGAGAATAGATCAACTGAGTTAGATCTATTCTACATGAATTACAAAGAAAAAAAAGATGCTAATAATATTATCTTACAGCCATTATCCTATGTCAAACTGTACTTCTGTTATATTCAGACAGATATTCTAGGGTGATTTTATCTAAAATTAGGCAATTGGAAATCCTTTACGATCACTTACCAGTCAGTTCCTTCTTAGACCTCAAACAGGATAAAATCAAGAGAGTGAACTAATTAGATGTGAACCATTGAGATTATTCTCAAATATCAACACAGACTATATTAGCAGTACTGATTTCTTGATAAGGATAGGGAAAAGAACGAAATCAAACTATAGCTTACCCATCTAAATTCCCAGGAATTATATTAATTGAATTACTCAACTAGTATGTTCAGAGTAGCAATTTCTCTAAATTTCTACAGAGAAGAAACTCAGAGATTCTAATAACTTGGAAAATCACCTATGTTTCTTGTCTGTTTTACTAAGTAGACCATCACAGTCTTGACTAACTTTTTTCATCCAACTATATATGTGATAAAATTCCATAAATTCACAGAAGTTCCATACCTAGACTAAAATGTGCTGAAATGTCAAGGGTTAATCAGCATACCCAGTGCCCTGGGACAACTTACACGTCTGATGCTGAGGACTTCACATCCCAAGAAAAGCTCAGCAGGACAGAGATTAAGTTTTTGCCATGTGTGAAGAACAACTCTGAGTCCTTATGGTATAAAATAAATGAAGTGTGGCCTCTGTCCCCAGAAGCCCAGGTCATGAAAGATTGGAATACACTGATAGGGGGTCCACTTTCCAGAACAGACAGTGAAATTCACCTCCCCGAAGATATGCCAAACTTCAAATCAGCCAGTCCCAGCTGGGTCATGGACTCTCCAGTAGAAACATATTCTCCACTATGATCAATACACAGAATATAGAAACGTACCATCCTGGCTTCCAGCAAGCTAACTGATGTTTTGTGAATGCCAAAAGAGTGCTAGACAGAGTATAGAGTTGCCATTTTAATATTTATCCAAGGAGAATAAATGAATGAGAAAATTTCCCTTTTGGAATTCGACATCTAGGAAAACTCCACCGCTCCATTCTCAGTGAGTTGTCTTCTGGGATAAACAAACCCAGATCTGTTAGCCTTCAGGAAACAAAAGAATGACTTGTGACTGAAAATAATTTTGTTTATTTAATCATTTTTTTCACTGGTCCATTTATCTAAAAAAAAGTCTATGCGATGTGGGGACAGCATAGCTTAAAGTCTATAGGGCAGTATGAAGATGTGTAATGTGAAAATTAACTGGCAAAACCTGAGACTTTTATCATCAAGGACTCCCAAAGAGCAAGGACCCCACCTGAGAAGTTGAGTCTAGGACACACTCCTAGATACCCATGACATTTTACTCTAGGTAACCTGAACATGCCTACAAAAGGAGAAACCTCTACATGTCATATATATTCAAGAATCCATCTTGTTTGAGTGTGAACTGCAGGTATCACATGTGCTACACACACGTGTGCATTCCCTTGATGTAACTTTCCTAGCCCGCAAGGAGCTTAAACTCGTTACTTCTGCTTTTAATAAACTCGCTGTGTCATCCTGACCAATCAGTTCTTGCCATGAATTCTTTCTGGATGGACCTAGTGTCTCATCAGTGTGTCTCAGCTCACCCTCTCCCACATCATTTGATAGCAAATATGGGGTGAGATGCCTGTGGCCAGCAACATGGGTAAGTTCTTTCAAGTTCTCTTCATTTTTCTCTTCCTCTCTATAGGGTCCAGCCAGTATTTGCCAGATCCAGTGGAGAAGGTCTGTCTACATTAACCCCACTCTTTCTTCCTCTCCTGGAAGACTGGACATGCCACTTTTTCAGAGAAAGCCGAGGCACTCATTTGAGGACTGAGGGGCCCAGAAGAGTCTTTTGGATGGACTGGCATAAGGCCAAACTAGGGTAGAATAGTCTGGCAACCCCAAATTTCTTCTCATTCTCTTTCTTTCCCTTTCTTTCATTTCTTTTTCTTGTACTTGCCTTTTCATCATTGGACAAAGATTCCTGTTTCTTGCATGAAAATGTTACTTTCCAGAATTGGCACCCTCACTCATGTGACCATTTTCTCTACCTGTCCTCCCATCCCCATAACGACTGGATGGTAATTACCTGTAATCGCTGACTAGTCTCATAGTATGTGCCCAGGCATCACTGTCACTATGGACTGACAGAGCATGACCCAGAACTGCCTCAGCAAGCCTGCACTCCATGGGCACACGTCGGGACTTAGATCATTGTTAATGCAGTGGCAGGACACCCCTCTCAGGCTCTGTTTCATGGGTTCTAGCCTCAAGGCCACCGGTCATAATTTTTGACCTCCCAACTCCTGTCTCATCTATCAGTCCAGTGCTCTTCACCCCACACTGAGAGAGCTCCTCCCTACTATTAGGGCCATTGCCACACTGTGCCCTGGCAAATTCTCAAGGCTGTCTTTAGCAGTTCCCTGTGCTCTAGCTGGCCTGCCCCAGCTTCTGCTGCTGCAGTCTTCCTAATGAACCACGCTGACTGCAACCTACTTCTACTGGCTCTGTGGGAGAGGGAGCAGGAGCCCCCCTGCTGCTCTCACTCTCTCTTCCTTTTAATCTATAAGTAAATGCCTAATTCTTTTTTTTAAGCTTCTCCTTATAAGTATAATAGCCTTATTTCTTTGCTATCCTACTGTTAGTATAGTATAGTCAGGTAAATATGAGTTGAGGTAAACCAAGGACATGTAGGGAGCTAACAAAATGGTGATGGCCACAGGGGCACAAAAGAACTTCTGCAACAGGCAGAAAGAAACAAAAAAAAGGAAGACTTTGAAATTGTTGATGGCTGTGCAATATAACTGTGTGGGGTGGTCTTGAAGTGGTTAATCAGATAACGCCCTGAATAAAGAAAAGGAATATAAGCCTGGACGAACACTGATTAAGTGCATCTTCTCCAACTCCCTAAGCAGTTGTGGCTGCATTTTCCTGTTAAGGTCTATCTTGACTTAACTTCTCTTTGGCATTTTTGAATTCTTTCACTGAGAGAAGTAAGGTTTATCCATTCATGAATGATGACAAGGTTTTATTAATTTTACGATGGTGACACCGTGGGACTCACCACTAAACTTATTGCATCCTCAAGCCAGTAGACTGGCTGGAGTGGAAGGCAGGCATTGAAAGTCGAACCCAAATTGTCCTTTCTGTTGGACAACATATTTCTAAGGCCTTCCTTTACAGGAAAAATGTTACCCCAACCATCTTAAGAACTGCTTATGCCTATAATAACTGCAGCTGTCTGAGACTTGCAACTCTTAATAATACTGGCAAAAGATATTGATAAATATTTTGACCACATTAGGTCTCCTTGATCTCATTCTCCCTCCAAATGTCTAAAGGAAAAATGTAGCAAAAGAAATGTTGTTACTTGTTTTCACTATGGTGACTAAAACTAATGTCCTAAAATATCATAAAAAAACAAACCTCAAAAGTCTCTCCTTACATGCCAGTTATAGCCCACCACTTAGAAGGCAGACAGATATCGAAAATGGGAATACAACCTACTCAATGTAAAATGCCAAGGTGTATACCTAGCATACCTAATGTTGTTGTGAGTCACCAGTTCCTAATTAGCAGGCACTTTCTGCTCAGTCAGAGAGGAAGCGGGGAGACAAGTGTCTGAATCCTCTTGAGGTTCTGAGGTCAAATACTTAGGGAAAGACCTTAATTTTGGAGATGTCCAACTGAGGAATATCTTGGTCCTCTAGGGTGCTGTAAGGATCTCAGTAGGCATAGACCTCATAGGTCTATCGGCAGGCAACTTTTGCACCCAGCACGGCAGAGGGGAAGCAGGGACATTGACATGGTAACTTTCAAGTTATCCCAGGAACAGCTGGTTCTTGCAGGGATGACACATGGATTTTAGGTTATAAAAGTATGTCTTGCTAAAATTTGTCTTTTTGTCATTGAATCATGAAAGACTCCTTTATGTATTACTAAGTTCAGAGGATAATAGACTAATATGAATGTTTCTTTGAGTTCAGCTTGGATAAGAAATATTTGATAAGACTAGTTTTACTTAAACTGTTTAATGTTAAATGTCACTCTGGACCTTCCTATTCAGAAAGGAATTACTGAAGAAATCTTTAGCAAAAATCGTCCTAAGCTGGTCAATTTTAAAAACAAATTGTAAGTTGTCTAGAAGCTCTACCTAAATTTGTGCCTCAAATAAAGTTATTCCTATCAAGTCTCTACTAAAGGTTAAAAATAAAAATTGGGTCTAGTCAAAAGTATATGCCTGTGGCAAAATAAGCAACTGTATATTTTTGTAGTATGTCTTGAAACTTCACAAAACTTCCTAAAAACCAAATTATAAATAAGAGGTTATTTTTCCATGTTTTAAAGAAGAATACGGGAAACCTTAAAGCACTCCCTAAGATATCCCACATAAAGAAATTATTTTCTCTTTGTAAAGAGATATATTAAACAAATTAGGCTCATTCAGGATGGTAAATTATTTGGGGAAGAATTAAAAAGTAATGCTCAACCATCTTAGTATGTGAAAGTCTAATAATTTGTGTGTGTGTGTGTGTGTGTGTATTATAAGGGTTATATAAAATTCCTAAAATGTCTAATGTGCTTAGTTGCTATTCTATACACTATTTTAAAACATTGCATACTGCAAAATCAAATAAACATTGTCAATTGTGTTATAATAAAATCTTTAATAATGGTTATTTTACTCTTTACAGAAGCTATTGTTTGCTGATTTTTTGTGTTCAAAAAAATTTATAAAGAGAATGTTAAAAATCAGGTTTTCATGCTTTACCAAATTAATAAAATACTTTTTTCACTTTTGTAAATCATACTTGCTTAGGCCGCTAATGACCTTCAAGATGGAACCATGCCCCTCCTCCCAAAGTTACTGCCCCCTGAGCTATCCTCTGTACTCTTGGTTTTCTCTTCATAGTTTCTCCTTATAGGAATACCTTTGCCTTTCTTACCAATCTTATTACTATTTCAATCTTCAATGCCCTTAAAGGTCCTTAATAGCCAAAATGTGACAGAAGGAATAGGAAGGGAATAGGGATCTTTAAGTTCAGGAACAAACGGGCTCAGACTTTTTTAAATTGCTGTCTTTGTCATCACCTCCAGCCAGCTTCCCTAGGGGACAGCTAAGAAGACTGTGATATCACTGAATGGACCTGAATGAAACACCCCCCTCCCCCGCTATCATTGTGGCAAAGCCAACCACTTGAGCAAAATCTGCCCTCAAACAAGAAACCACGTGGGCCATACCCTAGTGCAAAAGGAAGGACATAAGACTATTCTTGTCTGCAGAGTGAGAAGGAGCAACCCTTTTCATAGTCCAGCCTATACATCAAGGGATAAAGATCAAACGATAAGGCCCAAGGAGCTATCTGACTCCTAACTCTTAATCACAATGGTTGAGCCTCAGGTAACTCTGAATGTTGGAGGTAAAAACTTTCATTTTCTTATTTATGAAAGAGTCATTTTGTCCTCTCCCAGTACTCTAAACTCCAACTTATTCTTCACATCAGGTTTTGAACATAAAATATAAGTATTCCACCTAGTTTACTCTAGTTATCTATTTCCTATTCTATTCTCTGTCATTTTCTTGACGTACATAATACAAAAGTAAATTACTGTGAAAGTCATTATTTTATAAGAAAAAAATCTAATTGGTTTCTTCCAAAAGCCCTCTTTTACCTTATAAAAATTTTCAGCCCACTGTTGACCTTATCTGAAAAGGATTTAACCATGGTCATTTAAAAGTTTTTACTTGGTATAACAAAACAAGGACATTATGAACTGTGTGCACACATCCAGAAACAAGTTTTGTGTTCCAGGTGAAGAACCAGATACACGTGAATCAAAAATTCCTCTTCAAAAGAATCCCTTTGGATAAATAAGTGTAGTTAATGTAAATGATTCTTTGTTATTTTCCTGGTCCTCTGCCTCTGAAAGCTCACCCACACCAAGAAAATCTCTCTCCTACCTCTATTTGGTATATATCACAGCCATTATTATAAGTTTCCAAAATTTTGTAGTATTGTTATTGCTACAGCTCTCTACCGACAAAAGTCAAGTGTGTGCTCTTTTGAAAGTAGTGAAGGCAGATTTATCATGCACAGGCTCAGGGTTTGGAATTCTGAGCGAACAAGTGAGTTGGGTATACACTTACACAGGTCTGGGTGGGTGGCATCACCTCATCTATCACTTCAGTTCAGTCATGCTCCGGATTGCCTTCCTCTGAAGGTAGAAATGTGGTAGGGGTTAGAGTCCGCACATTTTCTAGAGTCAACCAGGCTTTTTCACTGAGTAGCCCTTGGTGCTGGGTAAGCTGGGCATTAGATAGCCATTCCTGCCCCTGACTATTCATCAGTCATTACTGCATGAGGCACTTATACATTTATTTCCTGGCCAAGCATGAGCTTGTCTACTTCCTTGAGGAGAAGAATAGTAGCAGCCAGTGATCTTAAACAAGAGGACATCCCATGGCGACTGAATCCAGCTTTTTGGACAAGCAGGCCACCGACCTCTGCCATGGACCAACTGCCTGAGTAAGCACTCCTAATGCCATTCTGTCCTCATGGACAAAAAGGTTAAACGGCTTTTCTATGTCCGGGAATGCAAGCACTGGGGCCTGCCCAAGTGATTGCTTAATTCCCTGGAATGCCCTCTCTTGCTCCACTCCCCAGGTGAGAGAGAGTTTCGCTCTGGACCAGTCAGAGCTTCATATAGGGGTTTTGCCAGGGATGAGAAGCCAGGAATCCAGATTCGGCAAAACCCCACAGCTCCCAAGAATTCTCGGAGCTTCCTCCTGTTCTTTGGTCGGGGTAGAGTTAAAATGACTTTTCTCTCAGCTCCGAGTGCCCAATGCACTTGGGAAATGTCAAAACCCAGATAATGTACTTTCTTTCTGGGCCTTTTTCCACCAGGCTCAGTACCCTGATTCAAAGAAATGCTCGAGAAGGTCACGGGTACTTGAGAGGCAGTTTTCCGTGGTTGTACTAGCTAGGAGGAGGTTGTCCACATACTGGAGGAGAGTACAACAAAATTTTTCATGAGGGAAAGTTGCCAAGTGTGAAGCCAAGGCTTCTCCAATGTCAGAGAGTTTTTGAAGCCCTGGGTAGTCTAGTCCAGGTCATTTGCTTTTACCCGCTTGTATTTGGGTCAGTCCATTTGAATGCTGACTTTGAGGGGCCAGTCTGATGCAAAATAATAAATCCTTTAGGCCTACGCAGGTAAACCAAGCTGCATTTGGGAGTAATTGGCTCAGCAGAGCGTACATATTTGGGACCACAGGGTGTAGTGAAACAGTTACTTGGTTAATAGCTCTTAGGTCCTGTGCTGACCACTAGCTCCACCCCAATTTGGCTTTTTAACCAGCAACAGAGGCGTATTCCAAGGTCTCTGACACTCTCTAAGAACACTGACTTCCTTCGATCGGTCTAAATGTTCTTGTATACTTAGCCTAGCTTCTTGGAGAATAGGATATTGGTGCAGGCGGTGGGGCTGGGCTTCAGCTTTAATTCAACTATAACTGGAGGCCCTCCTTTTGCCAGTCCCGGTGGGTTGCCCTCTACCCAAGCTAATGGAAAAGCAGAGAGAAAGTCTGGCAGGTTTTTCTCCTCTGCTTCATGTGAGCTGTAAATATACCACTCCTCCTCTTGGGGGGTGGTGATGGTTAGAACAAGTAGCGTGGTCTCAGGTTTTAGACGCAGGGTGGCTGTTCCCTTTTGATTGAACAAAATTTGAGGCCCGAGTTTGGCTATCACGTCTTACCCGACCAGGGGCACGGGACAGTCCAGCATGTACAGGACTCATGTTTTACTATGTTACCCCCGAGCTCAAAAGTTTGGGCTTTGAAAAAAGGTTGACAAATTGCCTGATCCCCTGTGACTCCAATAATAGTGGCAATCTTTGTTCCGAATGGGCCCACTGGGGTTGTTACAACTGAATGCTCCACTCCAGTATCCACTGTAAATTCTATTGGTTGGCCCCTACTTTTAATCTGACCATAGGCTTCAGGTGACCTAAGTTCATGGAGTCTGGTCTGTCTCAGCCCTTGTCAGCCTCTGCCACTCAAAGGAAGTTTGAGCTCCGCCCTAAACATCCTACTTCTTCACGTGGGTCTGGCCTACTGGCAGCTTTCCTTCACGGTCACACATTCTTCCAATGACCAAACTCTTTGCAGTAAACACATTGGTCCTCCCTCAGGTGGGGTCTGCCTTCCTTCTGTCTTGACAGTCTCTGCACCCTTCCACCTTCACACAGCCATTTTTCCTGGAGAGCTGAGGCTATCAGCTTGGCCTTTTCCTTCACTTTGAAGTCAGTCTCCCTCCTGGCTACTACTTTCTAATTCATAAAGACTTTATTGGCTACCTCTAAGAGTTGGCTGATATTTATTCCAGAGAAACCTTCCAGTTTTTTAAGATTTCTATGGATGTCTGCGGCTGATTGAGCTATGAAGGCAGCATTTATCATTCTCTGATTGTCTAGAGCATCCAGGACCAACGGGGTGTAAATTCAGAATGCCTCACATTGCTGTTCATAATAGTCTCCTGGTGGCTCGTTGGGCCGTATAATAACCGCGGTGGTTTTGGACATGTTGGTGGGTTTTTGGGCCCCAGCTCGCACCCCCTGCAAGATGGCCACCTGGTATAGTTGGATATTGACCCGTCCCTCCTCCGTATTTAAATCCCAGTTGGGCTGTCCTACTGGAGCTATCGTTCTGGCCCAGGCATCTATGTCAACGTCTCCAGCAGGGGCATTTGCTTCTAGGTTCGATTTCTTCTAGGTTCGAATGAGCTTCCCCTATTATGTGCCATCTCTCTTCTGTGTTAGAGTGTGCAGAGTAACTTCTGGCTGTCCTCCAAGTAGGATGGTGTGTTTGAAAGATAGTCTCAAGGAGGTCTATCATAGCCTGGGGTTTTTCTGAGTAGGAAGGAGTATGATGTTTCCATTTTAGAAGGTCTGTTGTTGAAAAAATGCTGATAATAAATTATGGGGCATCCGGGACGAACGGTACCATCTCCCTTTATTTTGTCCGGTCCCTGCATCTCTCAAAGGGGCATCTGGAGGGCAAGGTTCTGATTTCTGGGGCATAGAGCCTGCCCTGGTCAGGAGAATTGGGATCTTGACTTGGCCTTGGCGGGGAGACAGACGGTGGTGTAATGTTGGGAAGTCCTATCAGCAAGGCTCTGGGCTCTGCCAGAGAAACATATGGGGGAGGAGGTAGTTCCTCTCCAAGATTGCCTGGAGAATGGGCTTAGGGTCTTCCAGGGACCCTAGTGTGCTTTTCGGGGAATGTTTTGTGGTTCTTTGTGGTGGTCAGGGGTCTCTTGAATATGATACCAAAAGAATCCTAGCTTGGCCCTTTCTGGTTGACTTGAACCACATCCATGAGGACAGCATATAGGTTATTCTTAACCAAGAATCTATATATGGGAACTGGTCTGGGTGGCCTGGATCACCTGACACTATCTACCATATACTTTGGACTACTGGGGCTTCTAAATTACCCTCCATGGACCAACCGACTCCTAAGGTGGGCCATTCAAACTCACATAGGGTCTTTAACTTTCTTGAGGTCAATTTTATACTGTAATCCTCAGAAAAGTCATTCTTAAAATTTTTCGGTATACAGTCTAAAAATGTTGACTTGCTCTGACTTTCTCCCATGCCCGCCCTCATACAGTGGCATGAAACTGACAAAGGAGGGGTAGTCACTTTTCGAAGCGACTCAAACAGATGCCAGCCTGCTTGTTCCTCTCGCAAGGACAAAGACTGTCTTAGCTAAGGTGCATCCGTACAAACCCTGGACCTGGTCACATGGCAGTCACGTGAGTCACCATCATGTTTTATGACAGACAATGGAACTAAAAGTGGCAGCCACACATCCTGTGGCTTGCGCTGTGGGACAAATAAATAACTCACACACAAGTCACACAGAGGTTAAAACATTCCCTCCCTGGACTTCCCTGACTGTGAGATTTCCAGTAATCCACTGGTAATCTCACGAGAGTTGATCAGACTCTCTTCCTGCCCAGTGGGGCAGGCCTGAGTTAGGTCTTAGATCCCAGGATGTTACCTTGTCCAGTGGCTGTCCTGCCTTCACTACCTTCTGAGACTCCGGCTGGGTGTGTGGCTCAGAGCCGGCATGAGATATCTGAATCATGGGACCACCAAAACTTTAGCAGGGCATGCCTTCCCTTCTTCTCATGTGCCACCAGCCTTGAGACAGTCCCCAAAACCGCTGGCCCCCAAAAGTCAATGCAGTTGGGGTTTTTCGGTCCAGGGAACCAAATGATACAGCTCTCTTTACCGACAAAAGCCAAGCACGTGCACATTTAGAAGTAGTGAAGGCAGATTTATTACACGCAGGGTCGGGGTTTGGAATCCTGAGCAAACAAGTGAGTTGGGTATACACTTATATAGGGTTAGAAGGAGTGTGGGAGAGGGGAAGTGTAAATTAGAAGAGGAATTACAAGCGGAACTCAAGTTAGTTATTGTAAATTCTTCACATGGACAATATACAGGATTCAATTTACTAAACACATATTCACAAAATGCACATAAGTCTCCATTCTCAGGTAATAAGGAAAAGTCCTTTATCTGGCTGGTTAACTTATTCAGCTGTTTCACAACATTCAAGCAAACCCGGACTGCAAGGTGCCTGATAGCTGGATGAATTTTACAGCTGGCGCACCCGTGGCTAACAGTTGGGGACGCACCTTTCTTTTATATTATCTCTGTGAAAAGAAAACCCTATTAAGTGCTTTCTTCTTATATTTACTATTTTAACTATTGTCTTCTTCCTTAAGGAAATTAAATTTGTAACCACACCAGTTCCAGCCATTTCTATTCTGGAAAATCTTTCTACCTTGCATTTTTTCTGAAAGGCAATGTGGACATTCCCTACAGAGCAGTCTTTTTAATCTTATCTCTCTTGACAGGCTTCACTGGGAATCTCATTCAAACTAAAGATTATGCCAGTCCTTAAATGACACCATGAACTGGGATATCTGCAATGTTCTGATTCCTCATTTCCAGTCTGCATTAGACATTTCTCCCTAGAGATCTTCTTAGTGTCTTAATTTTATAGTGTTGCAAGAAATTTTTTTAACTTAGAAATAATTCCTACTCTCCTGCCCTCCTGTTCTGTATTTTTGTGGAAGATATTTATCTTAGCTGCCAATTTTCAACCTCTGACTCTTCCTGGCTCACCACATGGAATCCACCAGAGAGTCTTTCCTAACAATGCTTCCTCATTTCCTTTATTGCTGTCGCCATCCTAGGTTAGTAGGTTTTATTATTTCTTTTCAGGATCGAGATATTGGTCTTCCATGCTTTGCTCTCTTTCTATCCATATCCCCATTGTCCCTGTATTAATCTTTCTGAATCACATTCTTTAGTGATTATTCTCCCTGCAGAAAATCTCTAGTATTTCCCTTCTCTTAATAAACAAACTCTTCTTCGGAGTTAATTATATAATTTATATAAATATAAATTCATATACTTAAATTTTAACTCCAGGTACCTCAGAATGTGACTATTTTGGAGATGGGCCCTTTAAAGAGGTGACTAATATTAAATGAGGTCACGAGGATTTAACTTTGTGTGATGATTTGCATCACAAAACCACGTGAAAACTTGAATAGATGGTAACCATCTACAAGTAAAGTAGAAGGGCTTGAAAAGATCTCCTTTATATTCTAATCTAGGACTTCCACTTCCAAAAGGTGATAAAATACATTTCCATTGTTCAAGCCACGCAGTCTGTCATTCTCTGTTATAACAGCCGTAGAAAACTATTACCAAGGTCTAACCTCCCTATTTCAACATCCAAGACTATGGAATATGTTACTATGTGCCTCCCAGATCCCCCTTATAATAAAATACTCCCAGTTGCCTAACTGGTTACCTGCTGACTGTCCACAACTGTACCCCTCCCCAGCAACTGCCTTTGGTCTAAGGAAGTGTCTCCATTCCTGGATGCAACTCACACGCAATGACTCTTCACTGCAAGATAAAGAGGTGCAGTCCCTGCCTCAGTCTGGAACTGCTCTGCAGGGCCATCTAAGCATCACACTGCCTAATAGCAGAGGTTGGCCTTTTTTGCAACTGCATCACATTTCAACTGCTCCTACCCAATTCTGCTTTTCTCACTCCTTTCTCCCATAAAAATGTCCCTGAAAGCATGCTCCAATAAATGTACAGTGAAGGACACAAGTCTCCATTTTAGAATTTGATCCCAAGAGCAAAGTTGATAAAAATATCTCCACAAATTGGATAAAGTTGTTCCTCCTTCCCAAAATGCAGATCCACATTCACTTATTCAAAATTAGACCCACCTCACATGTAACTAACTTCATGGACTTTCCAGGTTGACTGCCTATTATATCACTGCTCCTATTTGTGATATTTTATCATTTTATTGAAAATCTATATCGTATTTCTTTTTTTCATGTTACATGTCTCTTTAAAGACATGCCTGCTTTAAATCAAAACAGTAAAATTTAAACACACTTTCATTTACTAATATTTGAGTTCATGTCTTGAAAATTATTTGTAAGTTTTTATTATCCTTTCTGAATTTCATATGTGACTTAAATAAGTAAACTATAAACATATTGAAAACAATTTTCACAACAACCTTATGCCACAGGTACTATTAACCTCGCCTTTTAAAAAAATGGAAAAGGGAAAATAAACAACTTAGCCATGGTCACATAACAAATGAATGTATGCAACTATGTGTAATCCTAAAGACAATATTCTTGACCTTTCCTCTGAGATATAATCACTCCTTTGCTCCTGATAAAACCAGGAATGCATCATATGCACATATTCTCATTCAACTGCACATCGCTTACATCCCAGATCCTGTTTATCTCTGTCACCACCTGCTTAGAACCCACGGCTCTGGTGCAGGATCAAATCTGGAGATCACTCTTGACTTGGACAAGAGAACATACCGAGCTCACACATTTGGCATTTGGCATCAAGCCATGAGTATTTTATGTCTTGAGATAACAGATGTTTGCCTACATCATGAGAGTTAACTCCTACCCAGAGCTCTTTATTCAATAAAAAACTATTGAGTCTTGAAAAGAGACCCAGGATTATTCCTGGCATGGATGTATGATGGTGAAAAAAGCAATAACTTCACTTACTTCTTTCATCCCAATATTTAGGCCATTGCTTAGAAAATAGTAGCTGCTCAATAAACTGATGTTGAATAAGGATAAATGCATGAATCATTGCATTTTTGTCTTGGCCCCTTGATTAGACTTGTTTCCCTTCTCAACCATGTTGTTCATGCCTGTAGGCCCCAAAGTTTGAAATTGAGAAATAATTTTTTTCTCCCTGGGCCAGAATTATTGTATCTCTCCTCATCTCCACCTTCATCTCTGGCCAGTCCAATAGTTTGATTCATTTCTGCTTTTCAGTTTATACTAGAGGGTCTTATTCAGGGTTTGGAGATTGTACCAATCAGCACAGGTTATACTATGATAAAAAAAAAAAAGACCCAACTATCTCAGTGCTTAGAGGACAACAAAGATGTTTCTTTTTCACCCACATGGCTGTTTATCTGATATAGCTTTTCTCCAGAAGCATATTCTAATACAAGTACACAGCAAAATAAGAGAACAGAATCACAAGACAGCTCTCACAGCTTCTGCTTAGGAGGAGCATCCATCACCTCCATTTATCAGCCAAAGCAACTCAGAGGTCCAACCCTCAATTCAAGAGTTAAGCCAGAACACAGAGATAGACACTATGGGTCATCTTCCCATGCCCAGTGTCAAGGAAATAATGACTGTAACTCTATTCAATTGAAGGCAGTGAATCAAACAACAACAAGACAACCCATGCAAACTTGGAAACCTAGATGGCTATGCTGTCCATAAATATAATGATATTTTCGTGGGATTAGAAACTAAAAAGATATTAGACTAAAGGAGGTATGTCTGAAATTGCTCTAATCCCAAAGAAACATTCTAAGACCATTGTCTTATCATCTAAAGTTTAAGATCAATGACCTCCAATCTTCCTTTCAGCTTTACATTCTCTGTAAAAAAAAAAAGGGCCTGAGAACACTCAGAGTGTGGATCACTTTTACTTTGTGGTCACAATTTGGCATCTCTTAAGGTATGAATATGAAATATATGAAAACTGACATGCCCTGGTGGCCTAGCGGGTTAGTTCACTGCAGAGCAGTTCACATACATCCCAAGATCCCAGATTCAGGACACAGGTCCAGGGAAAAGAACAAAGTTGAACACCTAAATAAAATTTAAAAAGTGTTTCTTTGTCCTCTCCCTGCCTCACTGCCTACTCACTTTCGTTAATGACTGTACCCTTCCTTTGAAACATAAAGAAAAGAAATATGGAGAAAAGGATTACACTGAAGAGGCAAGTATCTACATCATTCAGTGTATCATTGACTTCACTGACACTTCTAGTCAATGGTTGTTTTTTATGAGTAGGTCATTTCTTTCAGCAAAGCATCATACAGCCAGAAGGCTTCCTCTCCTTATTTACATGCCTTCTGATTTGCTGCCAGTTTAAAATTTTTAAGGCTGTTCATTTTTCTCTTAAGCTTTGGCTCATTGTTATTCAAAAAATGGTTATCCATTACTTTAATATATAAAATGTACCCTTAAAATGCAGTTGTGATATATCTCTGCTTCTATGCTATGAAAACTTGGAATTTAGATCATGCTAAGAAAATGGATAGAAGGTGTATAAAGACAAAAGATGGTCAATAGTAAGGTTCACAGAGAATACTAAGTCAAAGCAAATTGGATAAAGAGTGCTACTGATTTGTCCAAGAATCATTTTTATAAAGAATTCCAGAAATCTCTAGGTTTCGTTAAATTAAATATCCAATTTCTGTCCCTTTAACAGTTTCATGGATCACTGACCGTTACTTTTGGAATCGTCAGATAAATGTGCCACCATGTCAGGAATCTTGTGGACATGACCTGTCAGGCAAAGCTCCTTGTGTCTTCCAGTAGATCAGGCTTGAGCAGAGCTTATCACACTAACTTAAACAGCCTGAGCTCGCATGTCAAGAGGACCAGCAACAAATGTCCATCAGTCAGATGTGAACTGATTACTTTTTAGGTCAAAATATTATCACAGTTCCATAAAAAAATCAGAGTAGTATTTATTTATTTGGAGAGTGTAATTATAGTAATAAGTATATCTAATTGTGAGAAAAATTTTAAATGACTCTTTAAAACTATGCTCCATTTGTCACAAATCAAATTCCTACTTCAGATTCGCTCTTATTCAACATCCTCGGTTAAATATTGGATTTATGTCATGTGCGAGATATAATTCTAAGTTAAAGAATTTGACATTTAAAATCTAACATAGCCACCTTAAAACCGCATATGAAGTTCAACCGTTTTCAAAGTAGCTATTGTCACTCCTTTACTCGAAACACTGTTCTCCCTAGGGTAGCATTAGTTTATTGAATCACAACCAGAAAATAGAAAATAATTAAAAACTCTTCCAACCTTGTATGGCTAACAAGGTTAGTAAATTAGATTGTTTCCATTTTTGTATCAACCCTGTGCCTTTTAAAATCTCTCTTAGCCCAGTGGAGAACCAGGTATATGTAGAACAATGGAGATTGGAACCAAGGCAGACATTAAATAAGGGCCTAGAGCTCTTACAGTTAGTGGAACTGTTATCTGTGTTTGGGTTGGTGGGGTTGGGGGTGGAGATTCCAGACTACCTTTCATATACACATACCTAAATGATATCTAGCCTTAAGGAAAAGAAGTGGCTTTTATATTAGAAAAAAATTGACATGTCTAAACATAGTCACATCTCATTTTTCAGACAAAATTTGAAATATTCATTTACTCATTCATTAAGTAAATATTTATTGAGTTTGTATATGGTGTTGGAAGATGTGCTATGAACAGAAAAAATGATTCATGGTTTTTCACTTAATAGAGCTTACGTTCGAGGGGAAGACAAATAAGAAAATTGATCTTGAAATGGCCTGGTGAAAGTCATAATAGATCAAGGCAATGAATGTCTGGAAATCCTTCCTAGTGGTTGTATAATCTAGTCTAAAATGCTGAAATTAAGCCTCAGTTGGCCAATGTGGGCTAAAGGGAAAAGAGAGTATATAAAGCAGAAAAAGTTTCATCTGCCAAGAGGGGGCTTGCAAGGGTTTGTCCTATTAGGGGATTTAAGCACTGCAAGATCATAAGGTACATGATCAAAACAAGTGCTTTTCTTTACCCCAAATGTTAGGTATTTCTAAAAATCAAATCTCCTCTCCCAAACCTAAAGTCTCATTGCCAGTTAGCACATTTAGAAAGAAAAATTAAGAGTCAAAAACATAGTCATTCAGGCAACTGGGGCAGTTCATTCTTAACTTCCATTAACCTTTCCATTTAAAAACTGGTTTTCATATCCATTTTTTTTTCTTTTTCATTAGTATTCTTAAATACTTCCACTGTTTCTCACTTTACCTACCCGTACTTGAATTCAGGAAAACACAATCTCCTTAGAATTCCCTTCCAGATCTCTAATCTCTCTCTCTCCTATATCATATCACTTCCTTCCCTACCATCCATTTTCCTCTTTATCCAGATGCTTCTTATTAAAATCCACTAGTCTTACACTGACTCTCAGAGTCTTTGAGATGATATCTAAGCATGACTGATAGATATCTTGAACAGGACTCTATTTACCTCTGTAACTTGGTTTCTCAAAACCTTGTCTGTATAACACCAGTGCCTAGGAAGTTAGTTAGGAATCTTCAAGGAGAAAAAGGTTTTAAGATAAAACAAATGTGGGGAACCTAGAAAAAAGTTGCACAGGTTTCTTTATTATAATCTTCAATAAAAATATTTTTAATTACCAGAGAAGGAGTACATTATTCTGTGTTTCCCAGATTTGACTAAGGAATTTTGAAATGTCTATGTATCTCTGGACTGGTGTTCCACATGTGGTAGCAGAATAATGCCCTCCAAAGAGAACCATGCCCTTATCTCCTTGGCAAATGGGACTTTGCAAGTATAATTAAGAATCTTGAAGAATATTTTGGGTTATCTTGGTGAATTCAATCCATTCACATAAGTACTTGAAGCATAAAACTGTTCTAACCTGGGAGCAGAAGAGGAAAATTGAGGAAGAAATCAAAGATTCCACAAGAGAGGAATGTTATGTTTCATTGCAGATTCTGAGATGTAGGGATCACATGGAAGAAACAGAGAGGGACATTTAAGTACGAAATGTGATCCATAGCTGATGGTCAGCAAGGAATGGGGACCTCTGTCCTACACACAAGGAACAGTATTCTGTCAACAGCCTTAATAAACTTGCAAGTGGATTATTCCTAAGAATGTTTGCAAAGGAACTCAGCCCTGACAACTCATATCAGCAACATGAAACAAAGCAGAGGACATAGCTGAGATTCTCTGAGCCAGACTTCAACTACACAACTGGGAGATAAGAAATGTGTCTTCTCTGAAAATAGTGCTTGTGGTAATTTGTTACGGCAGCAATTAAAAAAAATAATTTACATTGTCATAATCTACATACTCATTTTTACTCTGCACATACGTATTTCCTTGCCTACAATTCCTTAGAAGCATATGTTCTCAGAAGTGTCTTGGTTTTGTTGCTATGCCTGGATGATCTTTCCTTTATTCCTCTTCTTTTCAAACATAGACTCTAATACTCACTTTCACCTGCATATGCTCACTGGGCCTAACTTCCAACTCCATCAAGGCTGGTACTAAGCATCATCTGCCCCAGCATTCCCTGGCCTTTGCATGTGACCCTATGGTTCCCTCTTCACTTGACTATCATTCCCAGAGTACTTGAGAACAAGGGTCAAATTAGTTAAGAAGTAGCTCATTAGACAGAGAAGGCTCCAATGAAGATCTATTTATACAAACTAGAATCTAAGTCTATAAATTCCCTTGTAGGTGTTAAGCTATAGTCAATCAACTATTTCCTTACTTTTCTTCTGCCTTTTCTATGACAGTCTCTCCCTGAGCTACTGTTGGTGGAGAACTCCCAGCTGCTTTCAGCTGACACTACCTTATTTGAGTTATCTTTTTACTCAAGCTCTTCAATGTTTCCTCAGTTTTTAATATGCTTCAGTCTATCTTTTATCAAAAAACAGTATCTTATTCATCTTTTTATCCCCATTATTAATTTGACATAGAAAAGGTGATTAGTAAAGGTATAGAACTTATGAATCCAGGTACAGACAGTTAACAGCTCAAATTATTAGATGAAACCTCAGAACAGAGATGAGGTTTGGACACATAAATCTGGTATTCTTCAATATATGGATATTCTTTTAGTGTGTGGGTAGCACAGCTGGCCCAATCACAGCAACTGAGAATAATATGTTTGAAATATTTTTCCAAAATATCTCTCAGTTTCTACAAATTCAGTTGCTTGATGTCCCACCAACCATTAAATAAAAGTCAACTATTTCATTAGGACAAGGACAATATAAGCTAGAGAAACATGTCTTTAATTTACTCTCAATTTCTTATTCAACCTGTTTTTTCTTCTCTCTCTCTCTCTCTCTCTCTCTCTCTCTCTCTCTCTCTCTCCCTGTCTCTCTTTCTCTAAGGAGAAGGAGGTATAGGAGAGAAGGAAAAAGCATTGAAGAAAGGAAGGGCAAGAGGTAGAAACATCTTTATTTATTTAGTTATTCATTTTGATTTTCCACCCCAGCTCTGAATCTCAAACTCTGCTCCTTGAGCTGTATGTGGTTTGCACACTAGCGTCTCATATGTCTGAGTCACAAGAGTGCACCTTGACTTCTTGATCCACAGTGAGACAGTAGATTGAAATCCCAGCTCTGTAGAAAAAGAGACTTTTTAATTCCAAAAATTTTCTACATTAAGACAATGCTTTAAGTCTGAGCATAAAGTTTTAACATAAACCACAGTGTAGATGATATAGAGACATTCTAATAACTTGTATGATACCTAAACCTGGTGATTTAAAAGAAAAGAAGTTCAGTACAGGCATGGGTGACTCTAAAAGCCAAACTATCACTCACTATAGCATGTTGAGTCAAAATTATTTACTACTTCAGTAAGTAGTGTTTTCCCTGTAATTGGCCCTGTGCAAACTGAGACTCAGTGAGTTCTTGACTTGAATGATGTAGAGATTTGAACATACAGAGATGCCTGTCCATGTGATTTTGCACAAAGCTCTAACCCTTAACTCTAATGCTACAAAAATTTTGACTTCCTTATTTAATAATTAGTTTCACAAGTTGTAACTGCCATGGATGTGCTCATGATCCTGCATGGGAGAATCTATGTGAATCAAGAGGATGGAAGCTAAAGTCACTATACCTGGGAGAAGGAATGAGAACAGGCTGAAGCAACAAATGTTGTCTCTGTTTCATGCAAGAAAACCTGGAGATTGTTAAAGTCAGTCAGGAGATGCCAGGAAAAAGTAAACAGACACTAAGAACAGCTGAAGCAAGAGACTGCAAGACAGTGAAAGAGTCTTGGAAGAGAAGTGCATGCTCATGATGCAAGTAAAGCATAGCTTGAAATCTACAGGGCAGTATGCAGATATATGAATAGTAAGCTAACTGGCAAAACCTGAAAGAGACCCCAGTGAAGATCTCAGGTTAGCAGCTGCATCTAAGACATAGCCCTCCATACTCGTGCCATTTTTCTCCAGATAACCTGGACATGCCCAAAGTCCCTAAACTTCATATATATGCAATATCCATCTTGCCTGTGTGTGAGAATCAGGCAGGCTTAGGTTCTGCACGTGCACCCATGTTTATTCTCTTGATGTACCTCTCCAGCTCCTCAGGGTACCTCAACTAGTTATTTCTGTTTTTAATAAACTTTCTGTGTTCCTGGTTAACAACTCGCTCCATGAATTCTTTCTGGATGAACCCAGCATCTCATCAACATGTCTCAGCTTCCTTCTCCCCACATCACTTACAGAAAGGTATACCAATGATCTCTGAGGGAAACAATGTAAGAATGAACTGAGGTAAGCAGAGCTATCAGAGTAAAACAAGATGGACTAACATAAAGCTTCAATTTTCTTGGATGACATGAAGAGAGGTCGACAATTCTTGAAGCATAATTATCACAATAACATGAAAAGCTATTTCCAATGATCTCTAGGAAATTAAAGAAAAAATTCCAAGGAAATCTAATATATGACTATAATACTCAGTTAACTTATGTTCTTAAATACATAAGTGTTTTCTCATGAAGAATATTGTTCTCATGTTCCATGATTTCTTTCCTAGAAAAATACTTGTTGGTGATGAGATGCAAAGGAAAAACCTTTAACGGTGCTTTCCTCTACCTGGCTGAAATTCTGTCGGCCTTCCTTCTTTCTCCTCTGATTTATCTGAGGCATTGGATATTGTTTCACTGTGACATTGGCAAGCATTTATTGTGGTGATCTGTTTGGGGTCATCTGACAGTATATACAACATGATGAAAGGGGGTTGGACAGAGTGCCTGCGCTTGCTTTGGACTGGCCCCTCGCTCACCACAGACAGTGGAGGCGCCCATGTTGTTATTACCTGGTCTCACTAAAGAACTATGAAGAGGAGTCACATTTGTGAATCACTTTCAAAGGTTAAGAATGAAGCTACTAATCTATTCCAGCAGACTGTCAGAAAAGAGTGCTCTTCCTTCTTTAAATCCTCCTCCTTCCAAACATCCCTCTAACATTATTTCAAACTTTTGTATGTCTTGGTTTGAAAAACAGAATATCTGTAAAAATAAAATCGGTTATAATGTTCATTTTTTTGTCTAGATTGATATCTCCTACAGTTAATTAACCCATAATGTTAATGAAACAGAATATGTAAGAGCTTCCTCATAAAGGAATTCTGGAGCAGGAGGGAATAGAGCAAGAGGGAGAGAAATGTAGGCAAGAAGATAAAGAAGCCTTGTGTATGATGACATGCAGTTTCAACAATATTCAAAGACCTGACATTCTCCAAATTCCCTTTCAATCTCTCTTCTAGTCCCTGGCACCTACCTCTCATAACTTCAGTTCCCCTGTCTCTAGACCCATGGCCCCAGACTGGATGCATTTATCATAGTTACAAAAGCCTCCTGCATATCCACCTTTACATGGACTTTTGTTGTTGTTAAAGAAACATTGCATCACAACATTACATAGATTTAAGACATGTATCACTGTAAATCAACCCCTGTATATAATACACAGTTTATCACCAATAGTCTAATTCCACATTTTAACATATAATTGAATGCCCTCCTTTGTCCAATTTGCCCACTTCACCTCCTTTCTCCTTCTTTCTGTCTGGCAACCACTAATTTTATTTATGGATTAATAATGACTTTCTCTTTTCTTTGTTTCATTGGTTTGCTTGGCTTCACTATGTATATGGAATTTTATATTTCCCAGGTATGCTCTCAACTTAATATAACCTTCTGAAGAACATTCATTAAATCACCTAAACTCTCATTTGTGGTCTCATTCTTTAACTTCTCATTCTTCTCATTCTTACCTATCTTATAAGAAACTGACCTGCTATCCCCATAACTTTCAGAGGGAACCTATTCAGACACACAACACAGGGTGGAAGTTTCTAATGTTGAAGGCGATACATGTTGAAGTCTAAGCAAATTATCCTTTGAGACATCTGGTGACTTCTGAAGCTCTCCTTTCAATAAAATAGAAGACATCATAGTTTCAGCTGATCAATCATTAAAAAATATTTTTGAAGGTAGAGCACAGTAATTTTTGGCACATGATCAAAGACTATGATGCACTGTTAAAATTGCTTTCATGATCTCCTACTTGTCAAGTTGAACGAGTTTTCTCAGTCTTTATATCTCCATAGGCAAGGAAATAGAAATAGAATTGATGCGGATATCTAAGTCAGCTTATAAATCAATAATATTTCATAATCAAATAACTTGGAAAAATGGGAAAAATCAGTTCAATTCATAAAATTAAAATGTGATCTTACTAAGAATAGATAACTTGTGTTATTTTGAGCAACCATGCTTGGAAAAAAGGTAATCATAATTCATAAGAACTTTAATATTTACATCTTTGTGCAACATTTGCAGAGTTTTGTTCATTCATTCAACAAAGGTTTACTGAAAATATATAATGGCTATACTTTGTTCAAGATACTGGAGGTATAACATGAATTAGCCAAAAACATCCCTGATAAGTGAGCAAGTCATTAAATAAAAAACAGAAGCATATCTGTAATTAGGTACTATCCAGAGAACTAAAATAGGCTGTCATGATAGACATAAATGGGGAATCTCTTTAAGGCATGTAAGAGAGATCTCTGATTAATAATAAGATGTTATGGTAAGATTTGAACCACAAGAATTAGAAAACCACCCAAAGAGGAATGGGAAGACTGTTCCAGGCAAAGAGAACAGTTAATGTAGCCTTAGTCAGATAGCAGATAGTTGATGGGTTTAAAATAAGGTCATAAAACACACTTAAATAAGGAGACTGGTGAGTGAAGAGACTTGGCAGACAAGAGCAGTGTTTGGGTTGAGTCATGAGCCAATGCAAGGGGATTGGATATTATTCTAAGTGAAATGGGTGACTGGGAGAAATTTAGGTATGTAAGTGATTGACCTAATTTAGAATTATTTTTCAAAAGGTTGCTCTGGATTCTGTAACTAGCACTGGTGGTAGAAGACAAAAACTGAAGTAGTCCAAGTTATGAGGCTACAGCTAAGTTTAGGTGATAGATGATAGGGTGGATGACTAGAGATGGAGAAAATTTTCAGGATTCATATTCTATAAGAGATGAATTATATGATGTATGGATGATTTTAGAATTGACAAAGAAAAAAGAACTCCCAACTTTAGAAAAATTTTCAGGATTCATATTCTATAAGAGATGAATTATATGATGTATGGATGATTTTAGAATTGACAAAGAAAAAAGAACTCCCAACTTTAGAAAAAAATAACTCAAAATTAAATATAAATTTCCCAATGAAGTTACAAAGATGACCCTAAGACACAAATATATAAGATTTGGGAGTAAGATCTAGTTTGAAGATGCAGATTTTGGAAATACTGGTGTACAAAGTGTATTGAAACAATGAGGCTGGCACTGATTACTTAGGAAGAATGTAATGGATAAAAGAGACAGAAAGGGAACCCAGGTCTAAACTCATTATTTCAGGGTGGCAGGAGAGAAGGAACTGGTTAAAAGTCCAAAAAAGAGGTGACTAACTCTGTAGGGAAAAAATCAGGTGTCCACAGTGTCAAAAAAATCAAAACAAAACAAAAAAATACAGAAGACTGAGGTATACCAAGAAGGAGCAATTGTGAGCAGAGCAGAGTGCTGTTGAGAGAGCAGCAGAAGATGTGGGAAGGTGAACTTGTCAATCTAAGGCTTTGTGGGTGTTGACACACAGTCTCAGGGAAGGATGGGGATGGGTTCCAGATGACAATAGGGAGCCTGCAAAATAATGCAGTAGAAAGTAATTGAATGGATAGGGATTCAAAGGTAGCACTTGAAGTGAAATTAGCAAAATACGTTGTCTTGCAAAAAAAAAAATATACTGGAGAGAAAGAATTGGTATGGAGGAAGAAGAGATGATTTTGAATTGAAGAACTTGATAAGATGAAAGAGATTCAGTCAAAGCCCTGAGAAGGGTATGTGTGTGTGAAGGGATAGAGTCCTGAGTCTGCATAGTGATAAGCCTGTGCAGAGTTGTGGGAAAATACAAGAAACGGATGGTAGAGAGACATTCAAATGCTTTTTTTTTTTTAAAGAAAAATAACTAACACAAATTGCTCCCTAAATTTTGTCTTTATAAGAACTTTTTATATAAAATAGGATACTTCACATAATTTTCTACTTTTGAGGAGCTAAGAGAACTCTTTTTACAACAGATAATATAAAAAAAGTACACATCACTCAAATGGAAAATACATTGATAATTTATCAGGTTTGTTTAAAAAAAGGAATCATGAATTGTACATAAAATATAAAATCCCTGTTTTCTACTGGTCTTATTCACCTCCTTTCCTCCCCAGAAATAAATTTCTGCTATGAATATTTCTTTCATTTTTGTGTATATATGTATAAAATTACCTATGAATATATTTACCTGTGTTTATTGATAGAGATAAGTATCTATCTTTATCTGTTCACAATTTTGTATTTTTCACATAGAATGGTATGCAATCCTTTTCACTTAGAATGGTATGTAATCCTTAAAATTTACTTTTTCATCCATAATTGCATCTTTGGGGGCTATATAGACCTATTATAGATCGAGGTCATCAATTTATCTATTTTATAAATATCTGTTGTATGAATATAAAACAATATATGACAATAAATTACTATTCATTTCCTCACTGACAGACATTTGGTGGTTTCTAATTTTTCACTATTATGAACTGTGTTACTATGCATATTTATTTTCGTGTTTCCTGTGTACCAAACTGAGGGTTTCTCTGAGGTATATACACAGGAGTAGAACAATTTAAGGATGTGCATTTTCAGTTTTAGTAGAGATTGCCCAGTTTCTCTATCAGTGTTTTACTGAATCACACTCCCTCTAGTAACTTATGAAAATTGTATTTCCAGACATCTTTTTATTCACTTTATATGGTCATCCTTTACATTTTTGTCAGTATGATGTGCAGGAAATTCATTCTTACGCTATATTCCATTTTCCTGACTAATAAGGCATTCTTCCCTGTTGTTTAGTCTCTGAAATTGCATTGATTTATTTTAAAAGAACCCTTTCCTCCACTGCTGCTCCATCTGCACTCCACTCTCACAGTAACATATACATCTCTATTGAAGCCCTTGCTTTCCTAGGCTTGTTGATCTACGTGCCGCATCCATAGATTCCTGAGGGCTCCAGGATAACAACTGTGTGTCACATTCCTTTTACCTAGATCATGTATGAAGTTCAGTAAATATCTAGTGAATTTGAATGCATATTAAATACTTGCCTTTGTTTTCTAAATGCTATATAATTGTGAATAATTTTATTAGCTATTGACAACTTTGAACTACTGCTTTGCCACATAATTTTTCTAGTTTTTAAGATCAAATGACAAGTTAACAACTCTTCTTATATAATCCTAAATTTTTTATATCTTCTCCTCCTTGGAATTAACTTTTGCAATGGTATTCTAAAGGAAAGCTGTCAAATTCTATTTAGCTACATATAAAGTTAATTACAGAGGAGATTTAACAAAGTCATAGTTTTGAGGAGCAACCATTCAATGGGAAGTCAATAAAATGTAAGTGCTTGTTATTGGCTAAAAAAAAAATTCAAATCCTTAGAGTTGTGACACTATATTCAGTGATACACTTGTATAACTTCAATTACTGTAAGATTATATCATAGAAAATGTTAGCTTTGAAATATATGTATAGCAGTAATAGTTAATGCTGGTTGAAAACACACTCACTTCGGCATACTTGTGCATGTTTTAAATATGTTTCATACTTATACCTTAATATACCTTGGCTGTTAGTACTATTGTCAGCATCCGATGCTGTGGATTGGGAAACCAAGGCACGAGTAATGAAATAACTTGGCCAAGTTGGTAGAGTTGGGATTTTCACCCAAATGCTCCTCCTTTGAATCCTGTTTTCTCAACCTCTGTGGGTGATCAGACAATGCCACAATGGACATTGAGTTAAACAAGAATTAACCACCTTATACTATCTTACTTCACATCCATTTTGCGTTTTATTCAAATGGATTAGAGGTATTTATTCTAAATCTCCAGAGTAAAAAGTTGGCAGACTTCTAAATTGTGCAGTAAGAAATATTCATGAATTCAGTGGTTTGGAGAAATACTTAGATATTTGAACAGAATCTTCCAGTGGCTTCTTTTGAATTGAATCCTTAGGACACCATCTGCCATCGTGGAATATATTTCAACGCTTAAATTTGCTTTCAGACAAGAGCTGTTCTCTGTCTTATATCTTTTAAAAAAGCTTTTCTGAAAGAATCACTGTTGCAGAGTTCACACTTCAGTGAATAACTGAGAAATCCTCACCACTGAACAGCAAGTAATTATGACACATAAATTAACAGAGGAAGTGTCCACGGGTAGGAAACAGTGCTTGAGAAAAGGCCTAAGGAAGCTCATGAAAATGGTAACTTTTAGGGGGTGGGAGATGAAGTGGAATAAAACTTAATTTTTCTAATGAATAAAGTCTCATAATGAAATATTTAAAGAGCAGTTCCTCTGCCAGCAGCTAGCCCTAGTGTGCAGAATTGGAATTAGTCCAGTGTAAAAATCTTAATTGTTGTATTCAAATGATTGAATCCCATGGTTGTGCTGCACCTGGGTGTTTAACAGAAATGATGCATGTGCATGCACCCCAGTTTTACAAAGGTGAAACCTTTTATTCTATGTGGCAATCTAATATGCGCCCCACAATCCAAGAGTTCTTTGATTCATACAGTGGTGTTAAGGTTACATTCTCTGAGCGCTAGCTCTTTACTTACTTGATTTATTTATATCTTCTTAGAAAACCTGTAGGAAGATCTTTTTACCCCATTTTGCTGCTTAAAAAAACAATAAAGGCTAAAAAGATTCTCATTTTTAACACTTCTCATCTTAGACTTGCTTTGCCAGTGACTCACACATATAAATAAATTCTGCTCCAGTTCTGTGCCCTCAAACCTGTAATTCTTCCTGCCTCACTTATCCCTCCAGGAAAAACAAAAACAAAACAAAAATGACACTAATTTAGAAGTCATCATCCAAACAATTTTGAGATTTTGGAGAGTCAGAGGAAAGAAAAAGAAGCATAACCAGCTCCCAATGATCTAGTCAGTATTTTCAAAAACAAAACAAAATAATCTTCTGTCCTTTGGTTGGACTTGATATTTTTATTCCTTTTAATTTTTAGTTCAAAATTGCAGTCAAGGTCATATCATTTTCAGTTTATGTCACAATAAATTCATATTGTTGTTGTTGTTTAAATACATGTATAGTTTACAAAGAACAAACAAAAAAAGCAAACCAACCTCCTCAGGCTCTCAATGCCTGCAGGGCCTGTCATACATTCTCAGAGGTGGCCTGGCCAATTTACCTTTTCTCACATTCTTCTAAACTTACATTTTCTCTGATTAAGAAACAAAGATCCTGGTAGAAGATCTTTCAGTTCAGGAAAATGATTTTAAAGAGCAAGTCTCTCTATTTAAGAATTCTGACTATATTTTATACTGAGATTCATCAACTTAACTTGATCTTCTAGAGAAAATTATCTTTTAAAAGTAAACAAAGCCAAATAAAACCCTTTTGCAAAATATAAAAGCAGAAAGAGGTGAACTTTCCCAAAGCATTGCTAAATATTGTTGGGACTAAATGGGAAGCATGAAGCAATTTGAAAACTTAATAATAAGAAAGAATTTTAGAAATATTTTTAGCCAAGTAGGCTTTTTTTTTTTTTAATGCAAGGAGGTTCTTATAAAGTGAAATGCATATAATGCTTTGTAAGAAATAATTTAGTTTGACTCTTGAAAATAACATCTAAATACAGTCGTTCCTCGCTATATCGCTGTTCACTTATCATGGCTTCACTGTATCGCGGGTTTTTTAAAAAACATTTATCTAATTCTGTATCGTGGAATTTTCGTTATATCGCGGGATTCTGCGGTATACGTATACTTCACTAGTGACAACCCACATAGACTTTGATATGTTATTAAAATTATGTAGGTTAAAGAGTATAGAATGTGTTTATAAGAGTGTGGGAAAGGTTAATAAGAGTGTGGGAAGGCGTTATAGGAGAGTAGGAGGAGTTTATAAAGCCTTAAAATATATAAATAATAAAATAAATTATAACTGCTACTTCGCGGATTTTCACCTATTGCGGGGGTCTCTGGAACCCGCGATAGGTGAGGTATTACTGTATATGTGTTATATATTATGTATAATATAATATATACACACATATTACAAGCACATTCAAAGTTTTCTCTTTAAGAAAATAGCACATGGAATATAAGGATAAACACGAACTAGCAAAATAATAAAACTCTAGCTGCTGAGATATTATTTTCTATGATGACAATGAGGAAAGAAAAATGTATCAAATATATGGAACTGATTTGATTCTTTCCATAATATATAGTCTTTGGAATCAGAGTGATTTCTGTATAGAAGACAGAGCACGCTGGATTTTAAAAAGTATTAATAGGAGAAAAAATGGTGAAAAGGAAGTAGCAGAGGAGAGAGGAGAGGTAAAGTGTTTGCCCTCATGCAACAGTAACAGTCCTCATACATCCCAAGGACCGGGTTCAAGTCCTGGGTGGCGGGAGGGCGATGGGGGTGTGTGGAGAGGGAAACAACCAAGATAAACAACTAAATAAAACAAAGTGCTTTCTTCCTCCTTTCTCTTTCTGCCTGCCTGCTTACTCACTTTCATTTCTGCCTGCACCTTTCCTTTAAGAAAACAAAACAAAACAAAAACCATTTTCTCAAATACGGGTATGCTGCAGAATCAACAAGAGCTTGTTAAAACACATTTTACTGGTACTCACCCCCAACTGCCACATATTTTCAGGCACACACTGAATTTAGAGGACTGATAGAATTGGTAAAATAATCCTAATTGCTGTAGCAAAGGATTCAATTCTAATTTGCATGAGGTCTATTTCTTGGTCTCTCCATTATAGGTATCTACATAACTGATAAACTCTTTACCCTCAACTCCACTCAGAAAAGTGCAGGTAAGTCCAAAAGGGAAGACTTGTCATTGCCAAAAAAAAATGAGTTTAAGTGAAATTTGTGACTGGTCACAAAGGCCATCCCCTTCCAGAGGATGATCACGGACTTTTGCTAGCAATGTTAAATTAGTTTAGCTCAATTGTTCTCTAACTTAGTGACAGAGTTAGCGTATCAGAATCACAATCTGCTACCATGAAATAGTAATAATGTCAACTGTATATTTTCTGTGCTTTAATTTACTTTCTGTGGTTAATGTTTATAAATTTTTGATTTTGGTATAAATGAGATTTCATATGATCAATTCAACTATAAGAAGGCTTAAAGAAATTAACCAAATTTTTTGTTTTGATGTTACAATTTTTTCTTTCATATTTGCAGGTTATTTGAAAATAACCATCTCTAGTTTACTAAATATTCATCCAAATAAGGATTAGAGTCATTGGCAGAACCTCTGTAGCAAAATAAAAAACGAAAGTCCAAATAGAAATAAGGTAAAGAAATATAGCATTTTTGCTAGAACTCTACAATTAAAATAGGTGACTTTGCTTCTTGCAATGGCATTCAACTTATTTCCTTTTTTAATGTGGCTATTAGAAAATTTGAAACTATATGCTGATCTATAACTGGACTACTTTGCTGTAGACCACCCCAACCATCAGCTGAAACCCACCAAGAGATCCCAGTCCAGGTCACGTGAAGCTGACAAACCACTCAACTGAGCTCTTCCTGAATTCTTAACCCACATAATCTGCAAGCTATATCAAAGTCATTGTTGCTTTAAACTACTAAGTTTTGGAGTCATTTGTTACATATCAATAGATAACTGAAGAAGCTATACATAAAAGGATTAATAATTGAGCAATTAGGATCGATCTTGTTGAATTTAAAGGGAAGACATGTGGTTATACTCTAAGCATTGTTTTCAAAATTATGATCAATGCATTTGAATCTAATTCCTTACATTTTCTCTAAATTTTTTGTAGCTGTATGGAGCCTCAAATTTATTGAAATAATTTAAAATTTTCTTTTTAAATAAGCAGATTGCAACTCCTTTATTTAACTGTTAAAGATAATGATACACATTGAAATTTTATATGAAATATCACATTTGATTATGGTATAATTATGGTGACTCTTATTATAAAAATGTCATAAACTTGATCTGTATTTTATCTCATATATGATTTTCATGGCCCCAACAGATGTCTGGCAAGTGGAAAGTTATCCAACCTCTAAGCCACACAATGTAGTATTCCAAGGGACACAAAGATTAAGTTACAAACTATGGAGATCCCTCCCCTCCTCTCTACTCTGGTCTCCTGCCCTCTCTTCCTCCTCTCCCCTCTCCTCTCCTCTCCTTTCCTCTCCTTACTCTCCTCTACTGCTTGACCCCCTCCCCCAGATGTTTGATTTCTTGCCAGCATACTCCAAGACCTTCTGGACTGGGAACAAAATGAATGCAGAGAAAGAGGAAGCAGTTTTAGTGAAATCACCACAGGGAACAAACCAATAAAAAAGCAGGAAACTCAGCATAAGCCTGATTTATGTCACTGCATTTCCCATACCTCAAATTCATACCACATGCACACACACAAGCACATGCACACACACATACATACACCTAGTCTTAGCTTGCTTTCTTGTATTCACTTCTTAAAATCAAGCATGTGGTAAAATCCTCTTTTAATTCTTTTTGCTTCACTTTCCTCTCTCTGTAGTTTCAGAAGGAAGTTTTAAATTTGGAATTGGGATTTTAAAGCACCTGCATCATTTCCATGATGATCCTTTCCCCTTTTAAATAGTCCATAAAATGATCTAGTTTCTATTTTAGTCTCTCAAGAAAGCAAGGTAAAAACAAAAATATTAATGTGACCTTTCCTTCAACTGCTGAGGGCAATCTTAAGGGTTTGGTTTGTCTTTATTTCTGTCAGGAGACATAGCTCTATAGAAGCAAGCTTCCCTTGATAAGGGAACATACAAGAGATGCAAGTTGAGAATGAGTGCTTTGGGGCTTAAAAGGACAAGCAGGCTTGGCAGCCAAAAGTAGATTTTCATTAGAAACAGGGGAATTTCTTCTAAGAAATTACTTCCTTGTTTTATTTTCATTGCAATCCAAGAGTAAACCAAATGATGTGCTGAGCAGTATTCTTTGAAAGGAAAGAACAGATTGTTCAAATCAAGTCTCTTCCTGAAACACATTGTGGGAGGCTGCCCACCAGCCACCAGTGATGGCCACCCGGCCCCTGGCCTCCCAGCATCTAAGGCAAAGGGCACATTGTTCATTCAGCCACCAGTGGTGATTCCCCTAGTGCCTCACGATGACAGCTGAGGTCAAAGTATCCACCCTAAGAGAGCTGCCGGAGCCCCCAACTCAGTCAGCAGCAGAATCACCACAAGAAAGTGGACTCATCAGCTACGAGTTCATTCCTATCAACACTAACACTAGCAATGTCACAAAGCCATATATGCAGTGTGAGTACAAAAGGAATGACATGAATAAGTTCTCACTGAGTTCTCACAGGATAAAATGCTGCCAGCAAGGATTTTGTGGAAAAGGGGGAGCTTTTTTAAGCCAAGACAGAAAAAAAATTGCTAAAAAGTAAATCTTTGTGCACAGCTGTTCAGTTCTCCAGATATGAAATCTGTGCTTTTAGTAAGTAAACACCATGGAGTAGGAGACAAAATATGGAATCAGAGTTAATCAGTTTTGCATTGTGTTTTATTTAACCTTTAAGATGCCAGTTATGTTATTCAAACAAAAACGATAGTAAATAACAACCTTTCTATTGTTCATACAGCAAATCCTCAAATAACCTCGTTTCATTCAAAGTTGTTCCATTGTAATGTTAATGAGAAAGAAAGAAAATCTTGTACTGCATTAAATGAAATGACATTATTCAATGACTTGGTTTCATTACATATCATTTCACTTAAATAATTTCCAGGAGACTATTGATGACATTAAGTAAGAACTTATATTATTTAGTTTTTGAATAGGACACATTCTGTCAACGCAAAGTGCCTAAGTGTACTTACATCAGTGTGTAAGGAACAGCATTCTTTCTTTGTGCAAAATTAATAACTCTATTCGTTTTCTGCTAATTAAATTATGAGTAAATAATAAGTTCCTAACAAAGCATTACTAAATAAATAACTTTAATGCCTTTATATATAGACCTTCTATATTACACTATGAACAGCGCACATATTTCTCTAGAAGGCCTGATACTATCTCCTTCAGCAAAATATGTATATGTATATATATTGCTCTGGGAGAGAAAGCAGCACCAACTGGTATCTCCTTAGTGTCTACAAGGCTTCTTCTGAGATTCAGTTCAAACTCTAGTGCAAGGTAGTTAAGATAAAAAGCCACCGTAACTTGAAGAGGAAGACTGACCATTTATAATGTGATTTTCAAATACATTCCTTATTGTGTACTCAGTCAAAAAAAGATGAAATCCCCTTGCCTAACTGATAGTATGAACATGATATCATGGTTTGGGGAACTGGAGGCATGGACTGAAAATGGAGTTCTGGGATGAAAGAGTCATATGTGCAAAGATTGTTGGAGTTGAGTCACCCAGGTTCTGACCTAAGGATTTGATCTGCCTAGTCTAACATTTATACTTTGTAGTGACTTGATGCCAGTTAATACTCAAATGATATGGCTCCTCCCTCTGTGCTGATCCAGAATCACTAAGCACACTTCGGGTGAGACATTGGGGTCTCCTATAGTTTATCTATAGCTGAAGAAACTACACAGTAATGAATCCAATATCCAACCTCCTCAGTAATGAGCTTCTCCAACTCCTGAGCTTTGTTGATGTGAATCTGTTTGGAGAAATGGATTTACTCTTTGTGCCAATAAAGTCACTCAGCAAACTTACAAACTAGATCACTGCCCCAGATGGGTTCTCAGAACTGACAGCACCTTGCATGGCTTCCTGGCAGCTGAGTAATAACACCCTCTTGGATTCAAATAGGTCTATACCTACAAACCAAATTAGAATAATATCCAGATAATTGTTTAAAAATTATTATTGACATAGCAGTACTGAGACAAACAATGTGTAATAGCAAGAAGCAAGATTTTAACTCTAGAATTCCTGATCTCTAAAATGGGATTGCTAAAAGTGAGAAGAATCAAAGAGTGAATGGTTTAACTGTTATAAAACACCTGGAAAAAAGATCTGGCCCACAATAGCACTAAATAAATGGTATTATCATTGTTTTCTTTTCTTAAAATCAGTTTTGGAAAAGAAAATAGCACTGCTAAAAATTTAAAAGTATGAGATGTATTATTCAGAGATGGTGTTCACTTATATTCTTGAAGAAATAGAATCAGGAAAGTTAAATTAAATTAAATTTCTGAAGTTTTGTAATCAGTTTCAAAAATAATTCACCAAATTTTGTCATAAACATCCTTCACTTAATAGTGCTTTTGACAAAATTGAGATTTCCTTACATTAGTCCTTTAACTATAAATTAATTTCAAATATATTTGTTTCGGATACATTTAAAATCTAAGGAATTATCACACACCCTGGTGGAGTAGCAGTTTGGTCAGTTGCCTTCAATGGGCACAGATCACATACGTCTCAAGCACCAAGGATCCTGTTCCTGGGTCGGAGTGGAGGTGGGAGAGTGATCAAGGTAGACAAATAAAGTGCTTCTTCAAAAAACAAAAACTAAAAAATAAGGCATTAGTATTCTTCATACCAACTGGATTGACAGAATAGGAAAACATCTTTTATCTTGAATCTGTTTTGAAATATAGACTCAAAAAAAATTGTTTGCAAACCTATAATTGCAGTTTCTGTTTTCTGCTCTTCCATTTAAAGATGATAGAAAGGCTGAGGCTGACAATGAAATCAAAGTACACTACAAGGAAAATTCTTAATTAGATCATTTTTTACATTGAGATTTCAATGGAAAAGTCATATTTAGAGTTGAGTAGGTTATTAATAGAAAATATGTGTCTGAGAGGAAAAAATGGACAGAATTGTGCATAACCTCCCATCACAACTCTCATGTGTGTTTGTGCTTGTTGGACAATTAGTGGGGGTAGGTATAGTCAACTCTAAAAACAAGTAAAGAATTATCTATCTTATTTGAAACTGCTACTCATTCTTGCTATTTTTCTGTGCTATTTTCTTACAACACAGAGTCTAGGTTCTGCCTAGAACATAAATAAATAATGATAAATGTTTAAATATAGAATCTTTGTTCAATAATGGAAAAACAGAGAAGGTTTTCATTTAAACATTTTTTCTTCACAAGCTTTATATTAATATAGGGTTTAGGCCAATAACATCCAATAGTAATTTTTCCTGTTCCTATAAACTACAGTATTTATCTACAGACTATATTGTAAATACCTGATATCACTCAGTGAATGGAAGAAAACGCTTTTTATCAAAACCACATTGGACACATTATGAAACCACAAAAAATTGTCCTGCTACTAAAAGGTATAATCACGTGGCAATGAGTCAAAGCATCCCTGATGTACCCAGTAAAGGTGTTGATTTGCCCATTACTTTTGTCTGGGGAGATCTCCCTGTGACCAGGAATGTAGATTCTCCCTCCACATGTCAATCTCTCTAATCCTCATTTCTTGACTTTTCCAGTGCAGCTGGAATCACCTGGGAGTAATCTGACAAACCACACATGTAGTACTTAGAAAAAATACTCCATTATGTGGATTTGGAAAAAGGACCAGATTGGGTCACAGGCGCCTCTTCAATGCTGAGGTTAGTTAGTAAGTGCTCCTGATAGAACACTGACCTGTTATTTAAACCAGGGAAACTTGGAACATAAACCTCAGCATAGTTTCAGATATCCAGTAAAGGGTGAAGACTCAACATGAAACACATCTTCAAATCTTTTTCTTCTAAAAGAGGAAGTATCTCTTTTCCTTTCTTTCAATTCACCATGCACAAAGTGGTATTATCTACAGTGCTGCATTTTTTGCTTTTAAACAGGCACACACAGCATTTTTCCATATGTAAGTATACATCTTGTTCAAACACAAGAAATTGAGCTAAATGTTTCTTTTTAGCAAATGACAGCCTCTGGCTTTCTATGCCTATGTCTGGGAGATCATATTACTATCTCACAAGTCAGCTTTGCCCTTTGCATGCCAGAATACCAGGTGGTATGTGCTGTGTGTACAGAAACAACTCCTTTGATGCCATGAATACTAATCTCTGGGCTCTGGCTTCAGTGTTGCTCGTCTGGCCTTGATAAAACTCCATACCATATGGTGCGCTGCTCCGTGGGCTCTGAGCATGCACTTATGGTTATGACAAGAGAAAATGTTAACAGGCTTTGCAGGGTGATGACAAGGTTACAGAGGCATAGGGTTTTGAATGTGGTGGTGACAGATGGTTGTCTAAAGAATCCTGAAGGAAACAAAAGCTATCTATATCCCAAGTCTCCCCCTAAGGGTCTTTGTGAACACCTATTTTCTCACTCCTTCATTACCCATTTTTAATCCAACATCATTTTTTGACAATCTCCTTTTCTAGCATTGCACTGTTCAATACAATGACCACTAGCTATATTTGACTGCTTCAATTTTAATTTGAATCATTTAAAATAAAATTTAGCTAACCGTATTTCAAAGTGTTTAATAATCGCATGTGGCTAATAGCTATAAGGACAGTAAAAATCAGTGCCTGTTCTAGAATCTGACTCTCCATTCCTATAACTTCAATTATAATCTATACTGGATCATGAGGGCCTGCTGTCTTAAAACGGTGTTCTTGCTCACCAATCTTCAGCCTCTGTCTTTTTCATTTCTACCCACAGCATTGATTAATCCAGTGTACATACATTTCCCTCAAGTTCTGAATTGTTATTGTTCAAAGCATACAGCAGTGCCAAAGTTCAAGTTCTTGGACAGTGGTTCAGAAAGCTTTAGTTATAGCTTCAAAGATCATGATATTGAGCCAAAGGACTCAAGAACTCAAGAAGTGTTCTTAAGGAATGAGAGGGTGTCATAATCATTCAGTATTTAATAAAAGACCAAGTGCATTTAGATTCTGAAACATCAAATTATCTAAGACTAATGTCCCTTTAAATTTCTCTGGGAAGTGATTAAAACTATTGGATCACTGCCATTTGAGGAAAGGGCAAATATCTACATTAACAATAGGCAGTGTTCACTGGATATGTAATAGGTATCAGGCTGTGGGTAGCCACAAGTGCTTCTTCAGATTATCTTGTTTGATTTTACAGCAATCTTTTATGGAGGTATTCCCTGCACTTTACAACTTAAGAACTAATGCTCAAGTAGGAAGCATGATCAAAACAACAAAGCTAAGTGGTGGAGACAAGACTTAAAGGCACATCTTTCTCATTCCAGAATCCACATCCCTGAGTCTTATGAAACTTTTTCCAATTCAGCATAGTACACTTGGTCTATCTAACTATTTTATATATTGTCTCCTTTGATTCTCCCAGCAGTCTCATGAAGTAGGTGCCTCATATCAGTGCCTGGAACACAGTGTCTGCTAAAATAAAAAACTGTATAATGTAATTTTCCAACTTGCTGAAGATCAAGCTGAAACCTAAAAAATTAAGGGTTCAGAGACTGAGAAATTACAAGGTACTATTGAAATTGAACTTAAATGTCCTGATTTCACTAATGATAATACCTACTGTTGGTCTCAAAAATAAATTAATTAACATATAAAATAACAGGTGCCAATTCAGGATTTTTTTTCCCTAAAGTCAACAAGGATTTCTAGAGAAGATGGTAAGCTTGCAGGAACTGCTGGTTTCCTCTCTGTACCCACTCTCAAGAGGGCACAAAAGTCAAGAATTAATCTCTGATCATAGTAAAATCATGAGAAATGATGGGAGATAGAATTATATTGTCCTTTGAAAGAAAAGTGTCAACACAGGCAGAGGGAATTGCCAAAGACAGGAGCAAATATGCGTAGAGGCCATTCCAGCTACATCCTTTTCTCCACTGCTCTCAAATCCAGACAAAAATGTGGGCCCTGTGCCTTCTGTGAAAAGGGAGAGTCAGTGGCCAGAAAAGTGAGAGACCAGGATCCCTAGGTAAGCGGTGGGGCTTGCATGGGGAAAAGTTCCAACCAGTGATACACCAGGAATGATCATTTCAGGAAATCTTCTCTTACCACATTGATCACATTCTGTGAGTTAAGAATGATCAGAGGATAGCATCATGGTAAAGAGCAGAACATGGAAGCGCTACTGGGGTTTCTCCAGGTTCATCTAAAGAGAAAAGAAAATGTGTATAAAGGAGCTTAGATTGGTAGAAAATTAGTTTCTCTGTTTTGTGGTCCCACTACTTAAACAATCTGAAATTTCATATAATTTCCCTTCTCTCAGACCTGTATCATTAGCCCAGGGTAATAGTACTCCAAGGGGAATGAAAACTCAAAGAGGAAAAAATAACAGTATTGGAGAAGCATCAGTAATTTAAAGAGCAAGAAGCTAAACAATCTACCAGGGATCGCAGAATTAATCGACCACCTTACAGCAGGAATTTCAAGTAAGCATAAATAAATACATTCAGAGATAGAAGAAGGACACTAGAAACAAGAGTCTAATACATAAAGTAATAGAATGCTCAACTGGGGTCATAGAGAATGAAGAATGTAATTAATTAAATAAGGAACACAAATCATGGATTGAATAACAGATTGTACAGAGAAATAACCTCTCCCATGCTGGAATATACCACTGAGGAACCTGAAGGACAGGCATCAGAAAAGTTTTAAGAGATAGAAAGAACAAGGGAAACATTCAAAAATAAACATGTCAATAGATACCTAATAGTAGATCAAGAAGAAAATAATAGATGGGAGAGCGGGAGGAAGGGCAGGCATATATCAGAAAATATTTTCTTAAAATTTCCCAGATTCAAAGAGTTTGAATAAGATATATAAGAAACCCTCAACTAGTAGATACATTGAAGTAATATTTAAGAAAACCAGTGACAGACAATTCTAAAATATTCTGGACAAGAATAGAAGATCATTAAAAATACATATCAAATTTCACAACAGTAACACAGGATGGAAGAAAACAATAAAGTACTCGTTTCAAAGCATAAAAGGTAAAGAAATAAATGAATATATGTAAATATGTAAAGTATGTTTTATCATTAAGTCTTGCATAGTTTGTCATACAAAATACTCTGAGAGAATTCTTGGCTTAGTTCCTCAGAAAGGAAAGGAAGCAATGTGAAATAAACATTAAACGTAGTAATTTAATAACTGTCTAAGCAAACAATTGCTAATATATATATGTGTGTGTGAATGTATAAAACTCTAAATATATATTTAACATGACAAATATGGAAGAGAGACCAAACAAAAAATGTTAACCAAGAGTGTGTCTTGATTGAGAGGAAGACATAATTAGCCATTGATAATTTTTAGAAAATGTCAAGAAAAGTAACTGGAAAATTTTCATAATAACAAAAAAAGTTTAAAAAAAATTAAAAGTGGAGGAAATTTCATAATGAACTTTGGAATACTGATTATAAGAAAAAAATTTAAAGTAATACATAAAAGATGAAAGAGTAAAAATAGTTTTTAAATGGCAATAATTACCAAAAATATCTTACTACAGATCCTCAGATTGAATAAAAATTAAAATTAAATATATTATTTAAAAGAATCACATTTAAACAAAAGTCAAGATAAAATTTGAAAATAAAAGTATGATAAAAGATGAAGCCATACAATATAAACCAAAATATACCCAGGCAAAGAATTTTAATTTACAACAAAACAAATTTTAAAGTTGAAAAAATCATGAAAGGCAAGATTGTAAAAGTTAGTAGAAGAAACAATGTTAGATTATCTTGTTATATAGAAATATAGTTTCAACAACTGAGAGAATTACAGAGATAAAAGCAATTGAACTTGCATTTGCCAGGAATTTCAATATAGCCTTCCTAGAAAGTAATTGGGTAACAGTCAATATATTGAAAAAAGACACAAAAGGAAGCAAGTTGATATGCTTGAGCTAAAAGATATAACATTTTACATATTATAGAAAGATTTCGTATATATTTTTCTTAGGCACATAGAAAACAATCTTAAAAATTAACTATATGCTAAGCTACAGAGAAAACTTCTATAAATGAAAAGTATCAATATTATGTATCTGTTTTAATTATCAGACAATAAAGTCATACAATCATGAGCAATGATTAGTTAAATAACTTCATACGGACCTGAATGTTTAAAAATAAAAAAGATAATCAAAATATTCATCGAGTTAATGATATACCATGAGGGAAATATTAATCACTGAGTAGTAGTGAAAACACTGCTATCTAATTGTAGGTGCTAGTTTAAAAATTACTGAGAAGGAAATAGATCAAATTGGAAAATAATAAAGACTTAGAAAAAACAAGGAAGAAACAGTCAATGAGTAGTGACAAATATGAAGGAAGAGAATAAAAATAAAGACAAAATTTTAAATAAAAAACAAAATTACAGAAATAGAAATAAAAAAATGAAAATTCAATATTTTAAAAACTGACAACTTAGACAACTGTTAATACATTATAAAAATACAGAAATATATATGTACACAATATGAGCAAAATAATACTAAATGCAGGTGTTAGACTAGATTTTTATAGGGATGTTAAAATGTAAAGGAATAAATTAAATGAACCAATATATGTTTAAAAAAATTGAAATGCTTCTCAAAACCTATACACCACACTCTCATTTCCTCTCCTAGTCCCAAAATAAATGCCAGTATCAGGTGGTGTTAAAGCTAAACTATCCCAATGCTGGGCAGCAAGAGCTTTAACGGAATAGCCAGTGAACTCTATTCTTTGTTCCTTTCCCTGACTCACGCAGTCCAAATGCTGCATAGCCACCACATCATCAGTCAAGAACATTATGCTGTGAGGTTTTGCCTCTGATTGTTAATGAGCTGGACATCTTATCATAGGCCTATTATTCTTTGCATCTACCAGATTGGCAAAATCCTGACACATGAATAAAATAGCAAGTTCTGGCCAGGATAGGGGGAAATAAAATACTGTGAATTGTATATGGAAGTACCATAAGGCTCAACTAAAGAAAAGGTATATAAACATACTTGCAAAAATCAAATAGGAATATAGTCTAATAATTCCATTCCAAAGTCTATCCTAGAAAAATTCCTATTCAATTTCATCAAACTACACATAGAAAAATATCCATTATAACAGTGACTATAGTAGCAAAGATTTGAAAGCAACACAGGTGTTCATCAGTGCAGGAAAAGATAATTAGTGTGATGTGTGCATTCAGGACTTCTGTAAGAACTAATTTTACTTATAGCAGCATGGCTAAATCAGAAGGGTTTAAAATGGAGCAGAAAAGGAAGTAAAGCAGTATATTCATGGCAAAACAATTATGTAATTTTTAGAAACATACATGCAAATATCTTTACAGTTTTTGAGGATACAGTTATATGCATTTGCATAAATGCACAGATAATGAATTGAGAGAAGCGTGTTAAATATATTAGAGTAGAGATGGGAAGGAGAAAAACAAAATGTGATCAAACGAAAGTGGGGTTTGCAAGAACACATGAGAAAAATCTGCCAGACGGTTAAATCAATTCTGTGGCCCTGAGTTTGAAAATAAATTTAAAAAATAAAATCAGGGGGCAAAGTCTCCCAAATATGGGAAAGCATTCATCTTTAAGATGGAACCACTACAATAATAAATAATAGCTCAGGCCAGGGAGTCCAGACCCAAAATTTCCGGGTGAAGCCCAGCTCTGCAATGGGAAGACTGGTAAGTGAAAGACAGATGATAATTGCACCTGTTCTTACAGGGCTGTTTCAAGGGCGAAATCAGTTCAAGTTGGTAAGTAGTTAGAAGAGCACATGGCTGATGAAAAATACATAGTAATTTTTACAACATTTCTTAATAGAACAGGTGGCATTGCCTCATGGTGTTTTAAAGCACATATACAAAGAGCTTACTGGAAATTGACTAATTTCAGAGCAAAAAAGCACAGGTTGAAAAAATGATTTACATGCTGCCCTTCTGAACCTTAGGATAAAGGAACTTATTTTTGAGAAAGGAATTGACAATGTGTTTCATGAATCATCACGGTAAATACTTTTGTCCTTTTGTTTCTTGGCACTCTCTACTAAAGAAAATATGTCAAAAAATATTACCTAAATGAATCACCGAGATGTTTATAATTTTTTATCTCTACTTCTAGAAGAGAAAATCTGGTTTAAAAACTTCTTATTAAATTATAGATTTTCTATCTCTCAATTGCCAATTTTTAATTTTTTTCTAAAAGTACTTGCTTAATAAGCTCACCCAGCTTGTTATGCATTTATTTTTTGCTGGAAAATGAACTTTATTTTTATATTTCAAATAAGTCTAAAAATCATGTAGCTTTATTGTTGTCACCTATTTGCTTCTCCACTGACAGAAGGACCTCATAAGACCTCAATAAGGCATTTAAATATTTCCCTCTAAAATGGCAACTGGAATAGAATTAACTCTAAGAACTTGAAAGTATTTGGCAGACTTGAAATGACTGAGTTTGTTTCAACAATGCAGAAACTAATACAATGCTAATGACAGTCTAAACTCATGTTATGATTTGATAGACTCATAAGACCCTTGACCATAAAACAATGTGTTTTATCTTCTGTCTTCATTATTACTTGTACTATTTACTAAATGGATGTAAATTACTGTTCATCTTGTCTTTTTTATGCTATAATCCTACACCAAGCAACGTTCTAATAGAGAAAGAAATCACCATTATTAATTTTTTTTATGAGTCAGGCACAGAGTTAATATCATTATTGCTTATTCATATAACAATAATGTATGGGTAGTGTTAGCATTATCCTACTTAGAGGTGAAGAAATTGAGTATCAGATAGATTAAATTATTTACACAAGGTCACATAGACTCCAAATTTAACAGATTATTATCTTCACCCTGTCTCATTCTGCATCTCAAATAGGACCATCAGAGAAGCCAAGGTCTCTAATCTGCTAATGGAGTGCCTAGCCCCTTCTGAATTTGGGCTTCGCTAGATACATCTTTTAGCTCTCTGAGCAGAAGACCGAAGGATCCTGTTCTGGCATTGCATTTTCTTTCTCTGGGAAGTCTTGCCTGTTCAAGACCTCAGTCTCTGAGTGAGTAATGTTATTGTCTTCCTTTTGCTCAAGTTAAGTCCTTACATCGCAGTCAACCCTCCTGCCAGAAGAAGACTTGAGTGTTGAGATGGGGTGCTGTACTCTTTTGTACCTCTGTGACTAGCGTTCTGAATACAAGTCCCTTTCACACATTAGGTCTTGTCTCTGCCTGACTTTTATTTTCCTTGAACTTTCTGACACTTAAACCAGAGTGTGTTTCTTCTTTTCAAGCATGTTGAAAATGCCTCTAAGCTTGGCTTATCTTAAAATCCTACTTGGTTCGCACTGATACCCTTATCCTGTGACCTACCATGCGTGCTGCCAGGATCTGGTGTTTATCCAAAAGCTTTCACCAGAGTGTGATATGACATTGTTCCTTCTGCTTGTCTTGACTTGGTTTTGCAACTTAAAGAGGATCTGTTGGTAAGAGAATCAGTATATTTCTCTATATTTCATGAAATTAAAGTTCAAAATCTTGTTCAACTAGTGAACAAACAACTCTCATCTCATGCAATCCCACCATTAATTGACACACACACACACACACACACACACACACACGAGACAGAGAGATTGAGAGAAAGAATGTGTGAGTACTGGCAATGTAGTATAGTGTCCGCTGTGGCTACGTGAAGGCAGGGAAGAGGCAGAGTGCATAACTCATCTCTATTCCTCTGAGGTTCCTGCTGCCCAAGGTCCAGAGTCAGGGTGGAGAGGATGATAGATTGACAGAGGGTTTGATGTGGTATGTTTTCTGAGGAAAGAAACTCAATATATTTTTTCAGAGTCTTAAGCTAGGAAAGTCCATCATTGTATTAATCCATAAATATGTCTTCATTGACCGAAATAAACACTACCGTGACAAGAAAAGTTTAATAAAAGAGCTTTTTTTAGGCATATGTGAAGACTAACCTACAGAACAGTGCCAGAATTCTAGTCAAATGCATCCACCCCCTGAAGTTTGGTTATTATTTATATACCCTTGTGAAATGTAGGCTGCAAATAACAGAAAACAATATATTAATCAGTCTACCACAAAGCACTTGCTTTTGAAGCAGTTGTTTGGCTATTTTCTAACATTTAGGTAAAGATAAGAGATTGGAGAGTGTATTTGCATATATAGGCGTACTTGCTGTTATCTCTGAGGTCAGGTGCAATCTGAGGGCAGCAATGCAAGAACTAGGTCATAAAATCTTATCTGAAAAGAATGTCCTTGCCAGACAATATAGGCTTGACTAAGTGGTCAAACATTCCATTGCTATTTATTCTTCCAGGGGTTCCAACAGCTTTGGAGGTGTTTTCTGAGACTGGGGGATGGGTGGGAGATTGTTTGGGGGGGCTTTTTATAGGTCTCTTAGCTGTCTACCATCTCTGATATTTACTGAATAAACAAGGTTGTTGATTTCTGTTTGTTTTCTTCCACGTTTTGCAATCTTAATTTAAAAGATTACTTGAATTTGAGGTTTCAAAATATTTCCAATCCCCATACTCCATAGCCTGGCAACTCTAATTGTGCACTTGAGCCTAGTGGCTTCAGTGACAACAGGGAACAGGTGAGAAAGGCCTACTCCTAGGCTCTTTGTTTTTAGAACCACAATCTATTCTCTTTCAATAAGATCCTCAGGTGACTGGGGTATGTAAAAAAGTTTGAGAAGAGCTGTTCTTTTATTTCTTCTTCAGAGAGTTTTCAATCTAAACATTAATTTACAATGTAGGCAAATGCAAATCTAGAGCATGACTACACGATAAAGAGAAAAGATTTCATGTTTATACAAATGTTTGTATGATGGAGACGAAATGTGTCCCACCTTTCCTGCCTACATGCCTGCTGGCAGCAATGTATCCCTAGGCTTAATTTCACTGACTCTTCTGCTAGCTGGCTTTGTTGACTTCGAAATGGGAAATAGGGGGAATATGCCTTGGAATATAAGAGAAAGGACCAGAAAATAACAGGATAGGGTAGCATACCTTGGTAGAATAAGTTACTCAGCTGCCTCCAGCTGGTAGAATTCACATACATCCCAATGACCCAGGTTTGCATTCAGGGGTCTGGGAGAACAATCAAGATATAAAACTACAATAAAAATTTTATTAAAAATTTCATCATCTTCTTTTCTCTTCCTGCCTGCGTGCCTACTTGCCTTCATTCTTGATTGCACTTTTCCTTTACAAATAAAATAAAATAAAAAGAAAGAGTAGATTAATCCCCAGGTGAGGCCTTTGAGGTAAGCTGGGGTGGTCAGAGTAGAGGGCTATAAGGCATCACAGCCTTGCCTGAACCTGAATCAGACGTGAGCTATGGAAGTCCACCAACATGAATATGTGGTAGGCCATGAAGCTGTAAAAGCTGGGCCAGAGAGAATGTGTATGGATCCAGACCTGGAGGGTAAGGTTCTGGGCATTGTCAGAAAGAAAAAGAAAACCTTGGATAATAGAAAGAAGGTTGAGGACTGTTTTGCAAACACAAATGAACAATCCCTGAGCTCTTCCTGTAAAATGGAGGGTTCTTGCAGGGAGCAAAGTGAACAACCAAATAATAAACTGACAAACAATGGATAGATAAACTCTTAGGGTATAAATCATCCTGTGCCTCAGAGCCAGTCAAAGAAATGGCATTGTAACACTGTTATTTTAATGCCTCCATTACTCAAGGCTATAAAAGATCTAGTGCAGTTACAGAGAAACAATTTTTTCAGGTAACGTTGACTTACAACAAAATGAAAGTTTTTTATATACAGGTTCACACTTCATCAAATACATGATAACTTTATCACCCACATGATAACATTGCAGGTACACCACCACATTTCTAGTGGTCCTCCACCACCCTCCATTGGACTCCACTAGCCTTTACTCACACTCCTCACTGCTCCCCTGACCCTCTGGTAATCTCAGTTCTTTTGTGAGAGTTCCCAGGTTAGTGTTTGTTTTGTTTTGTCCATTTGCTGCAAGGAAAGAATTCTTAAAATAGTTTTGGTATTGGTCAGTAAGGTTGACCAAAATCTAATAATTCTTTTTACACTTATAAATAAATAAATAAACATAGATATGCATATATATATACACATAAGTCTACTATCAATAGTGAACATATAATACATATAATAGAATCACATGTATATATGTGCATATATGAGGTTGCACATTTATGTATACATGTAATATGTGTGATGTATATGTTTGTCTATTTTTTAATTTCTATTTCTGCCACCTACTTCCCTCAAGAATTACTAGAATTTACAAAATTGCAGACCCTTATCAGAGCCTATTCCACAATATGCATCACATAACATACCTAAATCTTAGTGTGAGTCTTCCTTAAGCTCTTAAATGAGTACTCTAACTACATTAGGATATTTCCAACCCAAAAACCAGAAAATATTTTTCAAATAAATGAAACTGTTATTGTTTTACACTTACAGATAAGCAAAAATACCTAGGCAATATGTCAGTACATCAGTAGAGGGCCATCTATTGGGTGATCTCTGATAAAGTTAGATTTAACTTACCTTTCATTTGTTTTAAACTCGGAATATCATGTCAAACTTGAAATGACTTTATGCATGATTAAATTATATATATACTCCACATGAATTGAGAATATTTTTAGATAATCTAAATCCCTCTGCCTCATAATCAGTTTCAATCTAGTCTCTCTGCCCTATTGAAGGAAAGACAGTTCTACTGGCCTTTACACTATTACTTCAGACTTGCAGGTAATCAGATTGGCATGTGGTTGCTAGGATGACTGCAGGTATATTTATCTTAATGCTGTATGGGTCTAACAGTTTCATTCTAAATATGTACAGGATTGTTTTAAGTTGGAATTCTTCAACCTGACCTTTCCCTTTGCACCAAAACATCATTAAAATATGTAATGTTCCCTGTTTCATCTTAAATTTCAAGTGAATTAATTTTAAAGTTACAAGGAAATTGATCCATCACCTCTAAAATCTGTATTTTCCCATTTTCACAGGTTCTTGCACTGAAAATACATACACACATACACACAGAGTTGTCATTTTGCTATTATTCTGTGATGATCTATTATATGACTCCCACATTGCAGTGTATCGCTTATGTAACCTTAACAGATTACATAATGTACAGACAGAGACAGCTATTACTGCTCAGAGAGACTAAATGGACATCGTGTCTTTTCATTACCACTTGTAATTCTGATGTGGGGGCTCAGGATAATTCTTTCTCAATTGTCTGTCAAGCGTCTATAGAGATGCTGTTTATTGTACAGTTCAATTCTAGCTTTTTAAAATTCAATTCTTTTAATCACTTATTTATTTATTCTTGATTCTCCAGCCCCAGTTCTCAAATCTGGTCCTAGAATTTTACATTGTGTATTCCCCAACAGCCAGCCTACTATCTGGGTCACCAGGATGTACCTATAATTAAATTCTTTAGTTGTCTAGTTTCAAAGAATTTGTCTCCTGCATATTCTTATGAATATTTAAGATGTTAAAAATTTTAAGTAAATAAATTACAGACACAAAAATATTAGATTACACTGGGAATCAAGATTATTTATTTGCATTAGTACATGAGTCTTTGAATGTTTTTAGTCATTCCACATTCTTTGGGATATAGTTTATGCTTTGACTTACCCACAATCCTCTCCAGACTGATTTCTGGGGATCTCTTGCATACAATGCATATAGACTTTTGGAATGAATATTAAATCCTTTCTGGTCCATTCTCACAGAACTGATCCTTTCCTTTCAGTCCTTGTGCCCCTCTGTCTCTATTCCCTTCTCTCCTCCTTTCTCTGCATACTTTCCGAGTATGTGTAAGTCAGTTTTTCCTGCACATTACCCATTCTGACTTCCATTGCTGAGTCCACGCCAGGGCAGAGGTATATTTGAGAAATATTTCTAATGATCAAGGCATCTAGTCTGTTTCTATCCCTTCTTAAAATCAAATACTTCTCTTTTTTTCATATTTGCATCCAAAGATTTACTTTTCATATTCAATAGATCACAGTTCCTAACTAATTATATTGTATTGTGCTGTAAACCAGATACCTGTAAGTGACATGAATAGTTTACTTCACCAGATACATTTTAATCCCACAAATAAATTAATTATGCTTGGAACAACACATGGATTCATTAGCCATCACACTTTGATCTTGCTTCTTGGTGTTTGCAGTCATGTTCTCCCCATTTCCTCCTTTTTTCTTATTGAGCTTCCCAATTGGCTCTGTATTGCACAGACACCAAATGGTAACTTTACCTTGCCATTCTACTCTATTCTGTTTGTACACATATGCAATCAGTATAATCAGTATCTTCAAATGAGTAATGCCTGCTGCTACAGGTATGATCTGGGTTCTTAATGCATATCCTCTTTTCCTTCTCGAAATTACTCAAAAGTAAAATGCAAAAAATTATTTTAGCAAATTAAGTGACATATTAGGAGGTATAAGTACTATGGAGAAAACAAGAGCATTATTAAACATATATAAAAGTGCTTGTGCGAGGAAGGACAGGTTTAATTTTAAATGGATAAGAAACCTGCTGATATTTTTTCTCTCTTTATAGCACCTGTTTTTCCTTCCCTTCATTTATTTACTTCCTTCCTGTTTTTCCTTTTTGGGTTTTTGTTGTCGTTGCTCTTCTTTATTTAAGATTTTATTACTGATGCTTAGTAATTTGATCATTACTTGTGAAGTTTTGTGTTTACTGTCCTTGGCTTTTAAAACTTAGATTTTTGGATCTGTATGTTGATAGTTCTTTATCAAACCTGGAATTCTTAAACCAGCATTTCCTCAAATATTTATTTATTACCCTTTCCTTAAAAAATGAAATATTTAATTAACGTGATACAGAAAAGAAAACTAAAAATATATTCTTAGGTTAGCAATTTACTAATTTATGTTTATGGTTCATCAAGGAAGAAGCTGAGAGAATTCAAGGAGAGAATCCCACCAAAAATAGACTCAATAAATGGAAAACCTTGTTTGAAACAACATTCTAGAAATGGGTTCAACAGGATGATGTTAGCAAGATCTCCTGAATCTGATTTGATTCAGATATGCAGAAAAAATGAAACTTTCTAATTAATCACAAAAGCAAGATATATTTCTGGTAAGTAGTCAGACTTCAGCTTCTGAGAAGATGTCTTATGTCTGGATCTTCCATACAGAAGAGAGATTTTGTAAGGAGTTGAAGAAAATCAACTCATCAAATGATGAGTAATTAAAAAAGCCACAACCATGCATTAAGTGTATCATCATACCATAAGATAAAAAGAAGAGCAGCAAGACTTCCTTAAAAAATGAAGGATATTCATAAGGAAATCTTTCCCATAGGGCATATAAAAACCATAGAGAAATCTCTTGAAATGAATTTACAATAAAAGATCTAAGTGACTTCATATAAACACTGCATTATCATTGCTTAATCCATGCTATTTAAGGAAGAAATGATGAGACAATAGAAATGGATGAGATTGAAATCTTGCAGAACTTAGAAACTGAGTAGGAGACAAATTATACTATTACGTAAATACAGTAAAAATAGCAGAGAAAGTGACTAGATATTGCAGAATACACAATATAGGGTATAGAGAAAACAAATAAGAATATTGAATGAAACAAAGCTATATAAATTATATGTGTGTATAACAAAGGAAAACAAATAACTTACATAAATATGCATTTATATGTCCACAAATAAAACAAAGTAATAAATTGAGCAAGCATAGTAGATATAATGTAAGAAAATTTTCCTGAGATAAAATACTTCAATATACAAATTAAAGTGTATGGTGTTCAAGAATTCAGGATATTTTGCTACAAAAACACCTAAAAGAAGCTGTTGGAGGAGGAACTTCAGTCAAGTGGTGGTTAAGGGAACTCTGCCAGAAATATTTGGAGTAAGTATTAATCACATTTGATAGTAAAATGATCATTAAAATAAGCCTGAATACTTGACTGGCCTACACATACATACACACAAACACATATACATACATATATACTAGTGCATTATATACAGAAAAGAGATATAATAATAGGTAGGATTTATGCCCTAATACTATAACAATTAATTAAATATCATGAAATGTAGTAAAGAGGATTAGAATTAGGAAAAAATGTTCATTCTTCATCTCTAGTAACTGGGGTTGAAATTTCACGAATCAAGAGAATTGAAATAATATTTAGTAGTTCAAGGGAAATACTAAGTATTACATTGTGGTTCTGATGAAATAGATGACAGATGAGTACACAGCAGCTCTACCATGAGAGCCAGAGAAGCTGGAAAAGATGTGAAGAGTCCCAAACCCAACACTTTGTGAAGGCAGCAAGGACATGAGCAGTCAAAATTAAGACAAAAGAAGGTTAGAGAGGTGGTGGGATGTTACTTTTTTCTTGAGAAATTTGCTGACTTAAAAGCGGTAGATAAGAGGAAAGCAACAGGAGTAGAAATGATGAGAAGCCAGGCAGAACTACTGATAACTTTATATAATGTACAAACATGGAATCTTAAGTCTAAAACTTGCTGAGAAAAATGCAAACTTGAGAACACCTGAAACACTAACTTTAAATCTCCTGAAACAAAACTCCTATAGTCATGTTTGATTACCATTTTATTATATATAACAGTATTCTATTATGTGTGTATATTTATCTATCCATGAACTATTAGTTCTTTCTATAGCTTGGAAATTGCAAATAATGCTGCAATATACATAGAAGTGTAGTTCTTTAAGTTAATACTTTCATGTTCTTTGAATATATACCTAATGTCAAGTTGGGAGAGCAGGGCAGGGGTTCAGGGAAGGCAGAGGAATGAACAGACACTGACCAAAGGTTTATTGGACCTACTGTGTGGGAACTGAAATAGTACTTCAGCCTGCCCCAGCTCAGGGATGACAGATTCTTCTACCTCAGGTTGGGAGGTGGTAGAAGGTTAATAGAAAAAACTGGTGGTTACTGAAAAGCCAGACTCTGAAGCAGAATAACCTTGCAATGGTGAGAGCTAGTCCCCAGTATGTTTGCAAAGCTTTTGTTTCATCTTTTATGGTGGGATCAGGTAAGGTGATTTCTCACAAAGTGTTAATGTGGAGGGTGCTTACAACTGTTTCTGGGAAAGTTCTGAGGTAAAAAGTCAGTGTCTCGGCTACGGGGGGGGGGTGATGGGCTGGATTGTTTACATTTCCATCCTTTTTAATAAAAATGCAATGACAGGAGAAAGAGGCAGGGAAGACAGAGGGATGAACAGACACTGTCTGTTCATGAACAGACACTGTCTGGGGTGCCTGGTTGGGGTGTAGTGGGTGGGGACATCAAGATCTTTATCTGGCTGCTTCCTGCTGGCTGGGGTTGATGTGGGGTTTGGGGCTCTCTTTTCTCTGATGTTGTAAGGCAGTTTTTGTGTCCAAAGGATAGTTACAGTATTCTCTTAGTAGGAGGATACTGTCTACATGCCCGAGTATGATGTTTTGCTCAGCTGATCTTCTAAATAGAATCAGGGTTCAAAGTAGATAGGGACCTAGTGATATTATAATAGCTCTCTCTCAACCGACAAAATTCAAATGGTGCTCTTTTAGGCGTAGTGAAGACAGCTTTATTATGTGCGGGCCAGATACAGAATCTGAGTCCTGAATACTTTTGGGATACGCTTTTATTGGTGAGGGAGAGGGGAAGGTGTGAATTAGAAGAAGAATTACAAACGGAATTCAGTTATTCATTTGTGAATTCTTCACATGGATAATACACATAATTGTAAAATACACATAGGGTTCCATTCTCATAAAGGGGTCCTTTTATCTAATCAGTTGCTTTCAGCCAGTCTAGACTGTCAGGCGCCTGATGGCTGGGTGGCCACTGTTGGTCCTCAGAGGCTAGAAACTGGGGTCTGGCTTCCTCTCTTCTACATTCCCCCATTTTGTTTTCAGACTGATGAAAATTAGCTTTGAAAGTCCATAGATGAGGAATATGGGATGAAGACTCGTTCTTGCTACTTCCTGCTGGACGGGGTTGTAGTGTGTGTGGGGGGGGCGCAGCATACTGGACCTTCTGAATATAGAACAGAGTATAGTTAGCATTCTTGTTCATCATCGGGGGGCATGGCGTTATACTGCCGAGCTAGCAAGACATGCTTTGTTGTGACCTGTCGAACAATTGTGTTTATGGTGGACTGAATCAAGCTTATTATGACAGGCAGAAGACAAGGAAGCAATATGCAAACTCCCAAAATGAGTCCCATAATTCTCAACAAAGTTTTTAATCCACCGGCCCAGGAGAACCAAGAGAGCCATTTAGAGTCAAAGAAGGATTCCCATTTCTGGACTGGGACATGTGCTATTTTCCACATACCTCTGGCAATATCTTTAACTATCTTTCCATTGTCATCTATTTGCAGGCAGCAGTTTGTCAAATTGAACTTAGCACAAATTCTCCCCTCTGCTAATAAGTAATCTAAGGCTAGTCAGTTCTGGAAGAAGGCAGCTCTCATTTAGGTAGCCTGATCTGCCAATATGTATAGTGCAGTGGCTGTTTGATTGGTAATTATCTCTACTACTGCTTGTAACCTTATCAATCGATTCAGGAGATACATGGGAGTTCAGTATCCCCAAATGCCATCTCGAGGCCAAGTGGCAAGGCCATAGACTTGAATTATTCTTTCAGGAGGCCATTCATTGCCCCATCCATTGGCATTACCAGTTAAAGTAAGGCCAGTATCTATACTTCGTTTTGGTCTATATAACTCATCATAAACTCTAATTCCCAACGTTTCTTCTATAGAGTCTCCTAGGAGGAAGAACTGAGGCCTAATTATGACACTGTAACAAGTGCCTGTCCAACCTTGGGGTAGGCAGGTATATGCCATTTCACCACAGATCCAATAGTGACCCTTTAGTGCACAAACGATGGTTTCAAAGATCTGTTCCCGGTCATGGAGTCTCAGACTTGGAGAATAGTAATCGTCTAAGTTTCCCAACGGGGATCCCAGGATCGGTGAGCCCCTATAGGTGCCATATGAATAGTTCCATAGATTAGAGCTAGGATGCCAAGTACAGTTCTTATATTGGCTCGCTAGACTCCAATACCAAGTGAATCCAGGACTATCCTCACCACTGGAGTTGCTCCAAGTCCATTGGTAAGGTATACAAGAGCTGATGACTGTTTCACTGCACCGTTTACAGGGTAATACTGTTTCAAGAAAAAACATTTGCATATTGGTGTTATAAAATGATTTCCTCCCGACTATCTCGCTACAAAATGTTTCCTTATTTTTAGGATCTGTCACCTGGCATGGGGTCCGAATGCCATTAATCAAGATGCCAATTTGTCCCATTTCCCTTCTGCAGGTGCACAGTCGAGGGTAACTGCTTTCCTGGCATATGTCCAATTACAATGACTGTGGCCAAGGAAGACTTCTGATCTTGCAGAGGTCTGTTTTAGACAAAATATTCCAAGGGGGTTTCTACCAATGGCCAATCATGGTTTGTCACTGGGTTCCACCAACCTGTCCCATGATGGACCTGAGAGAGGTTACTCAGAATCCACTCAAGGCGAAGCGGGGCAGAGACCCAGGGCCAGTTTATTTCTGGCCCTGGCCCACCATATACCCAGCAGCTGGATAAATTAAAAGTGGTTGTTAAAGCCTGGGCTAGCTGCTCAAAGTGGTTAGGTGTATGCTGTTCTGCTATTGGGGCGGTCCATGATGGGTGAATGAACACCGCGAACAGAGTGTATACTAGGTTCTTGGTTTAAGGGATGCAATAAAACCGGAACAATATTCCAGAGTGGAATTCGAGAAAGCTTGGCCTTTCCAATTATCTATATATGCTGACAGGCAGCAATCCCACGGAAGAGGTCCGCAGGACTGACTGATAAGGGCAACTGGAAGCAGTAAAGCCCAAAGTATGAACAGAGAAATGAACAGAGATAAACACGTAGTCTCCTGGCGTATCCTCAGGTCCTCTAAGTCTCTGATGAACTGCGGGTCAGCTTGAGACAGGTGGGAGACAGCTGCTGGGCAGTCCAGGTGGAGCTCTGGCCAGCAGGGCCTCTCTCCTGGTTGGATGATTCGCTGCTCTGATGAACTGTTTTCACTCGTGAGTAGTGAACCCACGGAGATATACCTGAAACTTTAAGAGAAGTTGGAATAACAAGCACAACAGTATGTGGTTGTTTCAGTGGTTTCCTTCTTCCAATCTTTGATCCAAACCCGAACCCCAGGTTCATACGGATGAACTGGGGTTCCTAATGAAACCGGGCCTCTCTCTAGTACATATCTGTTTATAGCCTGAAAGGTGGCACCTAGAGCCTGGACTTGTTCCCACAGATGCTTATCCCCCAATTGAAGAAGGCTCCTGGAGATGCCACCTAGGATTGGTGGGCGCCTTCCATACAGAATCTCAAATGGAGAGAACCCATGTTTTGGGGGGTGAATCTTACCCAGAAGAGAGCTAAGGGCAGAAGGTCCACCCAAGTATGACCTGTTTCTTAAACTAGTTTTCTCAACATACCCTTGAAGTTATGAGTCATTCGCTCAACTTTCCCTGAACTCTCTGGCCGGTAGGCAGTATGTAGTTTCCATGTCACTCCTAGCCCCTTTGTAACTGTCTGGACTAGATCGACTACAAATTCTGGTCCATTGTCGATATGGATGGTTAGGGATATGCCATACCTGGGAATTATTTCTCTGAGGAGCACTTTTGCAACTTCCCTACTCTTTTCGGTTTTGGTAGGGACTTCCTCTGTCGAGTTTGAATATGTGCAGATCAAGACGAGGAGATACTAGTACCCTTGAGCCCGGGGCAGCTCAGTGAAGTCTACTTCGGTGTCCTCGAAGGGGGTGCTGACCGTCCGCTGCACCCCTGGGAGTGGATGTGGGTCATTGCTGGCATTGTTTCTAGCACACGTGATGCACCGTTCTGTGACAGTCCTACAGAGGGCAGAGAGATTACTGATGTAAAACTGCTTTTGAAGAAGCATTTGCAAAGATGTCTTCCCAAGGTGGGTTAGCTGGTGATAATCTATTACAAGCTGGATCCCGAGTACGCGGGGAAAATATATTCTGTCATCTGGAAGCTGCCATCACTCTCCTGGTATTCTGATGGTCCCTTCTGATTAGGCCCATTCTTCTTCTTGTAGGGCATATTGAAGTTTTGTTGGTCTTTGGACTGAAGCCAGAAGGCACGCTGAGTCTCCAGGTCTGCCTTCTGCTGCTGATTTTGCGATTTTATCTGCTAAATTGTTACCATTTGATATTAAATTCATATTTCTTTGATGTCCATGGCAATGTAGGATTGCAACCTTTGCTGGAAGCCGGAAGCCAAACAGTTTCTAGTAGTTTCAGAATCTCCTCTTTGTTTTTAATGTCTTTACTCCCAGTGTTTAGAAATCCTTTCTTTGTAGATGGCTCCATGTATATGCACAGTCGCAAAGGCATAGAGGGAGTCAGTATAAATATTAACTATTTTTCCTTTGCTAGTGTTAGGGCTCTGATCAAAACCTGAAGTTCAGCCCACTGTACTGACCAGCCCTGGGGAAGGGCTTTGGCTTCAACCACAGAAGTTTCTGTGGTTACAGCGTAGCCAGCTCACCTTTCCCATTCCTTCACATAGCTGTTTCCATGTGTGAAGAGAGCGAGCTCAGGATTCTGCAATGGGGAGTCTCGCAGGTCTGGGACGCTGGCATACACCTCATCTAGCACTTCAGCACAGTTGTGCTCTGGAGTGCCCTCTTCTGAAGGTAGAAATGTGGCGGGGTTTAGAGTCCGCACAGTCTCTAGAGTTAACTTAGAGTTTTCACACACAGAGCAGCCCTTGGTACTGGGTAACCAGGCGTTAGACAGCCATCTGTGTCCCTGATTATTCATCAGAGTCATTACTGCATGAGGCACCTTCACATTTATTTCTTGGCCAAGAGTGAACTTATCTGACTCCTGGACAAGAAGAATGGTAGCAGCCAGAGATCTCAAGCAAGAAAGGCCATCCCATCGCTACTGATTCGAGCTTTTTCGACAAGTAGGCCACTGGGTCTTTGCCAGGGACTGATTGTCTGAGTCAGCACTCCCAATGCCTCTCCATCTTTTTCATGAACAAAGAGGCTGAATGGCTTTTCTGCATCCGGTAGTCCTAGTGCCGGGTTCTGTCCGAGGTATTTAATTACCTGGAACACCCTCTCTTGCTCCTCCCTCCAGAGGAGACAGTCTCGCTCCGGGCCAGTCAGAGCTGCATATAGAGGCTTTGCCAAGGCTGAGAAGCCAGGGATCCAGATTTGGCAGAACCCCGCGTCTCCTAAGAATTCACGAAGTTTTCTCCTGGTCTTAGGTCAGGGTAGAGCTAAAATGACTTCTTTTCTCTCAGCCCCGAGTGCCCGATGCCCTTGGGAAATGTCAAAGCCCAGATAATGTACTTTCTTCCTGCAGATCTGAGCCTTTTTCCATGAGGCTCGATACCCTGATTCAGAGAGAGGCTCAAGAAGGGCACGGGTACCTGCGAGGCAGTCTTCCTCGGTCTCACTAGCTAAGAGGAGGTCATCCACCTATTGGAGGAGAGTGCAATGAAATCTTTCACGGGGAAAACTTTCTAAGTCTGCAGCCAAAGCTTCCCCAAACAATGTCGGAGAATTTTTGTAGCCTTCAGGTAATCTTGTCCATGTCAACTGCATCTGCCTACTCATGTTAGGATCTGTCCATTCAAATGCAAATAAGGGCTGACTCTGGGGTCCAGCCTGATGCAGAAGAAGGCATCTTTCAGATCTAGGCATGTAAACCAAGCAGCCTCCGGAGATAATTGGCTCAGTAAAGTGTAGGGATTTCGGACCACTGGATGCAATGAAACAGCTACTTTGTTAACAGCTCTTAAATCCTGTACTAGCTGGTTGCCTATCCCAGGCTTCTTAACCAATAACAGAGGCATATTCCAGGGCTACTGACTCTCTTTGAGAATACCTGCTTCCTTTAATCAGTCTAAATGTTCTCGTATCCCTAGTCTAGCCTCTTGGGAGATAGGGTATTGGCGCAAGCATTGGGGTAGGGCCCCGAATCTTAGTTCAGCTATGACTGAAGGTCTTCTCTTCACCAGTCTTGGTGGATTGCCTCTGCCCAAGCCAACAGGAAAGCAGAGAAAAACTCCGGCGGGTTTTCCTCCATTTCCTGAGAACTGTAAATACGCAATTCCTCTTCTAGTGATGGTTAGAATAAGCCCTGTGGTTTCAGGTTTCACATGCAGAGCTGCTGTTCCCTTGTGACTAAATGAAATTTGGGCCCCAAGTTTGGCTAATAGATCTCGACCAAGCAGGGGTAAGGGACAGTCTGTCATGTACAGGAACTCATGTTTTACCACGTGGCCCCCGAGCTTGCAAGTTTGGGCTTTGAAGAAGGGCTGGCAAGTTGCCCGATCGCCCGTGGCCCCCATAATGGCCCACTGGGGTTGTTACAACTGAATGCTCTCTCCAGTATCTACCATAAATTCTATTGGTTGGTCCCCTACTTTCAATCTGACCATAGGCTCCAGGGGACCTAAATTCAAGGAGCCCAGTCTGTTTCAGTCCATGTCGGCTTCCGCCATTCCAAGGAAGTTTGAGCCCTGCCCTTTTCTTTCACGCGGTCTTTCACGCAGTTCCAGCCTATTGGCTGTCTGCTTTAGTGGGCATTCATTCTTCCTATGACCAAATTCCTTGCAGTAAACACATTGGTCATTTCTAAGCCACGGCCCGCCTTCCCTTCCGCTTTGCAGTCTCCGTCCCCTTCCGCCCTCTGGCGGCCATCTCTCCTGAAGAGCTGCAGCTAACAGCATGGTTTTTTCCTCTCAATTTACGGTCAGCCTCCCTCTTGGCTACTACTTCTTGGTTCATAACGACGTTGTTGGCTACTAAGAGCTGCCTGATACTCATTCCAGCGAAACCTCCCAGCTTTTGGAGCTTCCTACGGATGTCTGCACCTGATTGGGCTACGAAAGTGGCATTTATCAGCCTCTGATTATTTGGAGTCTCTGGGTCAAATGGGGTGTAAATTCGGAATGCCTCGCATAACCGTTTGTAATAGTCTCCTGGTGTCTCATCAGGCCACTGGGTAACAGCAGTAGTTTTGGAAATATTGGTGGGTTTTTGGGCCCCAGCTTGCACCCCCTGCAAGATGCCTGCATGGTATTGTTGGATATTGGCCCATACCTCCTCTATATTGAAGTCCCAGTCGGGTCATCCCTCCGGAGCTATTGTTCCAGCCCAGGTAACTATGTCAACCACTACGGTAGGAGTGTTGGCTTCTACGTAAGAATGAGCCTCTGCCATAATACACCGCCTTTCTTCTGTGTTAAAGAGCATGCTGAGTAACTACCAGCAGTCCTCCCAAGTGGGACGGTGCATTTGGAAAATAGTTTTGAGGAGGTCTATCATAGCCTGGGGTTTTTCTGAGTAGGAGGGAGCATGATGTTTCCAATTTAAAAGGTCTGTGGTTGAAAAAGGCTGATAATCATGGGTCATCTGGTGCTGACAGTGCCATCTCCCTCTATTTGATCCGGTCCCCGCGTCTCTCGAAGGGGCATCTGGAGGGCAAGGTTTTGATTTCTGGGGCATAGGCACCTGCCCTGGTCAGGAGAGTGGGGATCTTGAGTTGGCTTTCGCGGGGAGATGGACGGTGGTGGAGTTTTGGGATCTCCTCCTGGCAGGGCTGTGGGCTGTGCTGGAGAAATACAAGGGGGGAGGCGGTAGCTCCTCTCTGAGGTCGCCCTGGAGGACGGGTTTAGGGTCTGCCAGGGGCTCTAGTGTGACCTTTAGGGAGCGTTTTGGAGTTTTCTGTGGCTCTTGGGAGCCTCTCTATGATGCCAAAAGAATCATAACCTCACCCTTCCTTCTTGAGCTGAAATCGTACCCACGAGGGTATTGTTTGGGCGACTCGTAACCAATAATCTATGTACGGGAATTGATCTGGACGCCAGGGTCACCTGCCAGTGTTCTCCAAACATCTCGGACCGCTGGGACTTCTAAAGTACCTTCTACTGGCCAGCCGGTTCCAAAGGCGGGTCAATCTACTTCATATAAGGTTTTTAGCTTTCTTGGTGTCAGTTTTATACCATAATCCTCAGAAAATCCTTTTTGAAAATTCCTCAACATACAGTTTAAGACCGTCGGCTTACTCTGATTCCGTCCCATCACCACCCTTGAGCAATGGCGCGCAACAAAGGAATGGGGGGTCGCCTAAGCGGCCCATTCAGTCACCATCCTGGCTGTTCTTCTTATGAAAATAAAACAGTCTTAGCTATAAGAGCGTCCATATAACCCCTGGACCAGGTCACGTAGATCGCGAGTCACCGTTATGCCGTATGACCGCAACGGAACCACAGGGATTGGCTCACGCATGTCCTGTAGGTCGCACTGTGAGACAACAAATTATTCACACTCCACTCACACAGAAGTTATCACATTCTCTCCCCCAAACTTCCTGAGAGATCCTGGTAATAATATTTCCAGTAATCTCTTAAATGAAAGTGGATCAGACTTTCCTTCTGCCAGTGGGCTGGCCTGCGGTGGGTCCTTTTAATCCCGGGATATCACCTGTTCCAGTGGCCGTTCCTGTGTTCACTTCCTCCTCAGAGCCCAGCAGAGTGTACCGCTCAGGGCCGGCGAGAGGTGTCCGATCCGATCTGCCAAACTGTGGCAGGGTGCACCTCCCCTGGAGTCTTCTTGCGTCCTGCTGGCCCCCTGGCCAACGCGTTTAGGGTTCCCGGGCAAGGGAACCAAATGTAATAGCTCTCTCTCTCTCTCTCTCTCTCTCTCTCTCTCTCTCTCTCTCTCTCTCTCTCTCTCTCTCGACAAAATCCAAGCGGTGCTCTTTTAGACGTAGTGAAGACAGCTTTATTATGTGCGGACCAGATACAGAATCTGAGGCCCAAAATACTTTTGGGATACACTTTTATTGGTGAGGGAGAGGGGAAGGTGTGAATTAGAACAGGAATTACAAACGGAATTCAATTATTCATTTGTGAATTCCTCACACAGATAACACACATAATTGTAAAATACACATAGGGTTCCATTCTGAGAAAGGGGTCCTTTTATCTAATCAGTAGCTTTCAACCAGTCTAGACTGTCAGGCGCCTGGTGGCTGGGTGACTACTGTTGGTCCTCAGCGGCTAGAAACTGGGGTGCAGTTTCCTCTCTTCTACAACACAAGAACAAGAAGTGTTACTAGAAGAGTCGGGATGGGTATAAGCTGGGATATCCAGGCAGGTTTGTTTAGCCTTTGGTTCCAGGAGTCCATGGTCCTTTGTCTGATTCTTGCAACTACGTGGACCATTTTTTTTGCAGCATCTTTGACTAGTCTTGATTGGTTTAGCAGCATTCTTCTTTTAAGAATATGAAGAGTCCTTCTCTTTCTGCAGTCAGGAGATGCAGGCCTCGGCAGTTCTGCAGTGTAACTGCTGCTTTTTGGTTCTGGACTTTTACTAAGTTTTGAGACATTTCGTCTAGGCTTTGCTGCATGTCTTGAAATAAAGATTTATAGTAGAAAATGGAGGTGGCTTGACCACCTACCCTGGTACCAGCATCAGCAGCAATTTCCAATGCAACAAAAAGAGGAATTAGGGTTATTGCTCTTTTAGGGTGGATGTAATCAGTTAAGGGTACTGGGAAGCTTTGACTGGAGCCACATTGATGCTTGGAGACAGAAACACTAGGGTGCAGGTTCTGGTTCAGTTAGCGGGAAGACAGGTATGAAAAGGAGCCACGGAGGAAGAAAATTGCCCCCACAGCAGGTGGTTAGGTGGAGAGAGAAGAAATGTTGCATCTTTATCCCAATTTTACCAATAATTGCAGAGTTTTAATATATTTGGCCTGTTATTTGTATAAACACAGTAAGAATAATTATATAGATATTTTCAGTTTGCTATGTTGCAATTTTTGTAGTAGGACATGAGATTGTGATTTGATAGTCATTCAGAGTCTCAAAGTCATATTAAAGGTCTTCAGACCCCACTGCAGATAGTGCTGATCATACATACTGGTTGCTTCATGAGGTCAATCTTTATTTCTGAAAGCAGTCCATTATTTCTCAAATATGACAGTCAAAATGATCTTAATGCAGTTATGCAGACAAACATTCCGTCATGAGAAACAAGAATAGTTATTAACAATTTTACAGCAAGAGAGAAAAGTACATGTTTCAGTCCTGCTAACAAAATTTGCAAATTTATCAGTGGATTATAGGTGTCAGTTTTTATAAAAATTTTCTTAACTTGATAAAGTAAAGCAATAATGTTTAAGACTGAAGTCGTTTAGATGTGTTGCCTAATAGTAATAGTATCATCACCTTTGATAATGGAGAATATCACCTTTGAAGAGGTCGAATTCATAGGTCTCTACTTAAATGCATCACTTCAGAAGAAGCTATTTTATCAAATAAACATGTAGATTTAGTTTTTCATTACTTTAATATATTTTAACCCTAGTTATGCCAATATTAATACTACAGACATCTATTATTTAAACAGCAGTTAGTTCAACATAAACAATATTCATGTGCTAGTTAATTTTAGACATAATTGATACCATTTTTAATCAGGAATATTTCATTTTTCCAGGTTCTAAGTTGTTTAGTTTGTCAATAAATTGAAATGTGCACCTGTATATTTAACCTTAGAAGAGTGCATGCATATATTTATTTCTATTTACATAAACTCTTGAAAGAGAATTTAGATGGTCTTTATTAAACCTGAAGTTTATTTCCCATTTCAAGTTATATTTAACACCATTAATTTCTGTTTTTTAAAAACTCAACCTTTTTCATAAGATTTGTAAGTTCTTACCCAATTCAGTTTTATGAGATACCTATGCTTTAGAGCGTTAAAGATTTTTCATGAATTTCCCTAAGCATGACATACAACAACAGAAATGTTAATAATAACAATAGTTCTTACAGCTGACAGAGACTCTTAAAATAACCATGGTTAAAGATCTGACTATAGTATAACTGACAATTTAACTTGAAAATGTGTTTAATTCCATGACATAGCAACATTTTAGAACCATAATCAGAATGGCATGTGCTCTATCAGAACATATTAGATTTTAGGAATTTCATGTAACTTAGAAAATACATACTAATTATCTTTCCATATAAGCATATATTGGGAAGACCAAGCATTAACCTATATTTTGACAATGCTTTCCATAAGATTGTATTATAGCAAATGAGTCCAATATGTTTAATATTTCTCCCTTCACAGTGTAAGAGACTTCTTTCATGGGGATATCTCAGGAACTCTTTTAAGATTTTCCACATTTTTAAAAACATTTTTGTTTAGAATTTTATTTTGGGAAGTCTGCCAAAGTGTAAATCTACTTATTTTCATTTTCCTATTGGCTTCAATTTTATGTATTAAGAAGAATATTTAACCCTTAAACCTTAATTTTCCAAAGAAACATCCCATTCTTTATTATTGTAACTGTTAGGCTGGCTCAGAAAGACGGGACAGCGGGCAGGGACAGCGGGCATGCCCGGTGGGCATGCCCGGCGGCCAAGCCCGGGGAAAAAGGTGGATGACGTCAGAATAAGGGATGCGACCCCCACACCTGGATTCACGGGGCCAATCCCCAATCGTGATATGGGAAGCCCGCGAAATTCCTCTGCTTAAAAGGGCCGGTACCCCTTTGTTCTGCGCGTGACTTCCCCAGGCCCGTTTTGCGGACTTGGGAGTTTCGCCCGGGAGCGCAAAGTCCAATAAAGCCCTGACTATTATGCTTTCTGTCTGATTGAAATTTTCTCCTCGCGGAGCCCAGAAAAACCTTACAGTAACCACACTAAGATGTCTTTTTAAAACACCTCCTCCACAAACATTTTTCACTTGCATAAACCTTCCCAACTGCACATCAAATTCACTCTAGTTTTGCCTTCAATTATTCTTGATTGACTCCACTAAAGACAAAATTTCTTTCTTTAATGCTTTCTTACTAAAACAAAAATGCAGTCTTTCTGTCTTTCTATTTAGAAATACATTCACTTCCTTTTACTTTCTTTATATTTAGAGACACATTCTTTTACTTTTACTTCTCAACCCTCAACCCTCTTTTACTTTTACTTCTCAACCCTCAACTTTTACTTCTCAGGCTCTTTAGAGACTTGAAGAGAAAAAAAAAATGAACTTTTTACCTTTTATTCAAGCCTGTAGTTGAAGATTATCTAGTTTACATAGCTGATAAGGACTTTCCTCTTCTCTCCTCTTAGAAGTTAAGTTCCTATCTATTTCCCTTCTTCCAACTGCTTATAGGACAAGTTTAAGAGCTGACTGACTTCAAAATTTGAAAGCAGAAAACAAAGAGCCAGCCTGAGGGTTTTACAGAGTGGGGACAGGGACACATGCCACCAGGAGAGATATGCAACAGAGAGAAAGAAAAATTCAGAGAGGGAGATTTAAGATAAAAGATAAGCAAAAGGACCCAGTCTATCTCATTTTATGGTAAACAAAGCAGAATAAGGTCTGGGGAGAAGGAGTGGAACTTCAATGAGCCTCCATTTGCAAGCAGCTCTAAAGAAAAGTAGCACCTGTTGAGTTGTGTAAACACATAGTAGTGGGAGGCAGTGAAGAAGCAACACATAGGCTAGTGGTCTAGTTTAGAAGAGAGCAAAGGAGGAAAAATTACAGATTTGCCCTTTAAGAATAGACATAGCTAGGAATTAGAAAAGGAGGAGGGCAGATTTTCAGAAGAGGTCTATTTTTGCTGCCAGTGAAGCGACCTGGAGATTATCAGGCTGCAGGACCTTGACAGAAAGGGAGAGAGAGCAAAGATTTCCCAGCAACATAGGAGGAATGGCAGGGGATTGTTGGATGAGTCCATCAATTCCCACAATAAAGATAGAGAGATGGATTAAAGGTCACCTTGAACCTGTAAATCATGTTGGGTGTTGGATGCTGAAGGAACAGTAGCAAGGTAGAGGACCATGACATGTCAATTCATCTCAACAATGCCTTTCCTGGGTTTCCTCACGAAATGTCTGGTCAGGAGAGTTGGGGAGGGATTCGAGGAAGGCACAGAGAGGAACAGACACAGGCCAAAGTTTTATTGAACCTATCCAGAAGGAACTGAAGTAGTACTTCAGTCCGCCCCAGCTCAGGGGCAACAGATTTTTCTATCTCAGGTTCAGCAGTGGTAGAAGGTTAATAAAAAGCCTGTTGGTTACTGAGAAGCCAGACCCTGAAGTTGATCCGATCTTGCAGTGGTGAAAGCAAGTCCCAGTATGTTTGCGAAGCTTTTGTGCCATCAGGTAAGATATTTTCTCAGAAAGTCTTAATATGGGGGCTGCTTACATTTGCTTCTTGGAAAGTCCCAGAGTAAAGGTCAGTGACTCAGCTGTGGGGGTCAGATAATGCTTTGCCTTGGGGTTCATGTGGACCAGATTGCTTACACCTACAAGTCATATCAATCATAGGACAGTTCTTTTTTTATTTTTATAATTTTCAAAATCAGAATATGATGAATTTCTGTTTCATAAGGATGTTTTTCAAAAATAGACAAAAGAAATGACATATCAAAGCAAGCAGAGAAATAAATCTAAGCAGACCGTGCTAAAGAAACTAAGAGGAGATTTTTAGGCAAGAATGCAAACACAGGAAAGAATGAGTGAAGAAGAATATAAAGAGCAATGTATAGGTAAATCTAAAATATTAGCATATTAATAATAATGTCTTTACAGATACACAAAAATCATAACTTGTGTTTGCATGTTTGTACAGAATGAGAAAAAAAATCACATGAAATGTGAGAAGGGACAAATGGATTAAAATAACCATTTCCACAGAACTAGAAATGGTCAAACTACTAAATAATATTGAATTTCAAAAATTAAGTATGCTTGCTGCAATCTTTAAAAGCATCCACTCACTAAAATAATGGTAACAAATCAACAACCAAAAGACTTAAAAAGAAAGCAAAATAGAATAATAAAAACAACATAATTAGAAAGAAATTTTATAAGAAGAGAAACAAAAACCAAAGAAAACAAAAATGCGTAAATTAATAGAAAACAAAATTATAATAAAGTTCATATATATCAATAATTTCACTGAAAGTAAGACAAAAAAACCTAAATTATATTATTTTATAAGAAATTAACTTTAAATATCAGAATAGTTTTTCAGAGTCCAAGAATGTTAAATGATATATCAAGAAAATGCTAATAAAATAGATGTAACTCTTATAAAATATATTTTAAAAACTCATGTAATTCACAATAACATGTAGACAAAAATAATTTCTAGATATAAAAAGGATTATTTTAAGACACTAAGATCAATTGAGAAGGAAAATATAATGAATCTAAATTTGTATTCAGTACATAGTAGAACTTCAAAATATATGAAGCTAAAATTCAAGAACTTAATTTTTAGGGATTGACTGGTTGATACAGTTCTATGATTATATGTTTACTATTTGGACTAAGATCAAAGAATGGTTCATCTTTTCCTCTCTTTAACACCATTAGTCACCAGAAAAATACAAATTCAAAAACATTCCCACCAAAATGAATAAATTAGAGACTAACATAACTAATGCTGGCAAAGGTTTGGAGTATCTGGAACTCTCAGTCAGTGGGACTGTAAATTGGTAGTGTCACTTTGGAAAACTTTCTGACAACTAACACTGAACATATGTGTTCCCTATGACCCAACAATTCTACTCCTAGGTGTACCCTGGGTTGCTCCAGTTAATGGCCTGGAGTGAGTTTTTAGGTTAAAGTACAAGGAGGGGATGACAGACAGGAGCCCATGGAAAATCTAGTCTCCAGTTGAGGAGACAGAATGGAGTTTAACACAAAATTCTAATTAATAGAAAAGAAGGGGAAAGTTAAGAACATAAACTATGGCAAGCTATTTTTTTTGGAACAAAAACCTCTGAAACAAATCTTAAGTACAAACAACAAATGGGTAAGTATACTTGAAGCATGTAACAAACAGACCTTATTCACCAGTGTAGAAAAACCCCTTAACAAACAAGAAAAATAGGTAACAACCTTGAGTAGATAATTGACAGAAAAGGAAGTAAAGATGGCCCTTAATGATATAGAGACTTTATCTCCCCAAAGATAGAAAGACATTTTAAAACACTGACTTTCACCTGTTAGAGTAGCAAAGCATTACATGTGAAAACAGGGTTGGAGACACTGTGAGGAAACAGGCCTTCCTACATACTTGAGTGGGAGTTTTTATGATATAAGTTCTCTGGAGGACAAATTGACATCATCTATCAAATTACAAAAGCTTATACTTTAAATCTCACAGTTACCCTTCTTATAATGCATTCTAGAGTAATGTCAATCCATAAAAAGAGAGGCAAGATAAGGTTGTTGACAGCATCTATAGAAACAAAAGATTGGAGAAGAGCTGGTCCATCTGTAGATAAATGATCAGATACATGATAGTGCAGTCAGTAGAAATAACATTATACAGATAAAAATTTAAGGAGAATGAGGGAATTTTACATATTGGTATGTGAGGATCCCCAAGATATACTAAATTGAGCACAATTGCAGAATAGCATATGTAGTGTGCTATCATCTGTATAGAAATAAAGGAGGAAAAGGGATATTTACATTGACTTTTATATGCATAAAATATCTCAGAAAGGATGAATACAAATTAATAAAATTTATGTTTGTATATATTCGGTGATTTTTGAGCTATGTGACTTTTTTGTGTAAAGGGCTTTAGACAGAGGATGGTGAATATATTTGCATTCAGAAAATAACAGATTCTCTTGTTACCTGAATACACTCTCCCAATAAGAGTGCCTGGAAATTATAATGAATGATTATTTTATCTCATTAGTACATTAGAGGTCTGCACAATCTAGTATGTGAGACAAGACATGTATAAAGTTTGCAAAGGACAGTTAATGACTGCTATATGTAACATGCTGGTAGTTTGCAAAAGTACAGACTCTCTGAGCACTTCTAGGACACTTGAAGAATGTGGATAATAGCCTGAAGAATGGTTGCAGTCAGCCCATGGAGGATGTCAAGTGTGAAACTTGGCATAAACTGGATAGTTTTACATAGAACAACATGTTATACCTAAGAATCTGTATAAACAGAACAAAGAAATTAATGGAATATCATCTTGATAACAAAACGTCCACAGTTAAACAACTGAATAAAAATTATTTCCTTTCCTCTTTTTGAATTCTGTAATTAATACAATAACTGCATTATCAATAAAGTAGACAACTCCTTTGTATTCTTTCTTCAGCTCTGTTAATTCCTGGTGCTGTAGCTGAGTAGTTTAGCATTTACTCAACCACCACAGGTCAGTTCATGAAGTCTGTGTAATTCATATTTCTAGAGAAGCATGCCTGCTGTCTGCTATGACCCCTGTATCTCAGATTTACCCTCATTGTCTCAAATACAAACCAGAAAATATATCCTTATTTGGCGAGTATACAAGGGACTAAATGTTGTGTCACTTATGGAAAAGGTAGAAAGCTCTAAAAGCTTGCTGGAATAGAGGGAATGGCTAAGTGTGTTGGAATCATATAGTTTATATCCCACCCTGGAAGAGATGTCCTAGGATATTTGATCTCACTATTCAAAGTACTTAAACTTTTGAGCAACTTTAGGGGAATGCCTTGGTGACTCAATCTAATTGGGACAAGATTTTATATTTATGAAATCTAGCATTTAATTATTTCATTATATTTTACTATTAGATATTTATCTGTTTGACTATTAACATTATATTGTATTATATATTACTATTTATTAATAACCAGATGTATGCTTTTTTCTTTTTATATGCTATTTCGTTTACTCTTCTGACAACCCTGTGAGTTAGGTAGCAACTACCATTATTCTTCTACCATTCTTCTTCTTTTTTATAGGTAGGGAAAGTAAGATATCTGCTCAAATATCACACAGAAAATAAGTGGTAAAACTAATTATCAAATCTATGTAGAGTCCATCATATGTAGCGCATGTTAGGATGCACATGAATATAATGGAGTTAATGAGTTATCCATTCATTGGCAATGGGCTCACAGAGCTGTGAGAAGCATCACTGAAAGTTGTAGTATGTCCAACATCAGAGAAGAAAAGTAGGCACCCAAAATAATTTTCATTTTCTTTTTACAGGAAATATAAATATAGAGAAGAAATTCACAGATCTATTAGTATGCTTGTTTCAAGATACTGATCAGTGATTATATAGAAAATGCTTTCAAGTTCAGAAGTTGGAGCTCAACCTTGAATAGATTCCTGACAGCTTTTGTAACCAACTCATGCCTGAGTTTCTTGCAGTGGCACCATTAGTCACTTAAAGATTACTACCATCACTATTCTTTGGATACAAATCAGCAGAGGCCTTCTGGCAGGATCATCACCCAGGCCAGCTTTCATGCATAGAAATGTGTTAGAAGTTTGTTCACCTCTAATAGTTGTCTGAGGAGTTAATCCTCACAAAAATAGGTCAACATCTTTCACCGTATTTTGGGACTAATTCCACAGCAACTCAGCTTTTAAAAGTCAAAGTACTTTATAGAATCAAATGTATAATATCTGTCACACAGGCTTCTATTTAAGGGATACAGTGACCTAAGTATTCAAGTGTTAAGAAAGAAAATTTTTCATATTGTTTTATTCTTTACGATAAAAGAAATCTTTCCTTGACCATGGCATGTTATTTTTCTTGGACTCCACTTCTCAATTCAAATACTTAGTGGTAAAAACAAACAGGGTAGCAGTGCACACAGCTGTGTCCTCCTAGAATCTGCTGACAGAGATGAACATTAAGCAGTCCTCACCCTGCTACCAGTGAGTGTGAGCACCACACTGTTGCTCCAACTGACAGTCACACATTAGCAATTCTCAATGCCAAAGATTCCATGGGGAGACATTAGAGTCTCATCAGCAATGCACTCAGAAATTTTGTCGGGAAGTATTTCTTCTACTTATCCAAATCCCTTAGATTACAGACTTATTTCTTATTAGTTTCTCTCTCCTTCATTTACTCTAATAAAAGGTCATCAGCCCCAAGCAGCAGTGTCCATTTCCTGGAAGGATGAGCTAAAAAGTGGTGAGTGAGCACAAAGACAAAAGAAAGGACTCCTGAGAATCATGGACAAAGGTTTCACTCATATTCATAATAAGGAAGGTATAGGCTGCAGATATGGGAAGAAGATGGGGGTCTTTTCTACACATGGGTAAAAAGTTCTTGACCATCCACAAAGGTAAGCAAAGATCAAAGTAAGTGGTATAGTTAATATTCAGCTGCACTGGAAAAATCATTTTAATATTGTAAGTTCTGAAAAGATTAAGATCAAAGTAGGAAAGTTTTGAATTTGCAGTTTCTGCCAGAGCATCTATCTCTAATGGTACTTCCTTCTCAAAAATTTGAAACATTTACTTATATCAAGATTATTTTAAAAAGTAGTATTGCTGTTTCTGCAGAATTCAAGTCACATTGCAATAAAAACACCAGTCCAATTTACTAACGATGGTAACTGGGGAACTTGAATGTTATTCAAATTAATCCTACATTTAAAAGTAATGGCACAAGTTCCAACAAGGTGCAAAAATAATTTAAAAATTGGATTCTGTTAGTTATTTAAGGCATTTAGTTGTTTCAACTCTGGCTCAGTATCTCATGATTAGAAGCCAAAATCATTTCCATGTTTTCACCTCATTTTAGCTTCACCTGAGTACTTGATTATGGTCAGTTATTAGGAAATTTCCACAAAGATTTTTATGGTACAAGAAGGTTTTCTTCCTGTTGCTGCCTTCCAAATGAATTTTCAGTATCCTTGGCAGTATCTCAGGTAGATTCTAACATCTTTCTGGTCTGCTTCAAATAGTAATAGTATTTAGTTCAGTTCCTTCTTAAAAAAAAAAAAAAATCACTTCAAACTCTTCCAATTTAAAGCTTCTTCCTTCCTCTAACTCAGACCTGGAATAGAGAAAGATAAATCTATCTTGTCATCATTTTTCATCATAGTCTTCCATTCCTCCTTTTCTACTTTCCCTTATGCGTCAAAGGCCTACAGGATTGGAGTGGCAGTAGAAAGAAGAGGTGAGAAAATTTCCTTGTGAAGCTGTTGCACTCTCACGTACTGCAGGTGTCTCCATGATTGTTTGCATTGTTAATTGTTGCAAGTGCTTCAGATAACTCCTCTGTGGGAACTTAAAAAACAAGCTTTTGCTGGCATGAACTCTACCCTCTGCCTAAATACCTCGCCATTTTCTCCAAGTATCTTTCTCTAATGGTAGGTCTCTAACCTTTGATGCCTACATCACCTTTCCTGTGTAGGAGTGATTCAAGCCTGCCTACACATAAAATGTCCCCTTAACCCACAGATCTGCTTAGGCACCCTTGTCCTTCCTTGATTCTCTCTACCTGCTACTGAAGGGTGACTCCAGAAGCTTCTTGTCTGCATACTTCTTTAGACAAGAGGTAAGTCCCCACTTCCTATTCTCTCAAACTCTCAAGACACTTAGGTGCTCTTTCATCACTTTTCCTGGCCCTTGGCAATAGCTCAATAATTTCAGCCTCTCAGAACGCATTTTTTTGGAGTCATGAGGTCCAGTTTCCTCTCTAGAACCTCCTCACTGTCTCAGTGTTCCTTTCCATCATTAGATGGACAAAAAGTCATTCAGAGAAACTCCAAGGAGATCATCTCTCCCCATTACCTTCCAATTAATCTCCTTTACTATATTTTTTGTACAAGAGGTGGATGATGGAAAATTATCCTAGATAATTTTATGTACCTGTGGGCAAGGGCAGTGATCACCCTTAGTATGTTCTGCATAGAGGGTCAGACTTTTCTTTTTATAGTATGTAATCACTTACTATCCTTTTTCCTATTTTTCTGTATATTAAAAGTCCCACTCAAAATCCCACTCTGCATGCATTATATGACCAACTAGATATGAGTTTAGATGGTGAGGGATCCTGTCACATGAATCTTTATGTTGTCCCAAGCTTCTTATGCAGTGCATTCTTTATATTGCCTTGCATTACGGATCACCATGTTACAGATATGATTTATGTCAGACAAACTAGAAAGAATCTTAAACTGTTGTATATAGTAATTTGGAATCTTAGGTTAAACTTTATTAATTATATAATGATACCCTAGTTTCAACCAACTTTTTCAAGATAATTAAGTTACTACTAATTGCATTAGTGTTTCTTTGAAATTTTTAATAAATGTTCACAGAAACAAATCTTTTCTCTTAATCACTTTTTCAAACTCACTTTCTTTACCAACCTGCATTCTGTCTTCTTCCTTCGTGAATGAATCTATTTCCATAAACCCATGGGTTAGTACACGGTAACCCTGACCACAGTGAGTGTCATCATTACAATTGTAATAACAGCTATTGAAATTATCCTTTATAAGCACAACACATTGTGGCATAAATCTTTAGCAAATAGCACAGAACCTTAAACTCACATGAGTCCAGGTATTGATTTTTGTTCAGGATGAAAGTAGTGATGGTGATGGTGATTAATGTGGATAATGAAATCACACTCATTCATCTTCCAACTTGAACAAAACCAATTTTCTGAGCATGTTTTTTTCAAATCTTCTCTGTAAGCTAGCCTTCAAACATGTACTATGTTATACTCTTTTACCCACAAATCTCCCTTCTCCATCCTTTACATTTTCTTTTCAATTCAGTAAGAATCAAGCAGTGGCTCAGACATTTAATTCTTCTCTCTTCTGAAATGGCCACGACAAATAAGCTGTAACATATAGGAAAAGAACATACCTCCAATAGGCAGAAGTGAGCACTATCCACATGATAAAATTTCAAGGAGTTCAGATAAATGCAATGTTTTAAAGGACTATACTGAAAATGTAGTAGAGGGATAGGAGATGAAACCCTTCTTGAGAGAGTGCTATCTGTCTGAAGTCAACAAAAGAAGATATTATCATTTACCCCAATATGATCTATAAGAGAATAAATGAAGGTAATTCAAGAACAGAAGGACACAATTTGAACTCCCTCTTGCCTCTGAGAACTAATAACACAGGTCTTAACATTCTATTCAATATACCAATTTAGGGTTTCTTAGTACAGTAATCAAACCAATTATGTAATGAACCAGTATATGAGAAGGCCAAGAGTTATAGCTACTACAAATAGTCACAGCAAATAGAGAAACAACATTTTGATGGGTAGAGAGATTTCTCTAACCACCATCCCCAAATTGTATGTAACTATAATTTCAGATTTTTTTAGAATTTATTCTATGCCTTCCCAATCTCCTAGGAACTGGAAATAAAATACCCAATTTCTGTCAAAAACTAGGCTGAGGGTTAATAATGAGCCATTATAAATTCTATGTAACTATAAATTAAAAAATCACAATACCCAAGTAAAGATTCCTTAGTTCAAAGAGAGGAATTGCCTTTGCACAGTTATATCAGCTGGCTCATTTTGAAGACTGATTTGTATTCTCACTAATTTTAAAAAGACAGTACATTTTTTGACACTAGAAGAAGCAATTGTAAAGAGGAGAAAATGTACACGCCTTTGGGAATAATATGTTTATTGTGTGTGTCGTTAACTGCCTTGTCCACTTTCTTTTCCTGAGTACCACACAATTCCAGTTCCAGATGGATTTTGACTGGTCTACCCAACCCTGCACCCTGCAGTGATAGGGAACAAGGGACAGGGACAGGGCACAGATAGCTCCTGGGTAGAGAGAAGAAAGAGGGGAAGGTGAAGAGGATGGGAGGAGATAGTTTATCTTTTGCAAAGAAATAAAAAACAAATCTACAAAACATTAGCATTTTAACAGAATTCTGTGGAACCAGAACTGAGTAACCCCAATGAACTTCTGACTCAAGATTTCCCATCTAGAATCACTCAGCAATCTTCAAGTTTGTGTTTTCTGTAATAAAGTGATCAGCTTCTCCAAGTATGTATGTGAAAAAGCAATCACAAAAAAGTGAGTAACTTAAGCTTCCCCTGTGTTGTCAGTCTTATGCCATTTATGTTTTCTGATAAAAGTTTTCAAAATATCTGGGACCCTTTTCCTCATTTTTTTCTTTTTATCTCTGAAGAGTACATGGGGCATGAACTTCTACAATTATGCATCAACTAATAGAAATTAATTCTCTTTTTATAAAACTATGAAAATATAGATTAATTACTTAATGACTTGATCCTAGTCCAATTTAAAAATCATAATAATTAGATCTAAAAATTCACACTTTATGCGCTTATCTCATTCAACTTGTTTTCCTGTGACCCATTTCTTGTTCTGTTTTTCATAAGTATATCTTTTAAATAGAAAATGATTCTGCTGTCATTTTACAAATGTGATCAGTATTCATGACTCAAAATTTGAATCTTTGTTTTTTTTGTTCATTTGATTTCTAAATAACTTTTAAGACATGCAGTAAATCCTATGGACCAAGTTTAATTTATTAAATATATTCTATGTTGTCTGTGATTCATTGGGGGATGAGGTAAGCTTAGTAAATCAGTCTAGCACTATCAGTACAAGCAAAGTAATCTATATATGACTTGTGAATTTTGTGAAACTTCCAGGTACCATTAAGAACTGCATATCAACTTTTATCAAATTTTAACATAATATTTCAAGAGAAATGTTTTTCTAAATTGATGGACAATTTCCAGTTTTTAGCTCCTGCCCAAGTATAAGATTTATATCCTCAGATAGAAACAATTTATTATCATACTATTCATTGAATTTCATTTTAAACATTTTAACATCTTCCCAAATATTTGTTTTTAAGTCATAAATATTTCAATTCATGAAATAAGCCATTTCTTAGAATGTTTTATTCCACAATTCATACAAATATATATATATAGAATGTAGAATTTTTCTGGAATATAGAATTTTAAACTTTGATAAAAAGGTTAATATCATAGGTCTCCTATTCCCATCTACCATTCAATAGACATCTTTTCATTCAAAAAAGTTGTGTTCGGATAATGTGTAGGTCTTATAACAGATGACTGATGCTCAAAAAAGTCTGGAAAATTCAGAAACTTGAAGTCAGAAGAAATTATTCATTAATATCAAGTATAAATAATAGTATTTTGATTCTTTAATGTGCACGCATGACTATACACTATGAAGTACAAAAAGACATTGCATTTCTAATTGACGATAATCTTAGAAAATCCTAGAAAAAGTGATAGTTCACAATGAATGTACTATATACTGCCTTTTATGTAAGAAAAATGGAAATAAGAACATGTGTACCATATGAATTTGTATTTGAACAAATAATGAGTAAACTCAAAGCAAGTTTAAAAATTGCTTCTTATAGGGGAGTGAAGGACAGAGAAGAGAGTCAGTAATGGAGATTAGATTTTTCACAATTTAACTTCTTTGTCAGGTTTTATTTTGGGGCTATGTAAATATTTTTTATAATTATAACCAAAATAATTTCACATTTAAAAAGTAATATCTAAAATTAAAAAGAAAGAAATGAACTTAACTATTTATCAAGTAGTTCATTTATTTGTTGTCTAATCAGTATAAAATATAGTATTTTCATGTATGTTCCTAATGGACTGTAGTGTAAGGTTCAAAAGTATGGAAAGAAAGTTCAAAAATATTTAGTCTTATATTTATGGTAATGGTATCAGCATTGTTTCGAAACTACTATATTTAATATGCAATGTATATAATATATAATCTTTAAAACAAATGTAATTACAATAATGTCATTTGGAAACAAAATTTTCAGTCCAAGAGAAAACATCAGAAATTATGAAAGATTTGAAACATCAAATATATCTTTTAAAAGTATGAATTTGTGATAATGGGAAAGGGAAGAATTATTTGATTTTGAAGATGAGTAGGTCAAATCTTTAGTCTAAAATAGCAAATATAGAAAAACAATCAGGATTATAGCCTACCTTTCTTGTTCAAACTATCTCAAGACAACCAAAGAACTGATGAGGAAAGCTTTTTTGTTGCTAAAATATTACAGCTAGTAAAAGCAGTAGGAGTGATATACTTAGAATACAGCCATTTTGAAATAATAGAATGAGATAATAATAATCGAAGGCTGCTAATACCATTGGGCAAAAAGATAATGGTAAATTTTATGAATGAATGATCGAAGTTAATAACACCTAAACTTGCTTATTAATCCACATACCACTGGGTTTGAGTCCCGGGGTGTGGGGCTTGGAGGGGGACGGTTGGGGCCATTTTGAACAAACATATGAAAATAAAATTAAAAAATGCTTCTTTCTCTTCTGTCTGCCTTTCTATTAGACTTCATTCCTGCTTGCATCTTTCCTTTAAAAGAGAAAAAGAAAAATAACTCAACTTTATGTGCCTCTTGATGTTATGCAGTGACGTACACAGCATCACCCAAGGAGAATTCTTGCCCAAAGTTCTAAACCCGATCAAACTTCTGAATCAAACCATATAGAAAACACAGGGGAGAATGGAGCACCATCAAAAGTCGGCACAAGTGTGCAGTCAACCAAAGACCAATGGGGAGAAATGTAACAGCGCTAATGATTTTCATTCTTCAACAAAGAAATGGGAGGAAGGGAAATACCAGGAAATGATTGACGTATCCCAGAAAAAAATCTATCATCCAAATGCAGTGAGGATCTTTGGAAATTGACTTACACAAATTAACTAAAAATGACTTTGGGAGATGAAATTTGAACACTAAACTGACCTTCAAAGATATTTTAAGTTGCTCTTACTTTTCCATGTGAAAATGGTGTTTTTTAAAATATTCTATATCTTAATAATATGTAAGAAATATTTACAGATGGAATTTCATAATTTGTATAATTTTCCTTAAATTAGTAAAATTTAGATATGATAATGATGATTTGATAATGTTGACAAATTATGTTCATGCTTAAATACTTACAAATGAAATTTTATGATTGTAGAATTTATTATAAATAGTAAGTTTGGGGACTGTGGGAAAAGTGCTGGAAGAAGGTGCATGGATTTAAAAAGAACAGCTGCATTTTGACAGTTATACTACTAGCTCAATTTTGTACATGTACAAATATTTTGCAATAAAAATGTAGAAATACTAAATGGTATAAAACAGAAAAATATGTCTAGAATTTTTGCACTTAAGTTCCTTTTAACAATAAAAATTCATTGAAATTCTTCTTTGAATGAAAAATGAAACTGTAACAAATTTATATTCTTCATTTTTTAGGATAATTAAATGTGCTTTTATCCTTTTAAGCACACATAGTTTCCTTTTGCTGTATCTGTTAAGCATTTAAAATTTTCTCACATACACCCAGCATAGTTTTATATTTCTAGATAAATGCTCATACTTTCACCTAAAAACAAATTCTCCTTGGATATTATACCTCCAAGTTTAGTATTTAACACATTTTATGTAATGATAAATATTTGAAAAGTGGACAATAATGAAAAGAATTAGAGAATGACTCCATTGATTGAGAGAGGAAAATGTTTACATGAAAAACTCAAATTGTAAATGTATAAAAATGAATAAGGAATATATAAGGATCATAAATGCACCATAATTTTAAATTTATTCATATTTCAAATATATATACACACATATATTCAGCAACATATAGTCAGTTTTATATATATATATATAAAATGATAGAAGAATATATATTTTGGAATAGAAATTAAGACCAATTGACAGAGTAATTTATTTTACTGTCCTGGAGTATAGTAAATGGAAATGCTTCCATATCTAAATGATAAGTTCAAGCGAGCAAAGAAGGTAATATTGAAGGTAACTTTAAAGGTAGAGTCTTGATGAAATTCCAATTTTGTTGAACTAGGGTACTTCCAAAGCAAAGAAAAATTGCTCTTTAGCTAAACCAGAGATTAAAGCTGAGCTTCTGTCAGAGGGCAGTTTAGTTCTGCCCAATAAATGGGATTTACTGTCCCTGAAGCAATAGAATTCAGTCTATTCTCTCTTCAATTTAAACACTAGCTAGCCAGGAGCCTATGCCTTGAAGCAACGTTAGGAATACGGTACCATACGTCCTAATTTGTAAAGTTACTTGTCGAGCACTTCTCAAATGTGAGTTGCGCAGAAAGTAGTCCTAAAACGAGCAGTCTTGGCAAATCATCGCATTTGCCTTTGGCCGCTTCGCTTCAACTACTGTAAATACCATCACTATCCCTACCTAGTCTAACTTTACCTCTCACGGTTCGCATCATCTCAGATTACATATCCTCCATCCTCAACCCCATGATAGTTAATTTGTTTGAATTGTATTAGACAAGTTTTATACTCTGCCTGAGTAGAGAAAAGAGACAGAAAGAGAGAGTGACACAGGATATGAGAAGAAAACACGCAGAGAAGAGAGGAGCAAAAGAAATAAGTGAAGGAAGGAATAAAACTTATGTGAAAACAGATCTGCCTTTTAGCAAAATTTCTGCTTAAATTAAACCAGGAACATTGTAACTTTTTAAAAAATGTGATCAACAGAATGATAAAAACCTAGAGGAATATTTAAAAAAAAAAAAAAAAGCCACAGAATATTTATGGTTAAAGTGAGATGGGTACTCCTAGCCTCCTACTTAATCTTTTCTTATCACTCAGCACCTGAAAGATCACCACCGCACACTGCAAGTCCAGGTAAGGCAATTCAAATGCATTCTCAACATAAGCAACACAAACAAATCAACAGAACAGAGATTTATAGAGGGAAAACTTTCGATGTCCATTCAACTAGACCACATAGGCATCTTATTTTTCCTTCTAGTAGGGCTGGCTATGAAACAAGTCCTATTAGAAAAAAAAATAGTTTTTTTGTGTGGCTCATCTAATTGATGCTAAAAAGATTTCTTCAAAAGTCAATTCTCACTTGTGCCTAATTTGTCATGTTTTCTATAAGGAAGTATTTATTTTCTCTTAAGAACAATAAATGCCATTTTCTCTAAAATGGATTGGTATTTTCTTAATTATTCTTGATTCTGTATAGAACCATTATAGAATAATTATGTGCAAAAATTAAGAAATCAAACACATCACCAAGATTGAAGGGGCCACTGTGCACATTGCTATAATGGAGAGGGTTAATCTAAAGGGAAAGGACAAATGTCCTTACCAGAGATGATGAAAAAAACAACTCAAATTTGAAAAATAAAATGTCAAAACCATAGGGAGTGAAAAGAGAAAGAAAGACCTACTTTTGCATGAATCAAGAGAAATGGAGTAACATATGAGGGACAAATAGGACAGGTAAGCTCTTCAAAGTTTCTGGTGAGTACATGCAGATATAGTCCCTGGGGGGCTATATCAGTTTGGACAGTCAGCTGGTACTGGGAATGGAAACAATGAAATGTGTTCTTTTAGGAGTATGACCAGGTCTTTTCTGTGCCCACTCTTCCCAAAGCCAAAGTAAGCAGTCAGAATAATCCAATCTTAAAAAAGATCATGGAAGACAACAGGAGAAGCAGACATTCTTCGCTATAATACTTGCAAAGATCTATTAAGTAAATCATTTATTTTTAGACTAATTGGAACTAGTATCCATAATTAACTTGTGTGCATTGAAGTGAAGAAAGCTCTTCTAATTGTTTACTCAGAAAATACAATAAGCAGAGAACACAGAGAATTCACAACAGCATAGAAAAGGAATGATGATAATGGCAAATTCTGGCTTGTTTGATTTCTGCTTCCTGTGCTTTAAGAATGCCTAATACGCACGATTTTAACAATTCAGTTAGGGTTTAGCTGGTCCAGATCAGCTTTGAGTGAAAAGTCTACATAGTATTTCTTATGTATTGGTGAATGGTGGAGTTGCATTGAATGGAAATTAGATTGTATTTTATGTGTCATCCCTGATCTTTGATTGGAATAATCCCAGATTAGATGCATGTTCATTTTCATCTGAATATTAAACAGCACCCCTCAAGCTGGGGACTTATGTGCTCTATGCTTGCTTGTTCACTGGAGGGGAGGTATTTGACATCACTGACCCAAAAATGAAAATTTGTTTTTACATTGAAGATTATTCAGCCAAGGAATTTTCAAAAAGTGAACATTTGTCTCAGGCATTTTATACTAGAGACAATATTTGACAAAAAATTTATTTACAAATATATATATATAATTTTTTCTTCCTTTAAATTGGCAGGATATTTGTTATTTTTCGTGTAAATAGTGAGGTCATGGAAAAGAAAAATAGTAAACTCAGACAATCTAAGTCAGAGTATTAGGTCTTTACCAAATCATACTCTTTGGCATTCTTCTTGGAAAGTTTCTTGAATCTGACATTTTGATTTTCATGATTCAACAATTCTTTGAAACTCAGTTGTCCCGTTTTTCAAGTGCTTTCTTGAGTAATTTATATTGGAAATAACTGTATAGAATGTGTATCTTTTATAAGTCTTCAAAATGCATGTTCTGATTTCTAGACTAACACATTTCCATTTTTCTTCTCCTTCACCTTAATATGTAGGCCTAACTCACAGTAATGTTCATGTGTTCCCAAGTTGCGTGCATTAGCAATAAAAAGCAGTGATACTTGAGTGCTTTCAACAAAGCATCAGAACTTTGATCATTATTATCCGATCCCTAGAGGAAAGTTCTTTAATCATGCCAGCCCGTTATTTTTATTAATAAGTTCCGGGACCATTACCTTTGAACAAGTTCTGAGAAATAAGTTCTAAATCTGAATGTCAGTAAAGGTCAAAGTGTTCCCTTTCTAATATTACTTACATAAGAATGATTTCATTACCTTGGGCTTTTCATTCCAGATTTTTATGTATTTCTTTTCCATGAATAACTATTTCCTTCTACTAAAAAATGCCAAAGGGAAGAAAATAGAGAAAAGAGTTGAAATATACATGAGGATTCAAACATTAAAGTCTGTTAGAAAATAAACTGGTGAAAAATAACTGCAACATAACTTTTTATTGTGGTCTGATGTGTTGAATAAAGGGAAAAAAGAGGGAAAGACAGAGAGAGAAATAGGGAGAGAGGAAGGGAGAGAGGCAGAGAGCTACAGTGTATGTTAAAAATATCAACTAACTGAATTCCCCTGAGAACAGGTAGGAAAAATTATCCTCATTTACAGATGAGTGAACTGAGGCAAACAGAGATGGAATGAGTACTTTGTCCCAGGTCATACAGCTAGCAAAAAGTAGGACTTAAACACAAGTAGTTCATTAAAAACAAATTACTTTCTAATTTAAATAAAAATTATAAATAATGTATTTCAAATTTTATAGCAAAAGTTATAATAACAAAAATAATATCTTTCTGATAAAAATATTCTGTTTAAACAAATAATTCTGTCATTATCTGACATTAGAAAAAATCAATATAATTTACCAATACCATATTTTCAGCTACTTTAGCTCATAATCAGCATGCTATTAAATAGTTTCTAAGGAAATCCTTAAATGATTTAAATTTCAATTAAGAACATTAATAAAGATTAATTGAATAAATATTAATATTTACTTAGCAAAAAGTTTCTTCTATGCTATTACAATGCTAATCACTTTAGAAGGTTTTTGAAAATTTTTTCTAACTTTTTTGATCATCTTAAGCACAAAATAATTCCATTGCTACTTTATAATTCATATGCATTTACTATAATGGTATTTCATTCATTGAAATGGATTGGATTAGATTGAATTGGATTAATTAAAAAATTCCAGATTTCAATAACTGGGCTTAGCTCTTTTAATTTTGTATAGCTCTATCAAGTTAATTTTCTATAACATGATGAAAAATTATAAATATAAACAATTTCCTCTAAAACTGGTAAAGATCAGAAAATTCTCCACTTGGTTCTAAGTACAACAAACTGTACTAGATGAGGCACACCTAAATATTTTTAGACCCCGTCAAAAATGTTGGCCAGGATAATTTCTTGAAGTATGACACATGATTTGAGCATCAGTTTGGGCGCGCTATATATTAATGTTAATAAGTGATTCTAACCAAAGATTTCCTCAGACATTCCACTGAGAAAGCAGCCTAGTAGTAAAAATTAAAGCCAACAGATGAAAAGTTCTGAAAGAATCTTTTGGCTTAAAAGGCTGATAGAGATCACAGGAAGTCCTGATAAAGCAATTATTCAGAGTCCCTTGTGTACTATAATAACTCACATATTCTCCAGTCTACTTTAATGTGATTGTTGACAATAAGTGTGTAAAATGTGTGATTTGATGAAATTGAGAGAATCTAACTTGCACAGAGTGAATGTCTTAAATGTAGTGATTGATTGTTATTATTTTACTGGTTATGACTACATTCACCTTTGATCTTGGTCTGCCTGGTCAACCAGGGGTGAGGCATGTATACAGAGGCAAAATAATTTTCTTTATATAATGTTCAGTGGTTATGAGCAATAAGAGGGACCACTTAATTCACAGGAGCCCCTAAAAAGAATGAGCTTGGCTACAAAATATCTACTGAAGGTGATTCTGCCTGTATCATCCTTTCCTTAAACCATCCATTTATCTTTGAAGTTGATTTTTCTCCCTTTGTCCAAAACATGAAACAGAATTTGCTGAGCTTTAATGTTCTATATTTTGAAAACTGTTTATGATGAAGTCCCTGAGAAAAGTTGCATTCTGCAACTTCTTCACACTATTAAAATAAAACAGAAAATAAACAAAAAAGCCAAAAGCAGGATGTAACTACCAAATTCTGAGCCAATATGCTCAATAACCTTCACCAGGATGGAACCTTCCAGAAGTGAGGGGAGTCAGGGACCACAGAAGTCATAGCCACAGAAGACAGACCAGCATCTGTTTCATGAGGTTGTATCACAAAAAGAAATTTGTATTCTTTTCATCCTCTTCCAGAAAATGAAGTACATGAAGCAAAGCTCAGATACAGAATGAATAGTGTATACTATAGAACAATTTCCTAAAACTTTAATATTTGTCGTTATTCATTTTATTTCCTATGACCATGATATATTCTGATATATCTACAATGACAATAAAAATTATTTGTTAAGGAAGAAGAAAAAAATCAGTATTTCACACATCAGGAAATATTTCTATCAAATTTTCTTGGAAGAACATTGCCCATTAAATTAGCACATTCCTAACTCACAACCTTCTCATTACCAAGATGCCGTTCCTCTTCTCCAAAAGTACACCCTGAAATCATCTTAGTAATGTCATTTAAACCACTGCCACAAATCAAAGTCAAGCCACACATATGAAGCATGTATCCTAGTTGAGAGAATGCATTGTGTAAAATTTTATAGCAAAGCACTAAGGTTTTTTAAAATATGCATATATTCAAACAAAATGTTTTACTTGTAATTTTTCATATATGATAACATATTCAGCTAACTTTGCCTAAATATGTTATAATTTATAATACTGAAGACTTCATCTATGTAAGAGATTTATTCTCATGCTTTTATTCTTTCAAAAGAAGCTGAACATAGCATTTATTTATTTTTAAACCATTACTAAATTTTCAGTGTATCTAGCTATGTAGTTTTTAAATAAATCTCCTGCTGAAAAACAAAATCCCATCTAATATTAAATAATTGAATAAATAAAAGCCAGGAATATAATATAATTTTTATTACTACTATAATCAACACAAAGAAGCTAACATATTATTTCATAGTATCACTTTCTAGCTAAAATACTGGAGAATCCTGTTAAATTTCTTTTATCTGAGTTTATGTCTATGTACAGGCACTGGAAAATTGACAGTGCTTCTTAGCCCCTTTTCAACAATTTCTGAATTGATTACAAAGAGTGAAAGTCCTGGTGTAGAGAAAAAATGAGAACAGGAAGGGGAAGGGGAGAGGGGAGGAAGAGAAGTAGAGACAAACAGAACATCAAAATAAATCTTGAAAAAATAGTGTTTGTGGGCTTAACATAAGTCAGTTTTATTTCTCTGTCTATCCATTTATTTATTTGTCATCTTTCATATTGTCTTAGCACAATATGGAATTCTTCAGGAAAAAAGCCTAGCACTAGGCAGTAATGAGAGTTCCGTATTCTGAGAAAATGAACTTCTGAGATGAGAACTTGGCCTTAGATCACATCAAAAGAGTTTAGCCAAAGACATATGTATGCAAAGAATCTTAATACTCACCAGAGAAAGCCAAAGTCTTCAGTGTTCTGTGGTATGGGAGGTCTGGCTTCTTTCAATGTAGAACATGAGGCAAAACAACTTTCTTTACGTTTTGGAAGGAAATAGCTCTCACACTGACCACAAGAATATTATTTGTAAGACCAAAGTTCATTTTATAAATAAACATATATGGTTAAACAAAATGATCTGACTTAAGTCAACAGTCTGATACATTGCACAAGAGAAAGTTCAGAATAAGTAACACATAAGAGGGAAAGCCCAGCCTTTCACTAAGATAGGAGGGAGGCCTGTGACCCCAGTCTTGACAGCTAACTAGGCCCTGTTATATAATCCAGAATACAACTTTCATGGCAGAGTCTGGTAATAAATAATGGCTTAGTAGTTTTGCAGTTAACAGAAGGGTCCATTTAATTAAATTGTAAATACTACAGAATAAAGATTTGGCTTAGCATTAAACATGGATTAAGCAAGAAATAATTGGAAACAAATGTGTGACACTTTGTATATTTGGTTCTTTAAAGCTTATTTTTATCTTATAAATATTTTCCTCAGTTGATCCAAGAGATATTATATAAATCTGGAAATTGGAAAGAAAGTCTATTTTACCACTTAGTTGTAAACTCAGGACTCTGAAGTCAGCTTTTCCTTTCAAGAAATCCAAAAACAAATGAGAGAAACATTCCAGATATTACCATGTATTTCATAAATGTCCTTCATTCCCAAGCTACTAAGCTTTAAGATGCCAACTTTTAATAATTAGGAGGAAAAAGTTACACTGCAGTTGCTAAACGCGGGCAATCCTCATTAAGCATAAAAAGCTTTGGAAAATGGGACATTTCCTACCAAATCAGCTCTAGTTTGCTTTCTATCTTTTGAGACATTATAAACCCATTTAGATAGTTTTGTTACTGTTATGATGCATTCAAGTATTTAAACCACATCAAGGTTTTTCCATTGCTGTTTTTGGGAGAGACATCAGTGTTTGCAATGAGTTAAGACTTTTAGAAAGTACCTAAACATAGAGGTTGCCATCTACATAGACTCAAGAATTAGAGTACAATTAAGAAGAAATGTCAGTACTCACCTTTCTCACAATATAATTCACATCATCTTTCAATTCTAACTACTTCTCAATACCTAGCCCAGTCCTGAGGGCAGTGGGCCTCAGTAGAAAGATGGTGGAGCTGGCTTCTACAGTGACTTTAGATATCTGAGGATGTGAGATTACATGTTCAAACAATATTACTTTCTAGAAATTCTTGTTGCATAGTCAACCACCCCTTTTGCTGCCATGTTAAATCACTTTTCCTAATGGAAGTATGTCATATTTTAGAGCTTAGGGTAAGAAAAAAAAATGGGGAAAAGAAATAGATTCAAAAGAAGAAAAAGAAAATAAGCTATCAGGATAAAGGGGTTATGCATTCGAGGTATGAAAGCGTGGGTCATAGGCTATATTGCCTGTTCAACTGGAAAATGTCATGGAAATAGTCTTTCCACTGAATTAAAAAGTACAAACTTAGCACATGTTGAACAATGAGGTTATAAATTGTGTGGATAAGTCTATAAGTTATATATAGGTTAATATGTTCTTTTTTCTTGCTATACTGCTTCATGTAAGCTCTTAGCACAAACAAAATAATTTATTTTGAATATTTCAAAATTGAAGATATTGTGGGAAATGTAGAATAAGGGGAAAACACATGTGAACATCGAAAATAAGTTCAATGGTATTTTAATCTGCTTTCTTTCATCGCATTTACAATTCTAGATACTTTTGCTTATTTTCTTTCTGGAAAAGGCATGCAGTTTCTTATTCATATTTAGCAAGCTCTCCTCTTCCTCTGAAATTATTTTGCCACAAAATATTCCTTTTTTTACATGTGGTCATTTAAAGGTTTTTCATGATAAAATGTTAATCAAAAAAACATGCACAGTGACATTCTGAATTTTTATGTACAAGAGTCTAGATTGATTTTCCACTGACACTATGTTCTTGATGTTATATAAAAATAACAAATCTACATGTGAATACTTTTGCATTTGAATTGTTTCCTTCCCCCAGATATATTGAGATAATTGACACAAAAGCTTTCATATGCTTATGTAAGACAAACACAGAATTCTGTGTCTGAGAATGGTTTTCAATACCTTGCAGTAATGAAGCTCCCAAAGACATTCATTTATATTCTTTTGAGATTCCAATTTGAAAAATGAAAAACAATTTAAAAATTAAAAACTAAGTGTCCACAAGCAAAACATTGTGAAATCAAGAATGGGCTTGAGAATTCATAGACACACTCTGTAATGTGAGATTCAGGAAAAGCTCTCACAGATCAGATTTGGCCTGATATTATTGTATTAACCAAAAAAAAATTAAAAAAACCCAAAACCAACAACAACGCTTCCAAGAAAGAACTAGAAAAAGAGCAAACTACAGAAAGACTCAGATGATGTAATTTTTATAAGCCAAATGAGCAGATGAGCAAAATGATATATCAAAAGAAAAGTTTTTAAAAGATAAATCAGAGAAAATGAAAGATAAAAGAGAATACATGGAAATACACAGACTGAATCGAGGGAGAAGTTGAAAGTATATGATGAGTTCAAATCAAAGGAAGTGACTGGGGAAGGGAATGGCAATACAGGGTGCATTGCAAATACACCACACTGATTCCTTGAAAGGAGTGTGACTCATGGGCATCTTTCCCTTTTTCAAGTGATAAGATTATATTGGTCTGCCATCTGCCATTCAAAGATTCTGGAGGCATCCCACAAAATCTCTTTTTTCTTATAAGTTTGCAAAAAAACAAAAAACTACTAACAAAAGCAATCAAAAGCAAAACGAAGCTAAAAAGCTCATTGAATACACACTTAAATTGTATTTATGTATTTAGAAACATAGTGAAAGATCCTCATGCTTTTTATGAATAAATGGCCCAGGGATAAATAATTTAATTTCCAAGGGTCAAAATGAATAGTTTTGTAAAGTAAAGTTTAAACCAAACTTCTTAGCTTATTTTCCCAAAAATAGAGAAAAGAACTTGCATGCAGGTAGTTTATAAAAGGTGTGGAGTTGCAGAAGGGGCTGGATAAAGAAAGAACAGCAAGTGTATAGAGTTAAGGTTGCAGTGGTGAAATGTCTCCCAGAATTCCAACTAGGCCGGGAGGACAGGACTGTGACCCACAACTACAACTCTTTTGGCCTGGTCCTATTTTCAAGCAAACAAACAAAACTGTTTGGGGCATAAAAGCAGAGGGTGATGGAAGTAGGATGCAGGCAGGGTTCTTCAACACAGCTGCAGATAAAATCAGAAAGGCTTTAGTTCACCCTCACAGGGCTTAGATATACTCATGAGCCCCAGTCAATGTTGTCACAGACACTTAAAGGTGGTAACCCACACACTCTCTAACAGGTACACCATAAGCAGTAGAACAAGTTCCATTTCCCACTGAAGCAGGCAGTGCAGAGGTCAATGACAGATTTATAACCTCCCTCCATTCTAACTCTTTTCTTGACTTCTCTTGTCCTCAACCATTCAGCTGCTCTAGGTAGCTTAATTCATTAGATGACTCTGACTTCTCTCTCCAGGGGTCTGAGTGCAATTTCTTGCTTATTTGGTTGCTACAGTTGTCTGTTGATTGTTGTCACCAACTGTGGAGCCACCAAAAGTGATCCCACTGAACTGGTGAGTTCTAGAGAGATGCCTCCCTGGCTCTGTTAAATTATAGCAACACTAGCTAACCATGATAATCATGATTCATTACCCTGCCAGTGTTTACTTTCCTTGCTCATCTGCCAGCATTAGAATTCCAAAGTGACAAAAGTTGAAATTATAGCTTCAAGTTAATAAATATTTTACTCTACCCTTTGGATTCTAAGACAGCAAAACCTAAAATTATGAAGATTAGACTGACACATTCTGCAAGTGGGATACTAAGAATGGTGGTAATGGGGACCATTTATATTTACACTCTGTCCTTGACCCACATAATTTATCTGTAAAGGACACAGCTATAGGGAACCACACAATGCTCTTGAATATTTAGTGCAAATACACCATTCTGGAGGACAAAGTCACCTTTATAAATGTGTTATCCTGAGTTGGCTTTTCAGCTGAGTCTTCAACAAGTCACTCCATATAATATATTGTAGGAAGATTTGTTATATGTCCTCTTTATGTAAACTGGATCCACTGGTCTAAGGCGATGTTATGCAGGATCACATGCCAGCAAATCAGACATTTTGTAAGTATTCAGATAATAGAGCTTGTAATGACCATTTAGAAACATAAAAAAATGAAAAACATAAAGAATACAATATTGAGATTACTACTGTGGGGAAAAATTGTACAGCCACATGCAAAAAAAAAAAAATCTAGACCATATGTTAGCACAACAATTAATTAAAAATGGATTAAAGGCTTGAAAGTAAGACCTGAGGCCATAAAAGACACAAAAGAAAACAGGAAATGCAGTCTTTGACATCAACTGCAGAGATCTTTGGGGAAGTGATACCAGTGAAAATGGGTAATAAGAGCAGAATTAAACAAATAATACTACATTGAGCTAAAAAGCTTCTGTAGAAAGAAACAACCATAAAAATAAAGAAACCTACAGATTTGGAGAGGATATTTTTGCATCATACAACAGACATGAGTCAATCTTCAAAATGTAGAAAGAGCTTATCTACCTGAAAAACAAAAAAGCTACCAACTCACTCAAAAAAAGAAGATCTGAATAGACACTTCTCTAAAGACATTTAGGCCTATAGACATATGAAAAATGCTTTACATCACTTATCAGAGAAATGCAAAAAATAAAAATAAAACAAAAACAAAAAATAACTGCACAATTAGCTATCCATCACCTCATATCTGGGAGAATTGACTAGAGACAACAAATGTTTGAGAGGGTGCAGAGAAAAAGGAACTCTGAATAAGAAACTCTTGGTGGGTATGTAAATCAATGCAGCCTCTTTAGAAAACAGTATGGAGATTCCTTAAAAAACAAAAATGGAATTACCATTGGATCCAGCAATCCCACTTTGTGGTATGTATCCAAAAATGTATATATCTAAAACATAGAAAGTCTATCTATCCAAAACACTAGTCAGAAAAGATACCTGCATCCCTTTGTTCATAGAACAACTCACAATAGTTAAGACATAGAAACAACTTGTGGCATATTACTGCATAAAGAATGCTTGTGGCAAATTACTGGATAAAGAAGTTATAGTATTTATACTTAATGGAATACTACTCACCTAGTAAAATAAATAAATTGTGTTTTTCACAACAACCTGGATGAAACGTGAGGTGATTATGCTGAGCAATGTAAGTCAGAAGAAAAAAATATATAGCTCATGATTTCACTCATATGTGGAATATAAAGAAACAGAACGAACAAACTAACAAAATATAACAAAACTCAATGGACACAAGACTTTAGTTTCCAGAGGGGAGGGGAATAGAGGAAGGGAAAGGATTGAAAGAGCATGAACGATGAGGGACAATCACTAAAACTTTGGTGGTGGGCGACTGTGACATATTTTATTGAGATATGATTTGATTATCTTAAAAATCATAAAGTAATGTAAACAAAAAATCAAATAAATATTAAAAAATTAAAGTTGTAAGCAGATACTCAACTCTGCTGTCTGTTCTGAGAAGCATCTGAGAATTGTTCCTCAGTGTTTTAGTTCACCATCTCTTACAACCCATTGGTTGAAGGTTACTGTCAAGTACATTAATGATCCTAAATTTCAATTTCTAACTTCTCTCTTTGAATCTCTCTCTCTCTCTGCTTGTCTCACTCTCATTATCACTCTCTTCCCACTCCCATCTATATATAAAATTTGTGTGTGTGTATATATATATATATATATATAAAATGTGCTAATGTACAGTGTTCTGTATCATAAATATATATAATATATGATGAAATCTTATATATAGTACTGATAGTCATGAATTACTTAATGACAGGATATATTCTGAGAAGTATATCATTAAATGATTCTGTAGTTGTGTGAACATTATAAAGTTTACTTAAACAAATGTAGTATAGCCTACCACGTAACTAGGCTGCATGCAGGGGCCACTGTCACACATGCAGTTTGTTTTGAATGAAACAATGCTGTATGGCAAATGCAATATAGTATTATATTATATATTGTTATATATAAGCTGTGTCAGATATACTTGGTATACCTGGAGTTGGGAAGATAGGATAGTAAACCCTTCAAATTCAACGCTATAATCTAGAAAGTGAATTGATAATATACACACTCTCATTCTCTTTAAATATATACTATATATGCATATATATACATGCATACAAATATATGAATATACATGTATAGCATATATGTATGTATGGTATGAATAAGAAATATTCAATTCCTGTACTTATATTTTTGAAATAACAACTTCAACAGCAGTACATTAGAATAATGGAATTTTAATTCAAAAGACAGATTTCAAGATGGGGGAGTAAAGAGTGTAGGATACTGGTTAACAGCGAATCTAATAAATGGATGATAGCATTATCATGAGTAGGTATATGAATATTAAAGAAAGACTCTTGAAAAAATAACATTAAGCTTTTTAGTCCATTTGAGCTTCAACAATGAAAAAAGGACCAAACAACAGAAATTTATTTCTCACAGTCTGGAGATCGGGAATCTGAGGTCAGTCTCTAGTTGTGATGAGGCCCCTCTTCTGAGTTGCAGATTACTGTTTTTCCTTGTATCCTCACATAGTAGAGAGCACAGCAAGATGGCAAGTTCTCCTGTGACTCTTACATGGGCATTGATCTCATATGAGTACCTCACTTTCATGATCTCATCTAACCCACAACCACTCCCCAAAGGCTTCACCAACTAATGTCATCACATTGTTGGGTGAGATCTCAGCATTTGCATTTGGTGGGGACACAAACATTCTACTTATAGCAAGAAAGGAAAAGAATTGCATTTTTCTTTGTTGGGGATGAAGAAAGAACCTCACTATTTAATTAGATCTGTTAATAAAGAAATGTAGGTTTAAATATGACTATTAATGTAAGGATAAGCACTAGGTAAAAATACAAATATAATGAAAATTCCAAATTACAAGATGGAAAAAAAAGACTAAATTCATCATGGTAAGAAAAAAAGAAAATAAGAAATTAATAAACATAAATTAAAATGGAAGATAAATAATATTGATCACAACTGATGGAAGTAAACTGAGTCATTTTTAAAGATAACTGCACTCAAAATTTGATTTAAGACTCTAATTCACATTTTTATAATAATCACACCTTAAAACATATAAAAGGAAATATATGTTTGACAACAACGACCCACAAAAAAAGCAGAAATATAAATATAAATAATAGTGAAATGTATGTAAACCACTTAGAAATATGAGAATTTGGTAAAATAATTAACAGAAGTATATGTAGAAAGGAAGGGGGAGGAGGAAGAAGCATTTCTAAGGAAAAAAGGAAGACAGGAGGAAACACTATTGATTTATTTATTCATCTATTCATTCATGTGTTATTATTTATTTATTTATTTTTGGTTGTACCCCTCTAGCCCCAGGTCGTGCAACCAGCAAGATCCTTGGGCTTTTCATGTCTATGTCTCAGCTGCAAGTTTAATGCCTGAGCCACCAGAGTACACTGGTTACAATATTTTTGTCTCATAAATGAAAAAAGAAAATTAGCTATTATGGATAATTGAAGTACCCTATCAATGTAAACACATAAAAGAGTGAATATACTGTATTTCAATTATTCTAGATTCAGAACTTTTGCTTAAGGAGAAAAAATTCAGGTATTATGACAAAAATTTATATAAAACTAGTTCATTGTGCTATTACTTGTAGAAGTAAAATTTGAAATGACAAAAATCCAGCCACACTAGCCAACTTGAAGAATAAACTATTCCAGAAAGTTTTCATTATCCTTCAGTGACCTTAGCTACTTACTTCAGGCACTGCCCTGGGTAAACATCACTACTAAACAACTCCAAGTAATTTCTGTGGTGTCAGTTCATGGACCACACTGCTCAAAATTTGTTCATTGGTATTTGCCTAACAAAAAAAGAAGTCAGTTCTATTGATTTTTAATTTTATTTTTATTGTCATTTTCTATATGTAATAAAATTCTTGCTCTGAACACATGTTCTTGAAATTAGGGAAATACTGCAATTAGAAAAGTTAATCATTATGAATTTTTATTTATATAAACATAATTTTTCCCTATCTCCATTCTTAGATGAAATGCCTCTTCAGGAATTTCTTTAAAGGTTAGAGAAGGTACATATTCTGTTTTGTTTTCTGAGGAATCAGAATTGTGGGTTCTACATTTGTTTTAATCAGTCAGATATTTTCTGTGGTAGAGGGATTTGCCAGCCTTTGGAAGAGGGAATTTTACTAATTACACCATGGTCCTAACTGATTAAATGAAACAGTCACAGTTTTCTGGACAATTATTTTATCTTAATTACATTTACCAATGAACACATTAAATTTGTTGAAAGGAAAGAAATCTTAGAGAAACATTTATCAAGTCTTTTGCAATGTATATAGATGGTACATATGAAGATATATATATTTATATATGTGTGTATATATACACACACAGATACATATATAGTCACTCCTGTTACAATAATATTTTAGATAAGATTCTATTTTATTTATTTTTTCTATTTTTAATTTTTAAAGGAAAAGTGAATTCAGGAAAGGAGAGTAAGCAAGCAGATAGGAAGAGAGATCAGAAAGAAACATTTATTTTATCTTTGTTGTTCCCCTCAACCCCAGGTCTTGAACCTGGGTCTGCAGACTAAGTTGTGGATATGTGGGTACATAGGTATGAAAGGTATATGGACTATGTCTGGTGGCCTTATCCACTAGGCCACCAGGGTGCAGCCAGATAATTTTTTACATTTAATAATTTTCTCACGAATTGTTACAATTGCATTTTATTCTAGAATTTAGGCAACATAAGACCATATCTCTAACTTGAAAGGAAAAATTTGGTACCTAATGAAGATATAGACAACCAAGAGTGCACAGATTATTTAGCTTGACAATTTATTTCCTGGGTAAATACAGAACTCTTTCTTTCTAGTTGCTTGAGCTCTTTGCCAGGTTTCAGATCTATTGATTTCATAAAGTAAGAGAATAGAATTGTTAATAGAATGCATAGAATTGGCTTTTGGAAACCAAATTTTTCATAGCCAGTTTTATTTTTGAATGTTTTTAACTATTCTATACTTCACTATTTAAATATGTAGCAGCATTCTACAGCTGACTAATGTCACTCTATTCATTTAAACCACAGAATTTGTTGTAGAGGGAATTCCTGTAGAACTGCCAATTCATGTTCTGTGATTTGGACTACAATACATTTCTTCAGCTCTAAATAAGCCCTGCAACTTTCTCTTTTCATGATAAATAGGAATTTGCATTTGAAGTGATGGTAAGAATAATTAAAAGAAATAAGGAAGCAAGTTTGGCTGAATGTATGGGAATCATAAAATAATTTAATTAACTATAGTTACATAAGCCAGTGGATTAGAGGGGATAAGAAACAGCTTTTTAAAGTAGTCATGATGAGCTAACAGGAAAAGATCTGTAGGTTACAAGTGACCACAAATTTCACGTACAAATAGTATCATATCTTATTACAATGCAGCATGAAAAAATAATGAACAAAACTGAAATTGGATACTAATAGTCATGAAAGAAATTAAATCTTTTCAAAGAACTATCCTAAAAAATTCTCCAGGTACAGGTGGTAAATTCTATTAGACATCAAGGAACAGATAATTCTGATTTTAGTTTAATGTGTTCTAGAATACAGAAAATGATTTGAAGCTTCCAAATCTATTTAGGACCTTGATATTAAAATTTGACAAAGATAGACCAAGGAAAAATTATGACCAACTTTTGATTATGAATTTGTATACAAAAATCTAAACACAATTTGGTGGTATTAATATTAAAATATAAATAGTGAGACTGACTAGAAATGAAAGTAAAGCTTTTCAGTTTTACTTTTTTGCCATTTTAAAATACTGGATTATAAACATATTTCAGCACTGGTTGGAAGTAACTGAAGCAAAGCTCTTGCTGTTCTTACAGGAAGGGAAAGTTATCTTTAGGTTGTCCAAAACCCAGGCAGCGGGACTAATGGATCATAAATTTTCTCTGCCTGGCATGGGCCCAAAGAGAAATAAATTCAAGGTGTGTCTACAGAGACAGAATCATTGACCTGATGCTTTCAGTTTGCAGCTATTCTGAAGTCCCAAGAGATACATGAGTCACTGGATGAGAAGAGATCATGAGTTAGTGAATATGTGACTCTAACTTGTGTGGGCAAGTCACAGTTAAAAATGTGACTATGATCCTTCCTTACACTGTGGAAACTGAGCCCCTCAAAATGGTCACAAACTTGGTAGGAGAAAGCTCAAGTGAGAATTAAAACTAATTTATAGAAAATGAAATTTGAGTTTATGGACTCAGATTTTACCTACTTACATAAGTAAAATAAATCTAGTTATAATTTGATGTGAAATATACTATATCAGTTTAATTTTTAATGAAACTCTTCCAATTAATATTTGAAGAATAATATCATGATTACCAAGGAAAAGTAAAAAAAGTCATTGATAAAAGTTACATTTATTAATAAATTAAAGGTATAATTTATTGCTAAATTACTATTTTCTTTAAAATGATATAATATTTTTATAATAATGAAAAAATCTGCCACAATAGTGCAACACTAGGGTCAGACATATTTGAAGAATAAGCTATCAACCTTTTTTTCTGCTTCTTTTAGGCAAAGCAAAGTCTCAAACTCCAGAAGCTTAAACAAAATAAGGTTAAATAGTGAAAAGAAAGAACCAAAACTATTGTTATTATTTGCCAGTTATTACACAACTTAGAAAATTTGAGAGATTAAACTTAAAATGATGCACCTTAAGCCTATATAATGTTAAGATGCAGTATTACTTCAATAAAATGTATTAAATTAAAAATTAAACTTAAAATTCAAGAGAACTGGGACAGTGGCCAGATATAGATAACTTGAACAAATATTCTATTTTTAATAGTGATGATACTTAATGTAAGTATGATACATTACTTATGTAAGTATTTGCAAGACCTGTTCTAAGGTAGATTACCTTTAACATCACCATATTAAAGACAAGGAAATGGAGATACAATGAGGCTGAATTTTTTTACATAGTATGTAGAGGAGTCAGGCAGTCAACCCAGGTAAGATGACCCTAGAAGCCATGATCTTAACCAACATGTCATGATAATATGTTTGAAAGCAATAAAAGTAGTAACTAAAAGCTTATCATGTAGGAAAATGTTAGTATGAAACAGGCAGATCCCACAAGAAAAATGATGCCTATACAATTTTTTAAATCTATGACAGGTTTTAATAGATAAAATTTCAAATGATTTTCCCCCAGGTATATTATGTGTTGATGTATTGTTAAGTTTTTTTTCTGAAAAGTGTAAAACTTTTATGTTTCCAAAAAGTTATCAGGAAGATTTTTAGCTCCAAAAGCTTAAATTTGGTTAGAAAAATAATTGAATATTTAGAGAAACATATCTTTCCAGATGGGAAGATGATGTGGTAAAGATAGTAGCAACCTCTTCTCCCCAAAAAACATAACGCACTTATAATTTAAAAAAAAATATAGGTCACATTTTCCTGAGGAAGAGAAGTTGCTAAGAAGAATTAAATTTCATAAGAAGGGATAAAGGTGCAGTAGAAGACAAGACAGTTTCTGAAAAATAAGATGAGGATTGCTCTTACAATTATTCAAATATCTAATAACGATATTGTTATTGAAAATGTGACACTTTTATACAAAACAAAGGTTCTAGAAATGGAATCAAATACACACATATGACATACACACAGACATATACAGATATCTATATATTTTATAATCTAATAATGTGCCCTTCAAATAAATGGAGAAATTACATTACTCAGTAAAAGCAATTGTACTATAAACAAGACATTTTGAAAAAAAAGAAGTTATATTATACCAAATTTAGAGAAAATTTAATTATTTAAACATTTTAATGGTTTGAAATTACGAACACTTTGCACATGAATTAGCGTGTTTTTCTTTTTTCAATATCCATGGAGGTGGAAGATGTTCAAAAAAAGTGTGACAGCAATGCCAATGGATTCAAAGGAAAAATAATAATTTTTTCTACATAAAATATAAGACTTTATTTTATGACAGAAAAAAAAACTTATAGAATTAAGATCTAAAGGTTGGGGGAAGGGTTGCAATACTTATATAACATGAAAAGTTAAAAAAAAAACTTACAAATTTAGGAAAAACCATGAGTTTTCCTTCACCATGCTTTAGAGAAGTCAGTTACACTCATTCCATCAAAGACAAATCATCAACCAATCAGTGAGAACCAATCTTGTGATAGCCAATCAGGGGCGAACCTAGCAATCCACCTCTGAATGCAATGCAATCAGCACAGTTTCACACACATCCCCACACATCCGCAAAGAGGATGTCAATCTATTTTCGCCTCTGCAGGTCTATTCATCCCTGACTTCACAGCTTTCCAAAAACCCCTTATGAGATAGGCACTCTGCTATGCTGCAAGAGACTGCTGTACCACCATGGCTATTCTTTAATATCCGAAGCGATTTTTTTTATCAGATATGGAATGATGACTCACTATCCTTTGACATATGTTCGTGCTGATATCCATTGCACGGGAAATTTTCTCACAAATTATTAAGAAACAGAATAGTAAAACCCAAAGAATATGAAAATACATTTTACAAAAGTAGAATAAAAATCAAGAAAAGTATTTGAGAGCATATGAAACTTATTGGTAATAAAATATTTAAATTAAAATTAGAAAGTTTATTTCACTTAGGGAGGGAGGGGCTATAGGAAGTAATAATACTTTGAAAACATGAGCAAATGCTATTTTTTATGTATTGCTGCTGTGAATAAACAATGTGCACTTTTAAGATATAGGTAAAACTTTGGAAATATTTTAAATTTTAATGAAATTAGAGTTCTGCAGAAAGACAAAAGGGAGAAATGGCTTAGGGTTAACAGACAGTTAAGAGTGTCTCCTTTAGTCAGACACATTGAACTATCAGAGAACCAAAGGGAGGAGGAAGTTTCTATTTTTCCTTCAATGGCTAGACATGGTGCATTGTAAGTTGAGATGAGGATGTGAAGAATACAATAAAAACGTTAACAAGATCATTAATCAAAGTCAGAGACAGACATTATTTATAAATTTATTCATCAGTTTGAAAAGAGAATCAATGAGAGCGTGTTTATTTTGTGCACCTATGAAATGAATTGTCTCTCCTCCAGCTTTTCTGTTTCACTGCTGGAGAATTCCAATACATTGCCTTATACCGTGGAGACTGAAGAAAGTCTAAGAGAATTATATCCTGGCATTTTATAAGAACTCAGTATACCAGATGTTAACAATTTGAAGCTCCTTATTCAATGTAGGCTTGAGGTTACTCATCAGAAGCCCAGGCAACCTGGTACCGCCTGATAAGGGTTGCCAAGGAGACAGGTGGCTGGTTTAATGATAACTGATAACAGTCCTTTCAAAGGCTTCACACAGTCAAGGCAGGGAGGAAAAGTGAGGTAGAAACAAAATTGCAAAATTGGGTAGATACATTGAAAGGCGTCTCTTGACCTTTGCACTTGCCCTTCCCAGCTCAGTACTTAATGGTATGATGGTAATATAACTTGCCTATGACTGAATAGCTTATTGACAGGTGAACAATTCTCCATCACTGAGCTAATTTATGTTCTGCTGCTGTGGACCAGTGTACCATGCAATGAAAATTATATGGGTTATGAAAAATCAAAGTGAATTCTAGAGGGTCTCATTCAATTAGTTTTTCTACAGAACACCATTCTGTGTAAATTGACATTGCCAGTGAAATATATCTCTCTCCCATCCCCAGTTGAGAGTGAATGAAGCCTATAGTGAGCACAGCCTTGACATCTCCCTAAATTTATTCTTTATGGTTTGAAAATGTAGTTTGTATATTCTTATTTCTTTCCATACCTTGTTATTGGCAGTTTATGAATATAGGAAACACTATTTATTTATCAATTTTAAATGTGGACTGAGAAAAAAAATCCCAAGAGTTAGATAATTTTTCTATTAACACTGAAGTAGGACAATACATTTAAGAATCTTTCCATACCCATTTGGAAAATTTTATTTAATATCAGGTACTGAATTATTTATATAATAAGTAACCTAAAATTTTACAATATTTTCCTAATTGGATTTATTATTTTTTGAATTTAAGGAAATAAGATGGACAAGTCTAATTATTTACATTTTTTAGTGGTTAGCACATTTCATATTTAACACCTTGAAAGTCTTGAGTTTGGGATCATGAAATGTTTTTGTATTCACCATAGCCCACTCAGTAATTTACTCCATACATTACTTGGGATTCCTGCTGCCTTCATGAAAAATGCATCAAATGCATATTTTAGGTTCTCTTAAAAAGATTCTGGGCTAATTTCTTAAGAATGAGTTTGTTGATTCATGTAGGTTACCCTGGGCATCTTTCTTGAGGCAACTGCTGGACTTAGTGGTTAGCGGGAGAAAGGTTTTGGATAAATCTGTAGCCTACCCGTAGTGTAAAACAAGAAGCTATAATTCTCAAATTTTGTAAGATTTCACTTCATCTAACTTTGGAAAAGCCATAGAGAATATAAATTGCATGACTTTGTAACCAAGATTCTGTGGGACAAAATCTAGTTTCTTAAAAATAAATCATCACATCTGATGATCATGAGCAGTTAAAACAATTGCGTTTTACTTAAAATATTATGTGTGATCAAGAGAAAAAATACGCAAAACAATCATGGAAGACTGAGAAACTGATAGAATACTCAAATTTCTAAATGCAAAAAGACCTCCAAAACGTATTGTTAAAACTGGCAAAAGTCACCAATAAACAAAAACTTCCAAAGACTGAGAGAAAAGAGAAACATCAGTTAGAAGGGTATATCAATCAGGTTATAATCAGATTTCTCAACAGAAACCCTAAAGGCCAGGAGAAAATGGGGTAATGTATTCAAAATACTTAAAGACAAAATCTGCCAGCATAGAATACACTGTCCTATGAAAATATGAGGAAGAAATAAAGGCCTTCAATGCTAAACAAAAGTTAATGGATTTTTTTCATCCCTAAATCTACGTTTCATGAAATGTTGAAAGGAGTTCTACAAAAAGAAAATAAAACCAAAGAATCACCAAACCCTGAGAATAGTGTGATAAACAGTAAAACAGAAAAAGAAGCAGAGAGGACAAACAAGAGAGAGAAAGAAAAGAAAAAAAAATAAAGGGAGAAAAAGCATGAGATTTTGACAGGCATTAAAGGGAGATCTAATGTCAGGTCAGAAAAGACTATCGTAGGTCAACTAAGGTAGAGACAGATCCAAGGCAGTCAAACCCCTAAATTAATAGCAATATGTAGCTAGAAAAATTAAGAAAGAGAGAATCAATAGTGTAAACTATTCAAAGACAGAGACAAATGAGAAATGAAGCAACAGAGATAGAAAACAAACAGAAAACAAAGGATCAAATGAGAGCAACAAAATGCTACATATCAATAATTATCCTAAATGTGAATTATTCGAATTCACTAATCAAAAGACAGAGAGTGGCTGAGGATCAAAATATAGGGCTCATCAATACTGTGCCTATATAATGTTTTTCTTTGAAAGTGAAGGATAATGAAAATATATATCAAAACAGCAGTGATAGAATCAAGACCTTTAATGTTAATAACAGACAAATTAGACTTCCCCTTAAAGATTTAACACAAGGCAAAGATGGAAATTATATTATGGTCAAAGTGTACATCCATCAAGAGATAATTGCCATTTATATATCATTTATATATATATATACATATATATGTGTGTGTGCATATATATATATATATATATATATATATATATATATATATACTAAGTACTGGACCATCTAAATGTATATAACAAATACTGACACTTTTAACAGGAGACACTGACAACAACATTAGTAAAAGGCATCGGTATTCCCCCTTACATCAGTAGATAGGTCAGATAGATCAGGCAGAAAATCAATAAAGAATTAACAGCCCTAAATAAAGCAATAGATCATATGGAACAGACATATACAGAGCTTTATACACCAATAAAAGTATTTTACATTCTTCTCAAGTGTAGATGGGACAGTCTCAATGATAGACCTTATCTTGGGCACAAAACAAGTTTCAGTAAATTTAGCAAAATAGAACTTATAAAAAGCATCTCCATTGCTCACAAGGATAAAAATAAAAAGGAAACAGAAAATAAAAACTGGAAGAATCACAAATATGTGGTGATTGAATAAAATGCTTCTGAGCAATTCATGGATCAATGAGAAAATTAAAAATTATCTTAAAACTGAAACTGAAACTTATCTAGAAAATTAAAATCAGAAGATGAGGTACCAGAACATGTTGGATGCATCGAAAGCTGTTCTAAGAGCAAGTTTATAGTGATAAAAATGCACATTAAAATCCAAAAGGTATATTGTTAAATATCAGACCAGACAACTGAAAGACTGAGAAAAAGAATAACTGAAACAAAATATCAGCAGAAGGAAATCATTTTTTAAATAGAGCAAAAATAGATGAGATTAAAAAAACAAAAATCAAAAGATACAGGAAGCAAGAACTTTTTCCTTGAAAAAAACACAAATTTGATAGACCTTTACTCAGACTTATCACAAGAAAAAGAAAATTCTTTGAAAAAGAATTAAAAGCTAAAGAGATGAGATTACAACAGACATGGTAAGAATGCAAAGAACCTTAAGAGTTATTATAAACACTTGTATGTCAACAAATTAATCGATCTTAAAGAAATAGAAAATTTTATAGGCTCCTACAACCTCCAAAATTGAACAGGAAGACAAATTATTTGAACAGATGAATCACAGGTGCAGAAATTGAAGCAATAATAAAAAATTTCCCAAAAACCAAGAACCCAGGACCATATGGCTCCATTAGTGAATTCTACCAAACATTCAAAAGGATCTAATACCCACCCTTCTTAAATTCCTCCGAAATATTGAAGAGGGTAACCTTCTAAATACATTCTATGAGTCTTACATTACTCTGATTTCAATATCAGATAAGCACAGCACCAAAAACAAAAAATACAGATCTATATAACTAATGAATATAGATGCAAAATCCTCAAAAAATACTGACAAAACAAATTGAATAGCATATTAAAAACATTATACATCATAACCAAGTGGGATTTATTCCATGGATGCAAGGAATCAAATGCAAATCTATCAATATAATACACCAATTAATAAAAAGAAAAAGAAAAATCATATGATCATATCAACAGAAACAGAGAAATACTTTGACTACCAATACCGATTCATGATAAAACCTATTGCTAAATGAGAATGAAAGGTGTATGCCTCAACATAATAAAAGTCAATAGGTCAAACTTACAGTTCACATTTTCAATCACCAAAAAAAAACCCTTTTTTCCTAAGACCTGGAATAAGACAAGGAAGCCCACTGTTACTACTACTGTTCAACACAGTTCTAAAATACTGCTGAGAATAGTGAGACTAGAAAACGACAATAAACAAATTCAAACAGGAAAAGAAGAATAAAACTACTATTATTTTATGATGATATGATATTATACCTAGAAAACGGCAAAACAGAAAACTATTAAAACCTATAAATGAATACAGAAAAGTGGCTGGATATAAAATCAATATACAAAAATCAGTAACATTTCCATATGCAAATATTGAGCTAGAGGAAAGAGACATCAAAAATGAAATCTCAATCATAATAGCACCAAAAAGAATGAAATATCTGAGAATGAACTTAACACGGTAGTTAAAAGACCTCTATATTGAAAACTACAAAGCTGTAACAAAAGAAAAAAAAATGCAAAGAGATGCTCATGGATCAGGAAGAATTAGCATAGTTAAAATGACCGTCCTACCCAGTACAGTAATCCCTCACCTATCGCGGGTTATGTTCCAGGGATCCCTGAGAAAGGTGAAAATCCACGAAGTAGCAGTGTTATCATTTATTTTATTATTTATATATATTTTAAGGCTTTATAAACCCTTCCCATGCTCTTATTAACCATTCCCACACTCTTATAAACACTTTCTACACTCTTAAACCACGTAATTTTAACAACATATAAAAATCTATGTGGGTGCTCACTAGTGACGTATATGTACACCGCAAAATCCTGCGATATAGTGAAAATTCCCGCAGTACAGACTTAGATGTATATATTTTTTAAACCTGTAATACAGTGAAGCCGCGATAAATTAATCGCCACATAGCGAATCGCAACATAGCAAGGGACAATAGTATATTATACAGATTTAATAGCATTCCTATCCAAATTCCAGGGACATTTTTCAAGAAAATTGAACAAACAATACTAAAATTTTTATTGAATAAAAATAAACTTTGATTAACCAAAGCTACCCTCAAAAAAAAAGGAAAACGAATAACACAGTATATGCTACAGAGCAATTGTCATTAAAACAAGTTGGTATTGGAACAAAAACAGACACACATACCACTGGAATAAAATCAAGAGTGCAGAAATAAAACCATACATTTATATGTTGTTAATTTATGATAAAGGACCCAAACGCAAACAATGGAGGAAGGAAAGACTATCCATCAAATGGTGAGGGACAATTAAACAAACACCTGAAAAAACATGACTAGAATACTAGATCTATAAAATAGATTAATTATTAGAGCTATACACAAAAATTAACTCAGAATGGATCAAAGGTCTGAATGGAAGACATGAAATCATAAGTACATATTGAAAAAATGTAGGCGTGCCCCACACATCAACCTCAGAGAAGTCTTTCGTAAAGTGACATCTACAGTGAAGAAAACTTAAGTAAAATTAAACAACTGGGATTATATTAGATTAAAAAGTTGCTGGACAACAAAGAAAACCACCAAAACAAAAATGGAAAAAATATTCATACAACATACATCAGACAAGAGACTAATGTCCAAAATATTTAAAGAGCTCCTCATACTCCTCAGACTTTCTAGAGAAGACACAGAGATAACCTACGGACACTTGAAAAAATGCTCTACACAATTCACCATCAGAAAAAAATGCAAATAAAAACCACAATGAAATTGCACCTCATGTCTATCAGAATAGCCTGTATCAGAAAGACTAGAAACAACAAGCATTGGAGGGTGTGTGGAGAAAAAAATAACTCTCTTGTACTGGTGGTTGCTTTTTTATCAGTCTGACAATTTTGATTTTAATTGGATTTTCAGTCCACTTAGATTTCAAGCAGTTATTAAGGACATCTTGGTTACTTCCAAGTCTGAGCAATTTAAATAAGAATTTCATAAACACCAATGTGCAGATATTTTTATGCGAGTAGAGAGTAGGGTAAACACCAAGGCACATAACTACTGAATCTAATAGGAATCTGTATAGTCTTGTAAGAAATCTTCAGATTGTCTTTCAAAGTGATTGTATCGTTTTGGATTTTCACCATTAACAAATGAGAGTCCCTGCTGTTCCACATCATTACCAGCATTTGCTATTATCAGTGTTCCAGATTTTGGCCATTCTAATAGGTTGTGTATCTCATTGTTGTTTTAATTTTCATTTCTCTGGTAATACAAGATACAGAGCATCTTTCATATGTAATTATTCTCCATTTGGTGATCTGTTTGTTAAGGGTTTATATTGCAGTCAAATTTTGTGTTTTCTTATTGTTGAATTTTAAGAACTATTTGATATTTTAGATGTTTATCAGTTATGCCTTTTGCAAAGATTTCTCCCACTCTGTGACTCATTCTCTTGACCCTGTTTCACAGAGAAGTTTTTAATTTTAATAAAGTAAGTCATCTAGGTTTTTCCTGACTGTAGGAGTTTTATAGTATTGTTTTAGATTGAGATTTATGATCCATCTGAGCTCATTTTGGTGAATATTTAAGGACTGAATCTACATTTTTTTTTTTTTGCGTGTAGCTGTCTAGTTATTTCAGCACCATTTGTTGAAAGGACTCTTTTTGTTCCACTATGTTGTCTTTGCTCCTTTTTCAAGATCAGTTGACTATGCTTATGTGAGTCTGTTTCTGTGCTCTGTAGTTTAATATCTAGTTTCAAGTTTTATTTTCTCTGCTTTTCAAAACTTTCAGTTTTCCTTTTCCCATCCTCTGGAAAATTTTCTTAATTTTTTTCTCCATATCACAATTTTACATTTGTAATATTTCATTTCTTCTCTAACTAGTTCCAATGCAGGTTTTGATTCTGCCATTCTAATCATTTTTATAGTCCTTGCATGTGACCCTCAGCTTCATTTTAATTTTTATGAATCACTATGTGTTCTCATTTTATGTTGTTAGGCTTTTCTATTTGTTTCCCCAGATTTTATTTCCACAGCTTTAAGTTAAGTCTCCTGGTTTAACTTGGAGTTTCACTCAGTCCTTGCTGTCTCAGTGGAGGGCTCAGAGGAAGGCTTGAGTCCTGTGCTGAAGCCATCAATTAGATCACCACCTGTCTCAGTAACAGGTTCCCGAAACAGTACGTGATCAGATCAGCTAATGAGGCTAAGAGAGAGAATATGCAGGTGAGAAACTGCTGTTTCCATGGATACAGAACCTAAAGCGTATGAGTAACTGGAGCTTTTGCAGCTAAACTTCTACCCCCCAAAAAAGAGTTTTTCTGAGTATAGAACCCACAGAGAAAATAGTTGTCCTTCAAAAGACATGGACCTTGAAGAACCAGCTTATCAAAACATTGTTTGGACCCCTCTTGCAGCAGGATCCTCCTAGACATTTCACTCATGGAAGTTACTCACTTTTTGCTAATACCTGTTTGCACTGAACAAAGAATCATAACTAGGTGCAATCCATTCTCTTCTTACTGCTTTCTGGAACTATTTCACAGATGTCATTTTTTTCTTTCATCCTATTGACAGTACTCATTTAAGGAATGCTCAAAATAATCTTATGGTTCCCACAACAACGCATTTTAGGAGGTTTGCTGTCCCACTGAGGCTTTCATCATGTTTTCTCTTCGTAGTTTCCAGAAAAGGTGAAGCATTGTTATTCTTTCTCAAGACATTTGATCAGGTATTTTCCTTGGCCCAGGTGTGGAGGTTAATTAGTACAATTTCCAGCTGAGTTCTCAAAGCCCAGTGCCATTCGTTCAGTGCTGATCTGTAAAGGATCTCCATTCTTTTCACTTGGACCATTTGCTTTGCAGAGTCTTGGAATAGCTGCTACTGTCTGGCAAGACTTTTATTAACCTCTGTGCTGTTTGATTAGAGTAGTGTAGTTGAAGAGGGGTCAAGAAGAACCGTTGACCCGACACATCAATGTGAGCTAGCAGGACAAATAGAGAGTTAATTTCCTTGTTGCACAGTATACCAAACACATAGGAGTCTTTCAAGACTTTCATTTTTTTGTATTTTTTAAATAAAAAAGGAGACAGTCCTGAGGATATTCTTTACGATACTTAGCACCTAGTGATCTGACACATGCTCAGTAGCACCTCAGGAAACTGGAAAAAATTCTTTTATGTTTTAACACTCCTATTGTTTTCCTCCTTGTGTACTCCACAGAAGAAGCCATAATATGAGCAAAGACCAAGATATCCTCAGTGTCTCCAAATTCTAAATACAATTCCCTAATCCCTTCCTTTTCCATTACTTAAATAGAAAATTGTTTTGATGTTCATGCTTATAGGTTACAGAAGTCTGCTTTAAAGAATACATTCTTTACATAGGCCTCTATACTCTGGTGAACTAAATGAGGAAAACAATTCTTTCCCTGCATATTCTCCTTCTCCTGCCAAGACTTGTCTTTTTAAAAACTTTTTTAGTGTTTTATTGCAGTAGCATTGGCTTACAAATTAAAATAATCTTGTGTGTGTAGTTTCCTCATATGTGCAGTTTCCCCATTCCTCAGATATATTTCAACACACCCTGCCCTCCACCAAATCACCAAGTGTTCTTCAAGCCATGCTCCAACTCTTTGCATGCTCTGTTCTCAAGTGAGGATACTTCCAATTGCTTCTGTATTGCTGAATCAGGGATGCTGTGGGAAGCAGATGTGTGGGGGTAGATGGAGATACTTCACCCACTGCAGAGATGTTTTGTTTTGTTGTGTTTTGTTTTAGCTTGGTTGCTGTTGTGAGTACCTCTGAGTATTCCAGAGCTGGTCAGGGTCTTTGAAACAAAAAGCAATCATGGGAGAGAGACAAATGGCCTTTTTAGTTGTTTCAAAGAAAGTAAATCTGTCTTGTTTGGTGATGTTAAGTATATACTATAGCCTCTTCCAGCTTTTTAATTATTTGGCTTCATTTGCCTTAGTTTTGAACATCCTGCCCCAACTCTGGTAATATTTGTCTGCCAATCTTAATCTTCCCTGGACTCTGATTTTTATACTTTATATTGCTTGCTAAATTTTTCACAGAGAACTTAACAGAGGGCAAGCCAGAAGTCATTTTAAAACATCTGCTTGATTTATACTTTAAAAATCAAGGGTAGAAACTTAGCTATAAAATAGAGAAATGATAACATTGGAAACTGTTCTCTAAGGCAAAGGTTATCAACAAAGAAATGGCATCCAGTAATAGAATGTCAGCTTGATAACCATACAGGCTTTCGCCTCTGGAATAAATTATCAGCACAGGTCACGAAACTTGAGTGTTGGTGTCTCCTTCTACCCTTTGAGGGTTGGCTTATTCAAGTCATGAACACTTCACTGGTTCACCTCTTCTTGGACTTGATCGGAAAAGAAGTTTGCAGCTGGAGTGCAGAGTTCTTTCATTCCTGTGTACTCAGTTTCACTTCCAGTCCTCTAAGTCTGGCTTTATTGCACTTCCCATCTTCCAAGCTCCATATACACTTATCTTGTAAGTTTGAAATGATTTGTTGAGGAAAAGTCAGAAGTCTTCAGAACATAATAGCAGGTTTGAAACCACTTGAAATCATTTGGTATAAACAGAAATATTCTGACATTATGAAGGATAGTAGTAAATGAAACTATTTACTGTAATGCCCTAAATAATATAAAATTATACAAATAAATGTAACTATAAGAACCGATAAAATAGACTACCAATAACTACTAGAGAGATGAGTATCTATGAAAATGAATATTTTTATACCTCATAATTCTTCAGGATATTTTATTACATTTAGAAGCATTAATTATTTTTGTTTTAGGTTTTGGCATCTGAAAATATAGACTAGCTTTATGGAGAGTGCTCAAGTTTTAATGGTGATTATGAGTAATGAAGAACACTAATATTCAAAAATTTAGAAGTTATACCAGGATCAACATTAGGGTTTTCTATTAACATAATCAAGGCGGATTTCATGTTCAAAATTTAATTGAAGTTCATTGCTCTAAGTTTCTTTTCTAAAAAGACATGGAAAATATGATGCTGTCTGATAAAATAAACAACTCTGCATTACAGCGTTTTTCTGTTCAGTAACATAGGTGCTATTTTGGTGTTTACTGAGGTTACGTAAGACTTTTTTTTTGCCCTGGAACTGATTTTTCTTATATTCTTAAAGTTTGCCTCTGAGAATCTTTAGTTAGCCCTCTGGGAAAGGTTAAAGAAATAACTTCAATGGCTAATTCAGCAAAATAAGGTCAACTTATACATTTCTCTTGCCTTTCTTTTCAGAATTAAAATTGCAAGCACTTTTTTTATGATAGTTATTGAAAATGCTTCATTTCATTGAAGGTGATGTGGACATATACAAAAGCTTTAATCTCATTGACAGAATATTTGATGAGGAAATAAAAGAGGCTGAAAAAACATATTTGCAGCATCACATTTGTCTCATGACCTTTTGTCAACTGCCGGCATAATGAGATGAAGAGAGTGGAGAGGGTCCAGGGTGATAAATGCATAAAAAATGAAGGGTTAAAAATGAAAGATATCCTGGGATTTCGCATTCTTCAGAGTATACACAATGAGACTAAAGATCAAGACCTGCATATGACTCCAACCAAGTAGTGACCACAGCATCTTCTTGGCATTTGACTATACTTTAGAACTTGGAAATTTTCCTAGCTATTTGATAATCCTTGAAAATGTAATGCTAGGTTTTTATCTCCTAGGTTTTTGTCTCCTAACAATACTCATAACTTACTGAAGTATTTTACAGATAAAATATCTGAGGATGGCAGGATTAACTGCTTTCCCCAAGTCACACAACTCATATGCATAAGGGTTGGGAACTGGATTTCAAGAACTTTCTTAATCAGGTCATCTACACTACCTCTCAGTTTTGCTTACTCTCAATTGCTGCCATGATTCCCAATGGTTGTGATGACAGTACTAACTGAAGTCTCCCAAATACAGTGATGAATTTTCAAGGACAAAACAAAGCATTGGTTAGACACAAACTTAGGCAAGGAGACCAGCCCCATTCTGTCTGAAACAGATAGGAACTTGAATATTTTATTGACAAATATTTATTAATGCAGGCTATGTGCTTTTCTCCATGTTAGACCTTGCTAGAATATAGGAGAGATTCACAGTACCATAGCCTGCATAAATTGGAGAATGGGATAGATTTGCTTAAATGCTTGGCTCTAGTTTGAATTAGTTGATTTATTTCTCCTAGAAATTAATTAAAATACATAAAAAATAAACTTTTCTACTTTGAATGGAAGTTTGCTTAACAAATGAACATTAGTTGATTCAAATGAGTTAAGGAGACAAGATAAATGGAGGGACCACCAAGGAATCCAAGGTCATCATTATCAAGTGATATGTAGAGGAGAGAGGACTGGCATAGCCAGATGTGGCTTCCCTGGAGAATATTTTATTTTGTCATCGGATTATAAGCAAAGAGACAAAAAAAAGAGAATTATCTCTGAAATATGGTACTACTACTGAGAAAAGTATTCAAAAGGAATCTGTGGCATTGGTTCAATAGAAATCAATTGAAATGCTAGCTAAATACTTGGTACTCAATAAGCATTTATGAAATAAAGAAATGGAAATGTGAATGAATATATTCAACTGATTCATCTGTTGGATAAACTCTAGTAAATATGATAATATAAAAACCTCTGGTCAAATATTGGTGGTATCATAGTCATAGTGTAAAAGTATTATATCATTTGCTAGGATGGTAAGAAAGTACCATAAGGTAGGTGACATAGAACAAGAGAAATCTATCACCTCACAGTTCTGGAGTCTATATATCTGAAGTGAAGTTGTCAGCAGAGTCATGCTTCTTCTGAAATCTCTAGAGGAAGGGATCTTCCTTGCTTCTTCCAACTTCCACAAGCCTCCAATGTTCTTTTGCTGTGGTTAACACAAATTTCTGCTCCCAGTGTCTCCTCACACTGGCCTCCCCTGGTACATGTCTCTGTGTTCAAATGTTCTCTATTTTTTTTAAGAACACTATCTATGTTGAATTAGTGCCTAAGCTAATGCCCTCATTTTAACTTTATTATCTTTATAAAAACACTTTTTCTATACAAGGACACATTTGGAGTTACTGGGATTAAGACCTCAATATATATTTTGGGGGTAAGCAATTCTACCCATAACAAACATTTTTCATTCACCTGATAGTCCAGCAGAACTCAGCAAAGACATTACATTTCATTGAAGTGACAATCTTCTAGACTTTAGTCTTCAAAACTGGAAATAATGATGGCACTAGTCTTTGAGAGAAGGAATAAGATTATCAATCATTTTATCACTGAGATCACAGTACCCATCTGAGACCACCCCACCCCCAACGCCAGTTTCCTTTGCTAAACCTCCAAACTTTCCAACCAAGTCTCTGAAGGGCTTTTTAAAAATATATGTTCAAGATGGATTAAAGCCTGTTCTTGGTTTTTCTTGACCAATATTCGTGATATTAATAAAGAAATAGAAATGTAAACCTAGTGAAACACAAAAGTGAGATTCTATCACATAATACCATTTTGCAAGATGGATTAAAGCCCATTCTTGGTTTTTCTTGACTGATATTCATGATATTAATAAAGAAATAGAAATGTAAACCTAGTAAAACACAAAAGTGAGATTATATCACATAATACCATTAATAAAACTGATTAAAGGATCAGAGAGAATATCTCTTTGCAAAGACTGATTACTGCTGAAGGTCGATTGCTAATAACAATCTTAGGATAGAAATGCAAAGATTTACTCAAAATGCAATAGTAATAGCATTATTAGTAATACTAAAAATTAAAACCAAAGTGATCTATAAATAGCAGAGAATTGTCAGAGAAATTTTGGTATGTTCTTCAAAGGTGAGATTTTTTGCATATATACTAACAGCACATTGTCATGGTATTTAATGTCAAGAGAAATACTTAGCCATAAAAGTTCAGAAATAACATTTTTAGTATGACCTTAGCTTGGCAAACACGTATTTAATACACATTATTATTAGCCACTCACACATAAAATAAACTAAAAGATATATAAATATACTAATATTACATAGCCCATATATTTTGTTATATATAAACATGCATGTCCAAATATGTGTTTATTTATTATGCATAGTGCTGTTTTCTAATTCACACAAAGCACCTCTGAGCCTTGAGTGATCCTGGCACGAGGCAAGCAGACTGGATCACTGAAAGTCTGTCCACAGGGACTGGACTGAGAAATAGGGCAGCCTCTAGTCTCCCAGGACTAGACCAGAGAGTCCTCTTTCCAGAGATGGAGTTTTAAGACAGAGCTGCAGTCCTCAAAAAGACGGTTACACTATGTGGATAATTAGCAGAGTTAGGAAAAGTTTTTCAGACTTTATTTTCAGTAAGTTTGTGGAGAAGAGTGAGGATGGCAGGCAAGTGTTTTCCATGCAACATTTCTGGAGACACGGAATTCCAAATCCAATCATAAGCAGAGAAACTGTGTGGCAAACGTCCAGCATCCAGGCCTAGGCTGGCTCTATTTAGTTTTTTCTGAGAAACAGGTTTTAAATTAATATGAACTGAGGCAGAAGAGAGAATGGAGACTGATGATTCAGGCACCAAGCAGGGGTAGGTCTCCACAGGGGGAAGAGCCTCAAGTAATCATTCTAACTTCACAAATTAACAAATACAGAAACAGAAGTCATGACAAACAATAACATTCTTTAATGTAACTGAACCCAAAGTCCACCTTGAGAGAATTGATACCGAGTCTTCACTTCACACAGGATCACCATTTTACTACCATCTGTCAGAACAGTTTTGTAGCAAATATATGCATTAACTTTGTCTCTGATATATCCCTAGAGTTTTTCAGTGCACAACCAGCTCAGCTTTATGAGGCAACCAATACCAACAGTGAGTCTTAACCTCTAGCTCCACCTTCTAGTACTCTCCTGCCTTCTTGATGGAAAACTGGTGCTGGTTGCTCCCAGAATTGACTTTTTGGCTGCCCTTGACTTCTGGTCTTGCCCTGAAGAGTCAGTGGTCAAGATCCTTGCCCCTCTGGCCCACGCCCTTGCTGCTGCTAATATCCAAGTTATGAGAGTGAGATTGTCCACTGCGAAATTCATTCCTTGCATTAAAGAGCATTTTCTATGTTTCAAGCCCTGCTGCATAATGGGAACAGATGAATGGGACCTACTTACTCCCTCCATCCAAATATATAGATTCATGGATCTGAGTCATTATGCTACAAAGTCTCTGTACAAGAGTCAATTTATTATCATTATGCTCTGTATTTATATTATCTATTCCCTGGGAGAGTGTACCTCCAATGTGATGAGAAAATGTTTTCTTCTGTTACAGCTCTTGCATGTGGAATACCTCCTGACAGCAAATGTATGTTGAATGAATGAGCAGATACATCAGTGATATGACAGACAGCAGTGTGCTGTGAGCACATGTAGTGACAGGATCTAGGGCAGAATTGAGAGAAAAGACATTTCTGGACTTTGAACTGCAAACAGATTGTCTATCCACTCCCCACATTGTAAGCCTCTTTATGACAGAGACCATGTCTAACTAATCTCTAAACCTCAACATCTAGCCTAGTCTTTATTACTTAAATAAGATTCTAATGAAGATTAGTTACACGTGTTTCCTTGTTCTAGTTGTATATAAACTTGGAAAATAAGCTATTTAATCAATTTCATAGTCAAAAATGTTGCCTTTTAATTTCTTCTGTATTTCATTGAAACATTTTAGAAATAGAGAGTCCTCCCACTAAGCATTGAGAATGGCAAGAGTTTCATATTTGGGTTTAAAAGAAACACCAAAATAATTTTAAGGAACATAAAGTTTCCAGAAAACTTTGATTTAGATAAACTAATTGGCATCCTTTCCTTTTTTTGTGAAAAAAAATAATTGCTGTTTCAAACACTACAATGGACAAAAACCTTGGCCTTAGAACCAGGCAACAATATTTAAAGTGAAATCAGATATCTGTTCTCACCAGGACATTGATGATCTTCTAATTATCCCCTAGAGCAAGCTACTAATAAAAGGGTTATTAAGAATAGTGACAGCAGTTAGCAAATGTTGATGCCGGCAAGTTCAAAGCTGGACACTCCAAACACATTCTTCCAAAGATAAATGTAAATCAAAATAATCTGACAGTCTTCTCTTACAGACATAGTCACCACTACAATTAATATGTAATCTGTACCATTTTTCCTTTTTTATGCCTTACTCCATGAAGGAAAATATAAAATTATTCCAATGGTTTTGAATGAGTGGGTGCTCCACTTGTTATTTATCTTTTTTTAATGTGTTTTACTAGTGACAATTGTGCTGTTATGCAAAAGACTGTGTATTTATCAATCTTATATTGCTATATCTGAAGAATCATCAGCAAGTTTGGAAGCAAATATTTGTTTTCAATATAATAAAGTATATATACCAAATGAGTCACATTTTATTAAATGGAAACTAAGATCTATCACGTTTAGGAGCTCATAATTGTAAACTTAACCCAACAACTAACTTTTTAGAGAGCAATGACTGTGTCCTGGGCTCTTATGCCAGATATAGGAGAAGCAGAAAAGATAAAATTGATCAAATCCATGAAGTGATTCTCCTTCTAGCAGTTAAATGTTATGTTTTATAACAACTATTTATTCTCAATTATGTCTTTTTTTAAAATACTGGCATGGTGTTAACTCTATTAGTAAGTCAAATTCAGTCATACAAATGTTATTTTTAAAATAAGGCATTTCAAAGCAAAAGATTTTATGCTTTTAATCTTTCATTTCTTTTTCCCATCATCTTTGTTCTGGATTGAGAAAGATGGAAGTTTTTAAATAACATAAATAAGGAAGAAGCAATTATTTTTATTACCCCAGTATTTTAAATAAAATCTGAACTTTTGATTTAATAGTCTGGAGTGTTAGCAAATGTAACGTAATTTTGACTATGCACAACAAAAGAAATTCGGTCCAGACTTCTAAGTCTCTCATTTTCATTAGCCCATGTAAACCTTATCTTGACATATATTTGAAAAAGAATTCCAACAAATGATCCTATTTCCAAAATGTACATGTTTAACTCTAATGCCAGCCAATCAAATCTCTGGCCAATGTATAATATGGGTTCAGGAAATTATCAGTTGTAATTATCCAAAGTTTCATTCAACAGAACTCTGTTGCAACTGCCTGCTCTGTGAAGCTGGGCCATTAATATATCTTCTCAAATCTCACTCATTTATGTCTCTCATGCCCACTCACACTGTCAAAGTTCTCAATACCTCATAGCTCTTACTACAATCACTTTCATTGTAGGTGTTGTGAGTAAAAGTGAGGGATTCATTGTTTCTCATCAAGTATGCAGGTTTTGGTGGTGATACCACAAAGCATATCAAGAAGTGAGGCCAGGGGAATTTTTCACTTTCCGTTGTCTGGACACATGGAATTGAGTGTGTCTAGGGCATGTCCACCTGGAAGTATCAGCTAAGCTGATGATATTCCTTGGAGAGCTCAGGAGTTTTCAAGTTGTCAACCTATGGACCACAGCAGAGTCCACCAGAGAGACCTTGTAGTTGCAAAGTCAAGGGATCCAGGGAGATAACCACAGGGAACATAGATCATTTTTTAAGGGGAAAGCATGCATTACAGAAGCAGACAAGGAATCATTGAGGAAAAGGATATTGAAACAATATGTTTTGTAGAAACCAAGGATGAGAGGACTTTTAAGGAAAAGCACATTGTCTACAAAATACTGCAGAGGTGGAATGAGACGAGGGCTAGCAAGTATTGGGCTTGGCGTTAGGAAACCCCTAGTGATATTTTCCAAAGTGACTCAGTGAAAAAGTAAAGAGGAAAAGCTTAGCCACAGAAGGTTAGTAGTGGATGTGATGGGGTATGTGGGAGGACAGGTTGGAGACAAGAGGATAATTTTCTATAGAAAGTCGCAGAATTAAGAAATGGATTTTTTTTGATGGTTTGAGAAACCTATTCTTTTTAGATCATGAAGAAAGAACCAGGAGAGAATAGGCCTTGTAAATAAATAAGAGAAACAATGATTATCCAGACAAGAAGAGCACAAGTTGAGGTAGGTAGAACTTCGAGCAACTAGAGAAGAAATTGTGATTGAAATTGAGAGAAGGGGGAAAAATAATAATCTCTTTAGCAACTAGGAATATTATTAGCTACCTTATATGGTGATTTTATGTATTTATTTAGTAAGTTATTCTGTTATTGATAATAAGAAGTAGTTGAATTCGTTTAAAGCTTTTTCTGAAAAACAGCAACAGATATGCTGAAACTAAAGATATTTTATTTGGCAGGTGTTTGCAAACATTTGAACACAATTTTTGGACTTTCTATAGGTATATTCTTAACTGACAGTAAACTAATTTTTACATCTAAAGTATGACATATCATAATATCTAAGTATTATTATGATACATTTTAAAGGAAAGAATGTAAAGCTATTTAACTTACTTTAAAATTTTTTAAACTAATCACATGCTCTCATCTTATAGGATATAGACTGCTTTGGTAAGTAAATAAGGCACTAGAATTTTGGGTGGAGCTGTTCTTGATAGAATAAATCATTTTATCTATCTACAAATGCCCTGCTTCTCTTTCCTTGCTGATTGCTAGCTGCTGTCTGGGACAAGCAGAAGTCTGCCCCACACTTGACGATGACTAAACACAGCTCTTCTTCTTGCTAGATACCTAACTGTGCATTCTGGTTGTTAGTCAGTCATGTGATAGAGAATTTTTTCACTGTCATCACTAGAAGACTTAATTATGAAATGACTACAATCCACATTTAGATTTAGAAGTGAGTTGTTATTAGAATTTTCTAGGTTTTTGCACTGTATGTAAGCTAAAATATGAGAAGAGAAAATATCTGTTCTATGTGTCAACACAGTCCTCCAAGATTTCCTCTGTCATGGTTTAATTCAATATTGTGTTTTATCCCTATACAAAAAACAGCAGCTAGAAGTATACAACCAAATGTTTTAGTAGTTTTATTTAGTAAGACTACATATAGATACTTTAAAGTGATCTTTTAAAATAGACCTGCTCAAAAATGTTTAAATATTTTGTTTCACGCATATGATAAGTAGAGATGGATGTATGCTTTCTAAAATCAAAAATAAAATCTATTTTACCTAATGTGTTTGTTTTTGCCTTATTTGCCAAAAAAAGAATTAATTTTCGTATCAGTACAAGCCTGTGCTTTTCCACAGTAATTTATTTTAGCTCTCCTCTTCCTAATCTCAAAACCCATCCCATTCAATAACTTTCAAAACAATACATGCCTGCGTATGCAATCATGCCCAATCCTTGTCTGTCTCTCAACACACTGGAAGCACTCCAGAAATAGAATAAAAGGTTCCCTCTGACGGCTTTGCCTCAGTGGTTAGTAAGACCCCTGGGTCGTTAAAACTCTTCACAGCTTGACATATCTGTACTCCAGAGCCCTGTAGATTTGACTGTCAAAATGGTATTTCTAGTTCACATAAATCCAACAACTATTTCCAGCCACTGGCTAAGCTTACATTTAATGTAATGACCTATTCAGGATATAGCGCGGTGGTTATCAGAGGGGACACATGAAAGGCCAGCAGAGGAACAAGCTACACTTTAGCTCTGTTCAGATTACTGTCATGCCTGAATCTCTGACTATGGTCCGCATGTGTGCTGCCACCATGCCATACTGGGCCCATGTTCACTGTCACAGCCACCTGCTGCTGCAGTATAAAAATAAACAAAAGAGAAAGCTGGTTGGAAGCACAGTGGGAAGTGATTGGGTTTTCTGGTGCATAGCAGACTTTTTTCCGGAAACACAAGAATGAACTGTAATTCTCACAGCCCCACCACGCTCAAGGGAGGCAACAGTGCATGTTAGCAAAGTGAAACAGACTCTTTGTTCCTTCAGATTTGAAATTGCTACTTTCTGGAGCTTTCTGTCTTGCCATGTAAATAAACCAAGTCGGAAGAGTCTCAGAGTTACCTTTGTTAAACAAGACAGAAAGTGAGCTTTTCCTGAGAGCTTCCGGGTAAGATGATTTCCAGTTCACTGTAGTGGCAAATGCACACAGACCCGTGTAATAGTGGCAGAGCATAGAAAATCTATCAAGAACTGTGAATTGATACTTGCTCAAGTGGTTATTTCAAGGATAGGATTTCCCATTTCTTAGTGAAATAGACATGAACATTCTCATACTGAAAATAACAAAGGGCTATGTGTTTGGTTTCATGCTAGCCTAAAATTCTTGATTTGCTATTTAAGTTCTAAAGTGTTATAAAACCAGGAAAATGAAATTAAGTGTGCTTTGGCTACTTTTAGGTACGCAATATGAAAAATAACTGAATAAAAAAGCAATGAAAATTTATTATGAAATTACATGGATTTTCTCTGGATTCCAGTAAAGAACATTGACTTGACTGAGGATTAGAGTCCATTTTCCATTTTTCCATTACAGTGGGTTGTGATAGGAGTCATGGTAATAGGAGGTTCTGTTGACCTGGGTCTTTGAGTGCTTGAAGTGCTGGCAGCAGAACAGAGATATAAGACTCGTTAACACGGTATATAGAATGTGTGTGTGTGTGTGTGTGTGTGTGCATAGCAGTGTGTGATGCATACACATGCGCAGGTATATATGCATACACGTGTGGTGTGCGTATATATATATTGTTGACTTATCAGATACTACTGTTGCTATCTGTGATGCATGTCTGTCAGCAAAGGAGACGTAGGACAGGCCCAAAAGCAACAGTAGAAAAAGCAAACTCACTGGAAAATATAGATATGATTTTGGAATGGAATTCTCAGTATATAAAGAAATGAGCTCCTCCTAAAAGTAATTCATGTGTACCTCTCTGTTATGTACTGAATTATATCTTCCCCAAATTCCTCTGTTGAAACCCTAGTTGCCAATACCTCAGATGTTTCTGTATTTGGAGATAGAGCCTGTAAAGAGGTAATTAAGGTAAAATAAGACCATTAAGGTAGAGTCATAATCCAATATGACTGGTGTGTTTACAAGAGGAATCAGGAAATACGTGAAGACATAGCAAGAAGGCAGATGCCTACAAGCTAAGGAGAGCAGTCTCAGAAGAAAGCCACAAAGCCAACATCTGGATTCCAGAATTCTAGTCTTCAAAATTGTAAGGAAATAAAATGCTATTGTTTAAGCCACCCAGTCTGTGGTACTTTGTTATGTCAGCCCTAGCAAACAAATACACTGTCCTTGACTGATTGCCCTCCAGATGCCCTGTGGTTTCTTCCCCTAAATACAGTAAAGATTTTTACAATCTTTACAATCAGTGACTTCCAGAGTAAGGAGGTTCTACCAGAGGCGGGTAGATGAAACGGAAGTTCTGTGTCCTCACAACTCATTGTCCTTCTCTATTCATAAATAAAAGAGACTAGTTGTTATAGAATTATCTTCTCTTTTCTAAAATATTCTACTGTCACAAGCCAGTCATCCTCCTTTTAGCAGTCCACAATTTTATCAGTGAAGAAACATTAATAAGACATCTTCCAGGAAACAAGAATTTGTTTCTGCCATTGGAAATGAGTCCTGACTTCTACTTAACATGTTAGGAAACACAAATATTTCTGCTTTAGTAACATTAAAAAAAAAATACTCTTGAAAGAATTATAAAGTATTTTCAAATATAAGCAAATGAAATTAAAATAGCAAAGCTTCCCCCCACCGCACCCTAAATTCTATCCTTCTTTGTGATTTCATTATTGTTTCATTTTTTTCTTTTAGAGAAGATATGATTTACATATGGAGAGTAGTAGGTAAACAATAATAATCTTAATAGCACAATAGAACTATATTAATTCTATGTTAGATTCTTTGAGAGATTTAATAGCACTAGTGAAGAAATTATATACATAACAACTAAAAAGCTAATCAACTAGACCAACAAAGCCTGAATATATTTACTTTTTGTTCCCAGTTGTAAACAATGACAAAAGTTCAGATTCAAACACCCATACTTTCTAATAATTTTTTGTAGAAGGTGATATTGATTAACTGACTCAACTGATATTTAAGTTCCATTCTCCTTTGTCTGCCTTAACTAGAGTCTACAAATATCAAATATTTGCTTTCTATCCATCCTCCATTGCAACTCAGGAAGTCAGGGGCTTGCACAATCGAATGAAAACAAACATATCTGGTGTAGGAGATGCACTCTTTTCTAGGGTTTGGTTTCTTAATCAAAGAAATTGATATTGCACCATTCCCTTTTTTTTCCTTTTCATTTCAATGTGCATGTAACTCTTGCAACTGTGCAGCCTTCTTGTAATTAAGAGGCAATGCGCATAAGTATAAGTTACTCATACATTAAGGATAGTCTAACAGAAGAAAAAAATGTGTGTCATGCATTGTTGAGAAGCTAAATTTAGCTCTAGCAAGGATTTATTTTTAAATTTACTTTTATATGAAAAGAAAGCTATCAGTTTAAGCAATGGTTAGATATTCTGCTACTATCAACTGAAATCCTTTTGAAATAATTATTGGTCCCAAATACTCATTCTCCCTATTGTCTGTAAGAGTACTGTGTATCTTCACCTGATGTCATATAATTTGCAAGTCTTCTGCAAAGCAAAACCATCATTTTCACATTGCCATTAGACTTGGTCAAATCAGGTACTTTGGTTGAGAAGCATCAAATATTTCTTCCAACCTTCTTGTTCTTTTCTCTATGTCATCAGTACAGCATCTCCTTCAGCTCATTTCACAAATGAGAAAACATAAGGAGAAGAAGCACAGCACCAACTCAAGGTAATTCATAAGTAACTCGAATGATATTTGAGGGTTAGATTTTACCATAACTGATTAACAAGTGAGCAAATACAAACACAATACCATAAATGGATATTGCCATGTAATATAATTTGGTCAATGGTGTAAAATTCATTAGAGAATTTCCACGAACTTCTTACTGTTTTGCCTTTGCCATGTGAATGGATTGCCTGGATTGCAGAATGAGAAAAAGTTGGAATAAAGCCAAGACAGTCAACCCACAGTTGAATGAGAAATAAATGTGACCACAATTAATGGGATTCTTTTAGGTTGTCAAAATAGAGTTAAATTACATATATATGCATATGTATATGCATACATATAAAAATAGATATGAATATCTATTCTTTAATTTTCTTTCTTATTTTTATTAAGTAGCCTTTCTTAAAGCCCAGCTGTATAGCCTAGTCCAGGGGAGTCAGCAGTGGTCAGAAGTTTGCATAGCTCTGAGATAACTACTCATATACTACTTAGCAGCTACATGTTGAGCTGTCTAGAAATTAGCATATAATAACATGACACTTGTCAAAGGATATTCTGCTTAATACAATGTCTTCAGTAAATTAGCAAGTCTTGAAGATAAGAATTTGGTTTATAAGCATGAAATAATACAAAATATATAAATTGGTCTATGTCTCCTATTCCTGATAAAGGACTAAGACTCTTGCAATTTCCTGAGTGATAAGAGCAGTAAGAACATCTTTTTTTACCTAATGAAGTGAATTCTGCATGGGAGTTGGTTACCAGAAATAACAAGTGATTAGAAGCTTAGAATTTTTAGCCATGTCTATTCTCCAGAGAGGGCTGAAGGTTGAAAATGAATTAATAATCTGTTATGCCTATATGAGGAGGCCTCTGTTAATTTCCATGGTAGAAAGTTTGATGAAGTTCCAGGTCAGTGAACACATCTATGTACCAATCGGGTAGCACACCCAACTTCACCAGGACCCACATTCCTCCCACACTTTTCCCCTTGTATCTCTTCATCTGGCTGTCAATCTGTATCTTTTATCATGTCCTTTAATAAACTGATAGATGTAATAAGTGCTTCCTTGAGTCATGTTGTTAGTGGGTGGGCTTCAGAAAAAGTCCAGAGTCCAGGTCTTATAACTGATGTGTAAGATTACCACACCAGACACAGAATTGAAAGCAAACGGAAGGTTTTTTCAGCAAGAGAGAAATAAAGTACACTGCTCAAGGTGACAAGAAATGTTCTGGGTTTGAGAGAACACCAACCCTGTCCCACAAAAGGTGCATTATTCTTCTGTAATTTCTCCCTTTCTCTGCCTAGTTGGCATTTTAGGATAGAAATTTCTAGAAAAAGTATTTTCCAGGAATAGGTATTTCCTTAACTATGCTGCTTATTATCCATAATTCACTTCATTATAATGAGCTTAATGTATGGGTCCATGTATAATCTTATGTTAAGGTAGAAGTTACTCTGGGGTGATCAGGCTGGTTAATGTGCCTGCATAACCAACCAGTTTGAGCTGGCTCAATTGATCTGCCTTCTTGATTCTGTTTTTGATTACAAGAATGTATATGCTGCTCTCCCTCATTTTTATCTGACCATAGCAGTGTCTATCAAGGAGTCCCTCCTTTCCACTTTCTAACAACTCCCTAAGCTAACCTACCGAACAAAGAGATGAAATGTCTTGAAAATCTCTTCTTTATAGCCAAGATAGATAGAAGTTGTTAATAAAGTAGAAACCTCCTACTTACTGTAGCATCTGAAGTAGGAGGCACTGTAGGATTGAGAATTTAACCTGTGGGATCTGACACTAGCTCCAAGTATATAGGTCAGAACTGAGTTAAATTGTAGGAAATCCAATGGTGTCAGGGAGAACTGCTTGGTAAGTGAAAACAAACAAGCAAACAAAAAAACCCAGACATCTAGTATCAGAAGTGCTATGAATATGGCAGCAATTTGAAAGTAAAGGAAAAATACAGGAGCTCAACTGGGATTATTTTTTAACACAATAGATCCTGTAAACTTTCTTTTGTGTCAGGTTATTTTTACTTCCCGAACATGTCTAAGAGTCATGGTTTTGCTTAAGATCATTTAGGATACAATGAGATAATGGACATGAAAGAGCAACTTGTGTAACATTGGTCTTGAAGTGATTATGCATCAATGCTGTGAGCTACTACTGTCAGAATACCAACATCTTTGCATAGAAAAAAGCCCTGGTAGAAAGACTTACCCTGACCCCATTGCAAAAGTTAGTCTGCAGGAATTTTTCCACAGTTCTATGGAAACTTTAGCTAAGTCCTGTTCTACAGAGACTGCAGCTACGTCCTGTTATCACACTATGAAGGCTGTAGCTACATCTTCCTGTTCTATGGAGACAGCAGCTATGTCCTATTATTGTGACCAAGGACAAACAAGCATAGCCTCCTTATTCTGCAGCTGTACATAATTGATAAGAGTTGCCAGTAGAAACCACACATAGCCAAGGAGATGAATCATTTCCTCAGTGTATAAAGGAGCTCCCCTAGATCCCTCATTGTTCAGCTTTGGGTAACAGTACACCTGAGCCAGCACCAGTGCTTGCAATAAAGTGCTATTTTCTCTGTCTTTCAAGTGCCTGACTGTCAGTTTTCTCACCATCTGGAGGCTCTGCCATAACAGTTTCAGCTCATACTCCAAGTAGCAAATAGCACTTCTCACCAGGATGACTTTCAAAGGTTCCAGTAGTTCACACAATAAAATTGATCATGCATAGAAGTCAGTGTACCAAATAACAGGTAATTCTTATTGGAGCAGGAGAAAGTAAACTCTAGAACTTCAAAGAGATTTCTATAAAGTGGAAGGACAGCCAGCATTGTGCAGAACTTATTGGAGGGAAATATGCCTTCCAAAGAAATGCAATTGTAAAAACTTAAAATTATGCTTCAAGAAAGAATGAAACAAACAAAAAGAGTTCTCTGCAACTAATAGGGTCTTGAAGCCAGAAAATGTAATCCCACTAGATAATATACACAATAAGAAATAGGAGCTATAGAAGAACCTAGAACTTGGAACATGAAGGAACTAGGAAAACAGAAGGAGTAAGATAGAGAAAGAAGAAGGAACACAAATTGTGAGACCAGATCAAGGAATCTAATATCCTTAGGAAAGAAAGACTGACAATATAAGGTCACATTCAATACTCTGCAGTAAATGACGATTTAATTCTGGAGGAAGAATAGGTAGGAGTTTTTAAGTTCCCACACCTAGATTTTAGGAGAATTTAGTGGGAGTAGCTAGATCCCAGTAGGTCAAACTGGTAGAATGTTTATTTGAGGAGGCCTATGGAAAGATGCTGATGACAAACCAGTCAGAATAATTATTTCAGAAAACCAAGACCCAAAGACCAAAGTAAAAGATGGATTTGGGAGAAAATATACTTTGATTACAAGTAAAACAGTGGAATCAATAATTAAGTATGTCAAAAAGCCCATAGAAATTGTTCAGTATAAAAACTGCAGTAAGTTCTACATCTTCTTTCTAATTTCATGAAGTTTGGAGTATTATGTGGGGGCAAGAAAATCTGCTTATAGATCTGTGATGTTTAGACATATTTTGAGGGAATAATTTTCTATTTTACCTGTAGTTTCATAGAAAAATTCCAGATAATATTCTTTTGTTGTCTATATTTCTTTATAGTCAAATTGTTACCAAACACAATGGGTCCATCAACCAAAAGACACAAACCAGTGTATTTAAATAGAAAAGATTTATTACTAGTAATATATAAGAAGACAGCCTGATAAAGCATTTCTCTGCTCAGGGGAGTTTATTGAGGTTCAATTAATGATGAGTGTAGCAATTGGTCAAGCGGTTGTTGGGGAAAAGTCTAAGTCCATTGCCCACCAACCATCCTCATGTTTGAGCACATGTTCAAAAATGGGAGTATAATGTCACCTTTAAATCAATCCAAACCATTTTCTGCCTGCTCAGGCTAAGGGTGTGTCAGAACCACTTTCTACTGGCTAAGGACTTTATTTACTTCCTCAAGGCATTTATCTATTCTATTGTCTTGAACTATTAGGTATCAAATGGCCATTTCACAGCCAATGCCTCAGGGACTCCATTGGGTTTTAAGGGTGGCCTCATGAGTGTTTTCCATTATAGTACTAGGGGATCCTATTGCTGACCCAGCATAGTGAACATTAGAACCAGAAAGTGAAAAGTGGTGACTATACTACAATTAAAAAACAAAATGAAAGTATTCAGGTTAACAAAAGCCTGGCGCCATTGAAGGGAAGAGTTGAGAGCTAGAGGTGAGTCATCTCTGCACCAACTGATTTGACTCCTCTCACCAGCATAGAGCGTTACACCACAACTTCTGGGCTACTGATAACCACGCATCTGCCACTGATAGGCTAAAGTTAACTGGAAAATGACCATAAAAGCTGCAGCAACATACATGAAGTCATTCGCACAGACTCCCACCACACTATGTACAAGAGCCACATATGCTAGCATCTTTGGGACCTTTTGCTGAGAGTCAGTGCTGGAGACTTCCTATTGTAAGCTGTATACTCCAAGCTAGTTATCCTGAATATTTGAGATCATGTCCTGGACGGTTGAATGAGCTTGCTTACTTCTGCCTTTGGTATATTTAGGATACCTTATCACCTTTGAGTACCACAGCCACAAGTTTTTCTTGTGACTATGTTGTGTGATGTGTGAATGTGCAATGTGTGAATAAACTGAACATTCAAAAGTAATTATTGATCATTTGCCATTGATCACAAAACCCACTAACAAAACCTTTGCTCTCTACCCATTGTGGCTTCTCCATCTAGAATCCTGAAAATGAGAATAACAAAAAACAGGTCAGTAACAGAATACAAGAGAAGCTTATTAACAAGTGTCACACATACAAATGGACATACTCAGTAATGAGTAACTTAGGGAGGTGATTAGACTATGGGCTTATCTAACACGTTAACAAAAGTTTTTGTTTTTTTTTTTCCAAAAGATGAAAAGATCTAAAAAAGGAACTTTAAAGTTCTTCTGGAAGGCAAACATATGGGGAAAAATAATGGTAGATGGGGCAAGCTTAAGTAAGGATTGCTATGTAGATTCCACTAGCACCATCTCTGGATTGGTAAGAGTCTAGAAAGTTGTCTCCCACGATTAACTTTCGTCCTCTAAGGTAGGGAAGGTGAAGTAAAGGGTATGACAGCTTTCCAAATTTATGTCCTGCTTTTAGGCAAATAAGGATTCATCAGAGATATTTTCTTATATCCACTTCCTCTCAATTGCTTTCAGATCAAGATAACCCTGATGTCAAAGTGACATATTTTGGAATAGCATATCCTGCTTCTCTTCATGTCTGAAGAGAATAATGAGATCTTCAGAGCATATGCAGTCTTCATATATGTGGACAGTAAAACAACTGCTCTTACACTCAGTTAATCATTGTACACTCTGAACCCTGCAGATGTTTATAAGGAATCACATAATGATGAAAGAATGTAAAATGACTTTCCTATTGCCCATGGGTGAAAGCATAAAGTCAGGTTATAACAAGAATTTGTTTTTCTCCTGGCTTCCTCTTTCCTGCCCATATCCTCCTTCCTTCTCCAAAGTGGGTGGGCACTTAGTTAAGACAGAGTAAAGTGTTACTGTGAGGGTTTTGGGGTCTCACTTTTCGGTCCTTATGAGTCCAAAAGAAGATTCTGTCAGGCCCACCTGCTCCAGGAACAAGGGAAGCAGCACTGCCAGTAGAAAGCAAGTCAGGTGTTTTGATGTGGGAGTGATAGTCACCCTTTAAAAGATAGAATATGGGCAGATCATTCTGCATGAGGGATTAAGGACCTGAGTTTTTAAGGAGTCTGGTAGCTTGTCCTCTACCCTCATTCCTGTCCACGGGCATTCTGGGGTGGGACGAGGGTTTTGGTTGGTCCATCAATGGTTAGAGGACTTCAGTTTGACTCTGTTTTATGATTTACTACCTTTGCTCTCTTAACAGTCTATAACTTTGAGCATCAGTATTTTCATTTTGAGACTGATTGGTGGTTAGCTACACTTTAAACCAATTGGAGGACTTCAGATTCACTGTGATTTATGGTTTTCTGGCTTTGTTTTCCTACCCTCCTCCTTCCCTGCACTCTGCTGATGGTTAACTTTGCTATGAAACACAAGTACCTGTGTCCTTGTTAGCATGACAATACATGGAGATGGTGCCTTCAGAGAGGAGAAACAGCAGGCAAAGAATAGTGATTTTTGTTTAGTTCCACTACTCTGAAGATGCCAGAGGACCAACTTGTCTTCAGCAATCACAGTAGATATCATTTGCCACTCTGGGAAGAGATCAGTGGTAGATGGAAGCAATGAGAAAAGGAAGGAGGCTTAGGAGTTGAGACTTCAGGACATTCATCCAAATGACTCGTGGAATAAAAAGTACTGTCAAGACAATTATCATAGTAGATCAACTATTCTAAACAATATCAGTGATGAAAAACTTCTCTATAAAACATCTGTTTTTGCATGAAATTCTAAATCATTGTTAGAATTCCTAGTGGATTTTTCTTCTCCCGCTGTGGTAAAATACACCATTCATCCTCTAAACATTTTTAAGTGTGTACATGTTACTAGACTAGGTCCTCTGTCACCCTGAAAAAAGCAATACTCAAGAGGAGGAATGGTGATGACAGGAAATTAGGCTTATTATCAAGATATGTCAATCAACGAAGTAGGAGACCTGCTCTATCTCAAATCCACTTCACTCACTAAGGGGAACGCCAACATCATGTAGACAAAATATGTATGCAGGGAGGCACCATGGAGGGAAGTGAGGTATTTTCAGCCTTTGGTGATTGTAGATATTATGGTACAAACAGGGGTCTCTAGATTATCAGGTTGATCACAAGTCTTCTTGCCTCAATGGAATAAAACCAGTAAAAACCAGTACAATCCATTGTCTACATCTCTCCTTGTTTAGTTTATCTGTGACTAGATTATATGTTAGCTAAATGCCATAGACTCTTCAGTTTTGCTGGATGACTAAGTTTGGATATCGATTTGCTTCCTGACTATGCATATTTTTCAGCAGGATGTTAAATATATTCACATTGCTTTTCAACCGTCACCATCCTCCAACTCCAAAATTCCTTCTTCTTATTAAACTGGAACTCTGTACCCAATAAGTACTAACTCTTCATTCTACAGTCTGCTTCTACGAGTTTTACTATTCTAGGTATCTTATATAAATGCAATCATACAGCATTTGTTCTTTTGTGAATATCTTATTTCACTTAGCATAATGTTCCCAAGGTGCATCTATGTTGTAGCATGTGTCAGAATTTCCTTTCTTTTTAATGCAGAATGCTATTTTATTCTATGTATATACCACATTTTGCTTATTTATTCATCTCTCCATGGACACAAAGGTTGTTCTACTTTTGATTACTGTGAATATGGCTATTTGGTGATCTCTTCGAGACCCTTCTTTTGACTTTTTTGTATATATATTTATATACACACGTGTATACAGAAGTGAAATTTCTGGATAATATAATAATTTTATGTTTAATATTTTGAAGATTACCATACTATTTTCTATATCACCCATATAATTTTATATTCTCACTACCACTATGTGAGCTCCAATTTGGCACACCTAATGGGTGTGAGGTTACATTGTGGTTTTGATTTATATTTCTCTAATGATTAGTGATAATGAGCATCTTTGCATGTGCTTATTGGTCATTTGTATATCTTTGGAGAAGTAACTATTCATGTGCTTTACTCATTTTTACTGTTTTAGTTTTGGGTTTTTTTAGTTTTAATAACAAATATGTATATTTCAAGTTATACTAACATTACATATCCTTTAATAAATATTGCATTTTATAAGGAAGTTAATTCAGAAAACTGCTATCTACATAGGATATTTACAACAGGATGACTCAACTATGCAAGTTCTTTTGGAAAATATGTTGATAATAGTTAGGAAGCTTCCAGATTACATCAGTATAGATTATTTCTCCATCCCTTAGAGAACAATATATTCCTGCATTTCAATCACTGTGATAGCACCGTGATTATGAAAACAAAGAAACAGAACATGAACTATATCAATTTCGCCATCCTATATGACTTCTTAGAGATTTTTATTATGTTTAAAATTTAAAATATTGTATAGTACAACATTTTTATTTGGTAAATGTACATTTTAATTTAATTTGTGAATGAAAAATTTAACGCATTTTTTAAAAACTTTAAATTTGAAAGTATTTGTTTTTCATTATTAAGGAATGAACCAAGAAAATCAGATATGTTATTCTAAGTGGTTGCCTAATTGAGTCTTTTTAAACCATTTTTATCTTATTATATTTTAATTAATAGTATTGCTTTTATTGGCATAATCAGAAGATTCAAAAAAATTAAATGTTTATTATTATATGTGTCTTTTTTTGGCCATTGTCATTATTTTTGTTATTTCAAGATTATTACCAAAAATGATGCTATCATATCTAAAGAAGAGAAGGTGTTAAAAGTGGTCTACATGCTAGGTGTGTCACTGTCCTCCATATCCATCACCTTACCCTTTACTGAAACCTGGTGGCAGTGGGTGACTGTGATACCATCTATGGAGTGTCATTGTCACAGAAAAGAACATAGTGGAGTCTCAGATATTTGAAATGCTCCCAGTGAATAACCTTGATATCATTAAAGTGATAATTCTAGAAGAATGAGATTTTAAATTAATTTAAACATAACAAGGGTATGAAGGCAGAAGAAAGATCAGGATAAGGCTGAAACATAAATTTCCTCTATATCAAAGTGATAACTTCCCTAAGTGACTCCAAATCCTTTCATGAGTGAACCACGGGTAAAATTGCACATAGTGCGTTCATTTCTGGGGTACTCAGTCTGGGAAAATCAATAGAAACAGAAGTGAACAGAATCTGTAAAACCATCCATATCTGAAGAAGGGGATGCCCAGACAGTATCCAACTGGTTGGAAGTGGTATTCATCTTCTGAGAACATTCCTGGTGGAAATAGTTGTTATATGTCAAGTCTAGAAGTATCTCAGCCTTTCCCTCGTTGTTCATTTGGCTTTGGAATGACTTCATCTTGTTTTTCCAGGTGATTTCTTAAATTTTGAACTGCCACAGACCTTTGTGCAAACTGTTGGCTATCCTTTCTGTTTCACAGAAAGTTTTACTGCCAAGGGTCTTAATCTCTCTTTCCTCACAAAATAAAATGTTCTTTTTGCACTTGACTTCTCTCAGAACTTCTCTAGGTGGGGTAGGTAAAATCCAGGCATTAATTAAGAAAAATAGTTGATATTTTCTCATATATTAGAATTTCTGGAATCTAATCCATTTCTTAATTTGATACTAAAGAGTAACATACAACAGAAAAGTAAACAAATTCTAAATGAATAACCTACTGCATTTCTACAACATGAACCCACCTTTGTAACCAACACCAAATTAAGAAAGAGAATGTTACAGGATCCTAATAGATCCCTCAAGTCCCCTTCTAGTCACTACTCTTCAGCAAAGAAAACAACTATCTTCAGTTCCATCATCAAAGATAAAGTTTCCCTGTATTTTGTGATATTTTACTGTATGCGAAATTACTTAACTTGTTCTTCAAGCTTAACATACATGCGAAAATCATTTTGCTGTGTCTTCATTTATTTGCCCTGCTATACAACATCCCATTATAAAAATACAGCACAATTTATCCATTCTATTATTGATGGGGATTTGGGGTGCTTCAATCTAGGGTTAAAACAAATGATACTGATATGGATAGTCTTATACATTTTTGGTTAAAAAAATATATGTATTTATCTAAAAGTGAAATGCCTGTGTCACAGGATACAGTGTGTTTATCTTTTCTAGATAATATCTGTTTTTGAAAATAGTTGTATCACTTTACATTCCCAAGAGAAGTATAACCATGTGATTGAGGCTTACTAGCATCAAATAATATTTTGAATTTCCCTGATGGCTAACTGAGTTGAGAGTCGTCTCGTATTCTTTTTGGAATTTTGGAAATCCATTTTTATTAAACACTTGTTCAAATAACTTTCTATCATTTTCTTAGATTCTCTGTACTTTTCTTATTGAATTTTATAGAAAAAAGCAAAAGATATAAATGAATTCTTTGTCAAATATGTGTTGCAAATATCTTCTCACATTCTATCACTTGTCTTTTCATACTCTTAGTTATATTTTTAAGAAAGAGAAATTTTTAATTTTTGTGTAAACCAGCTTAGCAATTTTTTTCTTATAGTTGACATTTTCTATGTCCCATTTATCAAATCTTTGTCTTTTGTAAATTTCCAACCTACTATTGATACCCTATTTAAAAATAGACATAATGTCTAAGGATCTCATTTGGAAGTTGTTTCCTATGGCAATCTCTTCGAGCTGAACCTGTCCTCTCTTCTTCCTCAAAAATATGTAAACGATAATATTCATTTCTATGAGCTTGATTACCTTGTTTTGTAAAGTACATTGCAGAGGCAGGAAACTTTTCTTCCCTTCTAACTTCTTTGATTGGTCTAATAATAAAATTGATATAAGACAGACTAAGGGAGAAAAGTAAATTTCATACAATGGGAATGTCAAAGATAAGAACACCAATGAGAAGCGAGAATTTGAGGTTTAATCGACCTCCTGAACTAAGGACACAGGGATAGTGGGCTGTGGCCTCAAAGTGGGAGGGAAACAAGTCACAGGACGATGAGAAAAGTAAATGCTTGGTAAACAAAATTTTACCCTGCCATTTCTCTCTGATAGAAAAAGCTGTCTCTCTTCCTGATGCAGGTTCCCTATCTAAATTATTTTAGGCAGTTAAGGGGAAAACAAGGTTTTCCTGAGTCTACTAAGTTCTAACTGCCGTCATCTCAAAACAGTCCACAGGGCAATGTGACACATTTTAGAGGGGTGCATTCTGCTTCTCACCAACATAAAAAGCTCCCAGCACAAAACAAAGTTCTCTCTTGAGGTTTTCACATTTGCGATATCTCAACCACTTGTTATAGCCATATAGAGCATAACCACTCTGGACTATTGCTCACTCAGGCGCCTTTGCTGCATGTCCTCTGGTACTAAGTGACTGTGCCTACCCACAGAAACTGGCAGCATGGAAAGCTTTAGTTTGTTTTTGTTTTTTTAAGACTTTTCCACAGTAATAAATTTGGAGATTCTGATGCACTATCTGCCATACAAAAAGCCAGTTAAATTTCTGCAGCACTGTTGCACAGTGAATACAGAAGAATATATATGACATTTGGAATCAGAAAAATTTACCAACCTGCAGTTTCATCATTTGTTTTTAATTGGTCATTGGGGAAGCTAAAGTATTTAAACTTTCTGAACATCAGTTTCCATTTCTACAATGATTATTTCACAGAGTCTGGGTGAGGCTTAAAAGCGGTGATTTGTCTGAAAATATATGCATACTCTAAAACTCACACACACGTACATACAATAAACATTGTATTGCAGTTATTACAGTGATTAGGAAATTAGATTAATAGCAGTGACTAATACTAATTGAACTCTATGTGAAGCAGTGTTTTAGATATTATATGTTTCTTGACTCATTTAATTCCCTCAACAACTTACAAGATAAAGTATATTAATATACTCGTTTCCAGATGAGGTAACAGAGGCACAGAAAGATTAAGTGTCTCATATAAGGTCACATAGCCAGTGAGGGTAAGCAAAATATTAACACAGTACATGGTGCAGAGTTTACACAGGTTAAGGAATTAGGGGAACCCCAAGGCCCTGGGCTTGACATGTGGAAGTACCTGCCTGCCCTATGGTGAATATAATTAAGGAATTTGGAATTTATGTCAAAAACCATTGTCAGACCACTGTGTGAGGATTGCAGCTTCTGTCTCAATATCATAGAGGCACATTTTAGAAGAAGGAAAGTTGTTACATACAGCTACTGTTAACTACTACACAACCATATGATATATATTATTATTCCAGTTTCACAGATATGAAACAAAGACTTGTGGAGATTAACTGATTTGTTCAGAATATATGGTTTAGGTATAACATCAAAATTCAAACTCTGTAATCAGTTCTTATCCCTAACACTTCAGAGGGCATTTAAGAACTCCCTGGCAAGAATGTTGTAGAATGATCTAGACTTTAGAATTCAGAAAAAAAGAAATGTATGAGCTGCTGCCACCAAAATCAAGTACAATGTGACATTAGTAGCTCTTAGTTTAACTTTAGCAAGTAGAAAAATTTTTTTCTTAAATATGCAACTGAAAATGGAGTAGAGGACAAGGAAATACATGGTATTTTCCCATGAAACAATGAAACATTTTTAAATTGTGAGGATATCAACACAATAAAGAAAGACTTTTAAACTAATAAATGACCATTCATTCATGATTTCAATCACATCAGTGAAAACAAACAATTGTGTCTGATTGTTCAACCCTTTCTGTCTGGGCTCCTCATAGGGATCCTAAATGATATACTAGATAAGTTAACATTCCTGGTAAACAGGCCCTCTGTAGTGATATCTATTTGAGCCAATGTTTACTTAGAGATATTTCTGGAAACTTAATAAGTGATATCAAATGTATGGAAGAAACAGTGGAGAAAAGTCACCAATTTATTAATGTTTTATTTAGAATTATAAAACTTATTTAGGAAAATTACCATAAATGGCAATAAATTGTCCTTTGATTTTATAGCATAAAATGGGGGAAATGAATTCATTTCTTAAAAATTTTATTCACATTTGCACATATTATAAATCAAAATATGTATTTAAAACCAGCCAAAAATATGCTTGTGTGTTTATAGTTAAGAAGGGCCTGGTATTTTCTCCCCTTTAGTATGAAAGAAAGTTTGTGTTATTTTTTTATGATTTATACTGATAACTATATATTTAGGAGGCAGAACTAGATAATGTGAAGTTAGTAGTCATTTGATAGTCTTGTAAGAGAAAATGTATGTAATTGATCAACAAAAATTTTATTAAAATGTGCAATAAGCCTGATTGTGACATTCGTGGGTTAAAAGTCATGATAAAAAGAAAACTCAGCTATTTTACAGGACTCTAATAAAATTCATGGCTTCATTTTATAGGGGTAGCAAATATTATAGTCTTTCTTCCTTTAGTGAAAAAGGGAGACAGTTTGGGGGAAAGATGACCAGTCTTAAAATGCACACATTTGAGACAAAATAAACTGGCAACCAGTCTTCTGTGGATATTCTAGAACTAGGGATTAGCCATGTTGGCCTCACGTCTTTGATTTGTGGGGCCCACACTTTGCTCTGTAACAACCATCATATCTGGAACTTCCTCTACTTTCTTTCATCTTCGGTTCAGGGATACCACAGGAGAGGCCTCCAATGAGCCAGTCTCAGTGTCTTCACGCCTCAAGGCTGCCATGAGTCAATGCTGTGATTAACCATCTCTTGTGCTTAACCAACACAAGAGAGTGATGGAGGCTGCTATGACTCAAATCAGCTACTGAAACTTAAACAGGAACTTCTCAAACAAAAAAGTCAGCAGTTAAATGAAATGGCTTTCTAGATGTTACCTAATATCTGCATATGTATATGCAAAGAAAGATTTGAATTAAATAGTAGAATTTTCTTGAAGTCCTGGATGGGGGAGAAAGAAAGCATTTGATAAAGAAACATGTAAAATATACTTGAGTAGCATCTGTGGGAATACAAATTGAGGAGACAGCAAACAAACACTGAATTAGGGAAGTGCTTTCCAGATTTGGAGAACATTAGGAAATCTAGATTAATGTTTTTATATTCTAGAATAATGTGATGGAAAAATAAGATTAGAATAAATAAAGATAAATAGGTTAGTCAACATTCATGTTTAAAAATTGTCCCATTTTCTCTTTATTGATCTTTAAAGTCAGACCATGTCTTCCTAATAGATTTTTTTCTGCTGACATGGTCATATTTATCGGACTCTTGATTTATTTTTTTAGAACTCCTCAGTATCAATGCTAACTCCTATTATAGTGGAAAATTCTGTTAGCAAGCTCTGCTTGATCCTTCTCTGTTACCCACCCCTATCCAGGAGGACCTATGTGGAAAGGGTAAAGTTAAACAAATGTAATCCTGTATTTCATCTTCTTTCCATTTTGTTCTAAAGTATATAGTAAGAACTCAAAACCTTCCTTCCTCATGGTACAAAAGCTGATTCCTTATACTATGCACTCATTCAATGGACAGTCATTGGGACCATATCTTTGTCAGCATGCATAATCTGCTCCTAATCACTAACCAGATATGACAATTATATGAGGGACAAGTAGCTGACAACATTGTCTTCATTTTGTGAGATAATAAAATTGTTTCAGATCAGTAATGGGTGAATTAGTATAATGGGAAAAGCATGTCCCATTCAGGGTAGTTACTAATCAAGGGATCTCACTTTAATGATTAACTCTCTCAAGATCTCAGCTTTCTCATCTATAACAGAGACAGTAATATCTACCTTAGAGGATATTCTGAAGATGAGATCAGACACTATGTACAAAATGCCTGCACAGCAGTGACATGTAGTCTGAACTCCATAAGAGGCAGTTACAGGAGTAATAGAGAGACTTAAATGTCATCAAGGAAGAAAAAAGACTGCACACTTGTGCTTGAATCATTGCCCTACCCCCAGGGAGATCAATGATTAAAATTCTGCCCATAAATCTCCATGGTATAAAGTGATAAAATCATATTTCCTACCTTAGAAGAGTATCAACAAAATTTCATAGTACTATAAATCAATGACGTGTTAATAAAGATAAATAAATAAATAAACAAGCAACATATTTCCTAGTGAACCCTACATTCCTGAAAAGGTAATCCTGTGTTTGTACTTTGCACATTTTTTTGATGTGGGGGACTCTACTCTGTCCTAGGTTTACAGTTCTCAGGAGTTACAGCAATAGCAAGAAAGGGAGAAGGAAAATTTGGGCCCTCTGAATCAAACTTCTGTTTTCTCTTCTTTATACATAAGTACTGCTTTGCAGGGGAAGGGGACAAGCATGATTCTCACCTGTATAGATTAATATTATTTCTGAGTAACCAAAAGAAATAAAGCAAAATATGAGTGGGAGAAGAGAATGAGAAAGACTAACATACATTTAACAGAGAAGAATGACTTAAATGAAATATACTAAAAAGTTGGTTAAAATTGATAAAATGGCTACTGATTTAATTTCCTTTGAAACTTTTCTTAATTTTTCGAAATTTCACCAAAGAGCATGTGTTATTTTCACAATTGAAAAGCAGAGGAATTAAAATAAGAAAATATACATACTTTCTAAGATTAAAATGAAAAAATATGCTACCAAACACAAGCGATGATGCAATTTCTCACTATCCTCTCCAAGGTGCCTCTTGGTTAAAGTTTCAATCAATTTTGTTGGCTAACCTAATTCCATAATCTCTTGGCTTGGCCTATGAAAACTTAAAGATCTCCTGCTGGGATTTGCTCCCTGGAACAGGGGATAGGAGCAGGGCGCCACCAGACATTGAGAAACTCAGAGAGAAAGGTGGGGTCAGGGGACCAATAGTCTCCTGGAATGAGAGCCCTGAATATTCTGCCTTCTACCTATTGAGTTCATACACAGAATTGCTTCAAGCAGTTTACGCAAACAATTTTATTTTATTTTTGCATTGACGTGCTTATACAGTCTTTTGTTTTCTAACTATATAACTCTACATATTTTGTTTTGGGGAGTGAACAATTACAGGAACACTGCCCAAGGGCTTTCTCACAGTGACTTTTGCCTGGTGCTCCAGACCTGGTATTCTTTGCTATTCTGCCAACTACCACTTCATCCTTGCTCTACTTTCTGCCCCCAACAATCTCCATCAGTAGAAAACAGAGGGTAATTTTTAAAACATTACGTGCTACATGAAAGTAAGAGAAATTTAGACTGGGAGTTAAAATATTTTTAAGTCATTGTGGAGAAAAATGGCCAATTCACTTGGAAAAACTTCTGTCATTTCTGGTAGCAAAAATTATTTTAAATTAGACTTCTGAACAAGAAAATTAATGCTTCTTGTTGAGTTATGGGATAATACCTTGTGCAGTAACTGATGAGGTTTATGTTACAGGTATTTGCTATAAAATACTAAGCAAGCAAATTAAGGAAGGTTAAAGTAACAATGTATAACTGGGAAATGGAGACTCTTCTTCAGACTTCAGCTGCTTTTCCAACTGAAAACAAGAAAAACCTCTGAATGTAGTAGGATAGTGAGACTATGTCCACGTCATTCATCCATAGCCAGGAGGAGAGAACCCATCATTCGGACCAAATAGTTCATTTCCATGTTACGAAACACTGTGCAATGCCATGATCACATTTAATGACCTAAACAAGGCACAAATGGGAAATCTGTCATACTTTTAAAACTATCAAGGGCTGAAGAATGAGGCTGGGACCCAAACATGTGGAATGTGCATTTAATACACTTAAATTCTCAAAACAAGCTGAGTTGATTCACATGAATTTAAGGCAGAATTATTTCAGAAATTGCCCTGAAACTTTCCTATATTTTTTGAGAGAGAAGCTTTGTCTAAAACTATCAGCTGCATTTCATTTTATAAAACAGGAAATAATTTTATACTCAAGAGAGCAATGGCTTCCTTAGATAGGTGGTGATCTAATGATAAAGCTGGATTTGATGAGGTAGAATGTTTTTGCAAATGAAGGTCTAGACGCTATTACAAGCAAGCCATCCTGTTGTCCAGTGGTCCCAAAGCTCCCAAATACACAATCGCAAGATCTCATGAACATCCTTTCCTGTCTGAAGTGACAACCATATGTTTCTCCAAGAGCCTGGATGGTCCCTCCCATAAGTCCAAAAAAACAATCAGATAGTGTCACCTTTTCTGTTGTCTTCTTTTTCATATCAATATGCTTACCCTCATCTGCCTAAAGTCACTTGGAAAAACTGTTACCATCATTGCAGAGTGCTACACAAAACTTAGAGGAGTCATTTTAACCAATTCTGACAATTATTTTGCATCTCGCAATCTGACTCTTAAATTCTTCCATTAACTTGTAATCTTGTTTTTTGCTCAGAATACCATGTTTCTCATGGAACTTAGTTTCAAATAAAATCTAAGAAATTTGAAAAGAAGCACTTTCACATTATTCCCCAATATTCTATCACTCTCAACTAAAATACCTCCTTTGTCATCATTTACAGAAGTTCTCATGTTTGTATTAATGGATTTAAGTAGATATTGGGTTGGGGGAGGACAAGGTGAGGTCTGGGAGGTGGAGGAGGAGGATGTATGTATGAATAATATCTTTGTCTTAGCTCAATCAGACTAAAAACCTGCAATGCAATGTTAAGGAATATTGTCTTTTACCTATATGCAAAGAAAAAAGATAGCATTGTTATCAAACTTATCAACATGAAATTTGTCCTCTAACTGACCAATATATTGTGGAGCTCAGATCTGTTGGCCAAAAATTAGAAAATTTTGATTCTAGTCCTACTCTCTTTTTACTTGAGTTAATGGGCATACATGAGAGAAGCACTTTATCTTGTTTGGAACTCTCTCCTTGCAGACTAAAAACTGTTCAATTGATATTTTTAGCTCAAATTCCTTTAAGACCCACCTCCTACACAACTACAAAGTTGAAATTATAACTGCTCTCTTATCTGCAAAATGGATCTGTGAAATTAAAACACATATGTGAGCAAGTCCTCGAAATTTCTCTTCTCCTTGTGAGTCAAAACATAACCTAATGAATAAGAATTTGTAGTGATAAGCATAGGCTCATGTTACTGTAACTCCTTTTCCAGATAAAGAACTAGATTTTCAAATACTTCCTTGGAAGTGTTTGGGTATCTCCTTCAGAGGTTCTTCTACATTGCAGTCAGAATATATGAGCAATTTCTCAAACTATCTGTTTATTCAAACACTAACATTCAAGAGCATTATTCAAAATTTGCTTGTTATTCCTTTTATTCCAAGTATCTTATGTTTTAAACTACAGAAGTTTAATGCCACATGACCAAAAGAACATTTGTGCCTGATAATACAACTAGTATGCTGTGGACCCACTGACACTCACGGGTTCTCAGATGACTACAGAAAGAAGTGACCCTTCCAACTCTCACTGAACATATAACAGGAGCAAAAAAGCAAGCATAGTGTTCAGTCATTGGAATTTCAGGGCTAATGTGTGGTCTCACTGTAATCTAGCCTATCTTGAGAAATTTGGACTCATGATAAAAGACCACTTCTGCTGTATTTTAAAATCTTTTTTAACTATTTTATGAGTTAAGGGCATGATGCAAAACACAGACAACAGTGAAAAAAAAATCCTTATATTCTAGGAGTCAGAGCCCAGACTCCAGCCCTACTTAGGATCATTAACTTATGTGCCCTGGTTCTCTTGGTATATTATATGGGCTTCTTTTCTTAATAAGTGACAAGACTAGATTTGCTTTCAAGTCTACCATTCTATAAATAATTTCCTAGTTGCCTGTTTAGGAAACTGGCCCTTGTCTGTCATCTTCTGTGACCCTATCCTTTAAAAAATAAGTTAAACTACAAACAGATGAATGGATTAAAAAAATGTGATATATCAGCTATATGGAATGCTACTCATCTAGAAAGAAAAGTAGCTATTTGCAACAGCATGGATCAAACTAGAGGGCATTATGCTTAGTGAAATAAAAATGAGATATGATTTTACTCATGTGTGACATGTAGAGAAATCAAACAAGTGAATTAAATAAAACAAAAATAAACATTTAGACGATTAGTCAAATTTAGTAGTTATTAGAAGACAAGGAGTAAAAGGGATGAGTAAATAGGTTAAAAGGGGTCAGCTACATGATGGATAGAATTGGATTTTATTGGTGAACTCAATGCAGAATATACAGATGTTGATTTATAATGGGGCACACTGAAACATGTTAGAAATTAGTATTATTACCTCAATAAAATTATTTTAAAAATAGAATAAATAAATAAGTTTAAAAATAATGACTGGAAATTGAAACACAAACTATTCATAATCACAGAGATATATTAATGTCAAAATCTCATTTACTGTCACATTATTTACAAGTCCTGTATTTATATAGAAGCTGTTCTACCTTGTGAAGCTAGCTTTACTTGTATATATATGCATTTTTTAACCATGTAGTGATCTCACTTACATTTTACACTGTTTCAGCACACATGAACTGAACTCAGGAATACAAAATTAGGTGCATTATCAGTGAGTGAACTAACAGCAGTAATTGATGTATTTAGAATAACAAAGAAAAATGTTTTGGAAAAAAGCAAATGAATATAAATGAAACTTAACTGTCCTCAAAACAAATTGAACCAAGACTATGAAGGAATTACTCATATGTTAAGGAAGTAATCCTTCGCACCGGATAAGGTCCAGTTCTGGCTTTTGCTTCTTATGCTACCTAGCTTTCATAAGGCTTTAGAAATATTGTATTACAAGAGATTGTGTAGAAATGTTTCTGAAAAGGGTGTGAAAGAGTCAAAGTTCTTAGGTTTTATATGAATTAAGTTTTCATCTCTAGTTTTGAAGTTGAACTACTGGCTCTTGCTCAAATTTTTCCTCTTAACATTTGGTGTGGCTGATGTGCTAAGCTTCAACTGCATCAATTAACATCTCATGTTTTGCCCAGTCCATTTCCTGTTCATCGCCTAGCATTTTACTTGAATCATATTCAAATTCTCTCTTCTGAACAAACGTATATTTATCCCATGATTGGGCAATGACATAAGCCATGTTTGTCCATTCATTCTTACTGCTTAGATCTGTGTTTAGGAAAATGAATGCCTTTTACTTTTGAAAAGTGAATACAGAGAGCAAATTTATAGAATCTGATTTTATTATAAATACTGATTACTATTCCTTGGTTGAGGTACCTGAGTCATAACTGAAAGATATTCATGTATATAGAGTAAAAGTGAAAAAATGTATGTGTATTCTACTTTCTCCATATATATATACAAATATATATACACATTTATTTCCTTTCTGATAGCAGTTTTATTTTTAAAAATGTATGTACAACAAGGAAAATAAAATGTAAGTGTTAAAATATTTTGGAAATCATGAGTTTTTCTTTTGCCTTTCATGTCCTTGTATGTTGGTCAACCTAAAGTCTCCCCGTGTCTAGGAAGAAATGAATATTTCCTACAGAAGGAGCTCAGAAGAAAGAATGAGGCAGTATTCAACATCACAAAATCGCACAAAATGAAAAGGAAGCTGAAGAACAGGAATCTTTGAGAGAAAAAGTCTTATCAAATCCCATTTCCTCTTCCTTTGGCATGTCTACCACAAAGCTGGAAAAAAAACATGCTCTTTATGTTCTCATATACTTCTGAGACTTTCTTCCTGCTTGCAATTTATAGGATATAAATTTGATGTTCTAAGGTACAAAATATGTGATTTAGGGGAAATGAAAGAAAATATTCTTGTATTTTGTCTCAAGAAATGGCAAGAAAATCTAAGAAAAGCAGAGAGGCAAGAGGCAATGAGAAGCTTCTGCCTATCATCCTCTCAGTCTGAGATGTGGCATGAGAAAAGAGTTGACAGAATCACCAGTGGTGGCAGACTACTTCAGCTTCTGTTTTGTTTCCCCTGGGCTTCTTGGAGGACCCCATCCATACCATATCTTAGAAGAGAGAGGACATTGAGCCAACAGACTCCCAATGTCTCCTCTCTGCCTTATTAAAAATAAATCTTAAGACACCATCTTGAAAAAAAGAGCTGGGGAAAGAATGGACAACTGAAAAATCAAAAGCACAGGTGAATGCTCAAATTACTATCTATCATCATTTTATCATCAAATTACATTCCTCCATGGAGGACATAAAATCATACACAAACAATGCATACAAACATTGCTTTATATAAAAAACAATGAACTAGAGGAAAGAGAAATCAAGAAATTCCATTCACAATAGCATCAAAAAAAGACAACATATCTAGAAATAAATTTAACAAAAACTTTTAAAAGTAAGAAAATAAAGTAACACTGCCATCAAAAACTAAAGATTCTTGGTGTGAGTAGTTGTTTTTTTTGTCTTTAGAGTATATCCCACTAGGGATGTAAAACTAAATTATTTGTGCTATAAAGACACTTGGAAGTTATTCTCTAAATGTTTATGCTACCAACTGGATAGAGTTGTTCATTTGTTTTAATTATACTTTATGTTTACACTTTATTTTATTCTATTTTGGGAGAGGGGAAAAGGGAGAGTCAAAAGCAGCATTTTAAGAAAGGGAGGGGAAGGGAGGAATAGGGAGAGGAGGAGAAGGGAGGGAAGAGGACAGGAGAGGAGACATCTTCATTCAGTTGTTCATTTTGGTTTTTCATCCTGGTTCTGAATCTCAAACTTGGGTCCTTGGCCTCTATGTGGTTTGTGCTTCAGTGTCTCAGCTGCTTGAGTCACGAGAGTGTACCAACTGCTATTTTCTAAATTTAAATTTTCTTTTCTACCAATTGCTACTTTCTAAATTTAAATTTTCTTTTCTAATTATCAATTATATTGTTGTAAAATTATAAAATCAAGTCCTCAAAATAAGGTATAGTTGAAAAAATTTATCTTCTTATACTTGAGCCCTCAATCCATTTCTTCCTTCCCACTTGGGGTAGCTTTTTAAATTTCCAACCCATGAGTGACTCTCACACTTTTACTATACATATATGTGTAATGTATATGTACGAATATATGTAAATATGTATTCATTACCTTATTTCTTAGATAAATTATATATAGTACACAAATATCTCCATCTTGCTAATTGTCATAAAATATTTTAGAGATTGAGACGAGTAACTTTTTTTTTTAAGGAAAGGTGCAGACAGCAATGAAGGCACGTAGGCAGACAAGCAGAGAGAGGAGGAAGAAACTTAAAGTGACTTATAAAGATAGTCCTCATTTCATCTAAAAGATACATAGCTCTCTGTCATGTTTATATGCCAGTTTATTCAATCAATCCCCTTGAGTCAAACAGCAAATGCTTGTATAATTTTGCTAAATATTGCCAAATTATCATATTTGTGTGTGTGTGTGTGTGTGTGTGTGTGTGTGTATATGTATGTATATATAATCATGAGTCTGCCTGATTTTACACAATCTACCAACAAATTACTTTGGAGTTATGAAATCTGATAACTGAAAATGTATCCCATAGCAGCTTTAATTTGAATTTTTCTTCTCATAAACAAGTTATTCATGTGACTGAGAGCCATTTGAATTTTGTTTTTTCTGGTGTATTCATATTTGAAGCTCATATCTTTACTGCAGTCGTTGGTCTTTATTCTCTATTTTTGAAATTTTCAAATAATAGGGTTATTAATATTTTGTGACAATGTTGCAAACATTCTCTTTTTTACTTTGCATAAATTTTTAACTGTTGTTTTGTTTTACTTTGACGAGGGGGGATATCATCACACAATAGAGATTTTTTAATGGAATCAAATTTTTCACTTTTTTCCTTTATTACTTTTGTTTTGAGTCATACTTTAAAATATTTCTTTACTATCAAGCCATAGAAAAATTCACCTATATTTTTGTCTAGTACTTACCTGATGTCATATTTTCTATGCAGATTTCTGATATATTTGTAGCTTATCTAGAGTTTAATATAAGTATATTTTATAATAGTGTTTTTCAGTAACTGATGTGCTTTTTATTAAAAGTCACCTATCATCCATTTACATGAGATGGTACCTTTGTCAAAATGATACCATTTTATACTTAAATGTGGTACGCGATTTTCTGCTTTGTTCCATTAGTGAGTCTATATAAACTGAAACCAAATTTTAATTACAGATTACCTATTTTCTTTCAATATTTAGTGGAGACAGTTCTTTTCTTTCTTTTCTCCTTCTATGGGGTTTTCTGAATGTTGTTGCTTATTTTCTTACAAATAAAATCCTCTCCCCCAAAATCCGATAGTATAATTGTACAGATGATATAAAATATGTTACTTTTGGAATAACTGACATCTTTGTAATATTGAAACTTTCTCTTCAAAAATATGATGTTCCTTTCTGTTTTTAATTTGAATTTTTTCTTTTAGGGTGTTTAATAGTTTTCTTCTAAAAGAATTATGAAATTGCTTATTAAGTAAATACCATACTATTTTTTTTCTGGTTTGCTGTCATAATCACTGTATTCTATTCACAATATTTATAACTGGTTTGTGTCTGGATATATGATTATATAAAACTTTCAGTAACCTACTACTTTACAAAAAACTTTTTACTAAATTATCTTATTAAAGTAACTTTCTTTGAGGTTTCCAAATATGTAATCATATTATCTGCAAGTACAGATAGTTTTACCTTTTCCATTCCAATTCTTATGCCTTTAATTGCTCTATTTTTATCTAATTGCATTGAGCAATTTTCTTAACATAATGTTAAAAATAAGAAGTATTTTTCATGAATTTAGCAAGAAAGACCCTGGTGTTTCTCCATTAAGTATGATGAAGGCTTTTGAAGATGAAACACATACATGCACACACACACACACACGCACGCACACATGCACACACACACACCCCACAAGGAATATCCAGTAATTTCTACTTCATTTAGTCTTTTCAGTTGTATGGATATTACATTTTGTCAGCTATATTTTCTGTATCTATGGATATAATCATATTATCTTTTCTCCCAAACTGTGTTAATAGATAAATTATACAAGTGAGTTGCCTAATATTGATCTACCCTGGTAATTCTCGAATAAAATCTACTTGGTCATAGTTTCTTAATTTTAATGTACTGTTAGACTATTTGCTGACAATTTAAGATTTTTACAGCATCATGAATAAGTGAGATTGGTCAGTAATTTCCTTTGTGTTACAATTTTGTCAAGTTTGGGAAGCAAATGCATACTCACTGTCTAAAAGTAATTTGGTGAGTTATCATATCTTATATAGTCTAGTATGAATAGAACTGGGATTATTTTGCTAACAGTTTGATAGCTAGCCCCTGTAAATTCAGATGAGCCTCTTTTGATCAGGGGATTTCTTTAACTAACTTCTCTGCGTCACTTTAATTATTTTATATAGATGATTTGTCTACTGAAATTACATTTGGTAAATTACATTTTTCTTTAAATATAATCATCAGCTTTATTTATTTATTGCTCATCCATTGATTTACTCTGAGGTTCTTTTTACCCAGTAGAGCTTTGTCCATTGACACCACCTGAAGATGGAAGTATGTGTGCATTGTGTTTATTCTCTTACTGAAATTATAGTATTGTGAGAACCATATAAAATGAGACTGCACTAGTCTGACTGAGGAGGGAAGCCCATACAAAAAAAAGCAGCAAGATGCCCTATCATCATCTACCAGCAGCAGACATGTGAGAGTTCATCTAGATGGTCCAGATTCCAGTTGATCACAAGCTAGTGCAAACCAGAAACTCATCCAGTTAAACTGTAGGAAGAGAAAGAAGTGATCATTTTAAGCTGCTACTTTTGAAGTCGTTCTGTAATATGAGAAATTGATATAGAAATCAGCATCAAATAGAATGTCAACATTCTACTGGGTGACCTGTCTAAATAGAGAGGCTCTTAAGAGATGACATTTAAGCTGACACCCAAAGGATGAAAAGAGTCAAGATTTTGAACTGGGCGAAGGTGGGAAGGGGATGAGAGTGGAGAAGGGAAGAGAGTAATAACAAATGCTGAAAGTAGAAACATAAGACACCACAGGGGATTATAAAATAAAGTAAGGGGCTTGGATTTTAAGTGCAATAAAAAGTCATTAGGTTCCGGCCAATATGGTAACTTCGTAGGAGCAGGACTCACAACCTCCCCACAGAGCAACTAGAAATTCACCTCTTTTCCAGAAACAAACATTGAGGAAAAGCAGGCAAAGTAATCCTAACCAAACAGTAGTAATGATGGCAACAAAAGGTTAGTGAAAACGTCCGGGTTTAGAGCTACAAGACACACTCAGACTCATAATTCCAGTCACAGTGAAAGGGTGGAACTGTGGGAAGAACCAGTCCTCCCAGGAATCCCAAAAGTAGTTGAGATCCCACCCAGTGGGATAGGAGCATGGAGCTGGGAGAGAGGGTATAGGTTCAGGTTAGAAGAGGCACCAGGGCTCGGGTGGTTTGAAGGGGAAGCCCTGTGAGAAAATTATGCTGGGCACTGCCATAATGGGAAGGCAGCTAGGGGAATTGTCCATCTTCATCCCCTCTCATTGTATTTCCCTGGAATCAAAGGAACTGGCCACCAGAAATCCCAGAAATATGCTTAAAGGAGGAAGATAGTCTTACAGAGGGAGAGAAATGCTACCCAGTATCACCACTTCCACATGTGGGTGAAGGTGAAAGTGCAGTCAGTCTGTTTGTCAATTGTGGGCCAACAGCAAGGTGATCTATGTGAGTGGGAGCTGGGACACTGGGGTAAGGCTCTGTCTTCCCCACACAAACTCTAACCCCATAAACTGAACTTTTGGGCTGCAACAGAGGGCCCACATAAGAACTTCAACAAATCTAACTAGTGGTAATACCACAAAACTCAAGAATTTGCAGTGTTCAAACCAATATCCAGGCTTACTCAGTGCATGTGAATACCTCACACAAAGCCATCACTTCGGGGAAAACTAATCCACAGAAACATAAACAGAATGCCAAACAGAGCAAAGACACAGAAATCTATGTGAATTGATAGATACAGTCAATAACCGAGGGGAATACCTGAATACAGCAGACATCTGCAAATTGCCTAAGGATAAACAGTGCAACAGTGATAAACATAGTCTTGGAAATCAAGAAAACAATAGTGAAATAAAAAAAAGAACAACATAAAAGAGAGAGAAGAAATGAAACAGTTAAAAAATAGACACAAAATAAAGAACACAACAGCTGACATAAAGAATTCAATAGATAGATTTAAGAACAGGATGTAGGAAGCCTCCAATAGAATCAGTGAGTTAGATGCACTCAAACAAGCCATCAAAGAGTTAAAAGAATGCAAAGAAATCAAGACAGCATCCAAGACCTATGGGATAAAGTCAAAAGAAACAACATTCACATTTGAGGAGTACCGGAAGAAGAGAGAGAAAAGGGTGTAGAAACTATATTTGAAGAAATAATAGCTGAGGATGTCCCTAATCTGAAAAATGAAGCAAGCCTTCAGACCAAGGAAGTTCAGAGTTCCTAATAAAAGAAACCCAAGCAGACCTATACCTAGACACATTGTCACTAAAATATTGAAAATACAAGATAAAGAAAAAAATCTTAAAAGTATTCAGAGAAAAATAAGTCACATACAAAGGTACCAGCCCCATAAGATTGTCAGCAGATTTCTCAGCTGAAACTCTGCAGGGCAGGAGGGAATGGCATGATATATTCAAGAATGAAAGAAAAGGATTTTCAACAAGGATAGTTTATCCTGCAAGATTATCATTCAGAACTGAAGGAAAGATTAAAACAACACTTCCAGTAAACAAAAGTTGAAGCAATTTATGACCACAAAAAAATTCTACGGAAGATACTAAAATATGCTGTATGAAGTGTAAATAAATCTCACTTAAAAATAGAAAGACAGAAAATGTTAAAAGTGGGGAGAAGAGAACAAAAACATGAATGGTTAGAATGAATGGAAGACTACTGTGCTTTCAAATAAAAATAGGAAATAAGCAGTTCTAATTTCAGGGTAACCTCAAAATACATCTCCAGAGAAAAAAACAAAGAGGACAAAAAGGGAAACCAGTCAAAACACAGCCACACCCAACCCACCTAAGAAGAGAAAGAGAAAAAGAAAGACACTGTCTGGAAGAATACACAGATGACAAATTACAAAATGACACTAAGTACCTCCATATCAATAATCACCCTAAATGTTAATGGACTGAACTCACTAGTCAAATAGCAGAGTGGCTGAATGTATTAAAAGACCTAACCCAACCAGATGCTGCATTCAAGAAACACTCCTTCTTTCAAAAGATAAATGAAGACTCAGAGTCAATGGTTGGAGGACAATCCTACACTCAAATGGCAACCACAAAGGAACAGGAATGGCAATTTTATTGGATAAAACAGACTTCCAAATAAAAAAAATAACAAAAGACACAGATGGACATTATATAATAATTAAGGAATTAATCCAGAAAGAAGACATAAGGCTTATTTACATATGTGCACCAAATGAAAGAGCATTGAAATATATTAACAAGCATTATCAGAACTGATGAGAGATATCAATAGCAACACAATCATAGTAGGAGACTTCAACACTCCACTTACAACAGTGGACAGATCAGTGAAGCAGAAAGTTAATAGGGAAACAGCTGCTTTAAATGGCCATTTGGAACAACTAGGTCTAATAGACATATGCTGAACACTTCACCTAACAACTATAAATTTCACTTTCATCTCAAGTGTGCATGAAACATTCTCAAGGATAGATCACATGTTGGGTCATTAAAAGTATCTCAACAAAATTTACAAAGACAGAAAGCATACCAACCATCTTTGACCCTAATGACTTAAAACTAGAAATTAACCACAAAAAGAAAGCTAAAAGACCCCAATTAATTGGAGATTGAACAGTATGCTTCTGAATGATTCTTGGGTAAAAGGACAAAAGAAAAGAGAAACTTAAAAAATACTTAGACAAATGAGAATGAAGACATGAGCTTCCAGAATCTATAGGATATGGTGAAAGTAGAACTAAGAGGGAAGTTCATTGCGATCCAGGCCCATGTCAAAAAACAAGAAAAAACTGCACATCAATAATCTAAAGAAAGAATAATTAAAGCCAAAAATCAGTAAAAGAAAGAAAATCAAAATTCAAGCAGAAATAAATGAAATAGAAAATAAAAAGACAATCCAAAAGACCAATGAAACCAAAAGTTGGTTCTTCAAAAAAATAAACAAAATTGACAAACAATTGGCTAGACTCATAAATGAAAAAAAAATCTCATAACTAGAATCAAAAATGAAAGGAGAAGTTGCAACAGACAACACAGAAATTCAAAACACCATAAGGGACTGCTATGAACAGTTTGATGCCAGCAAAATGGACTACCTTGAGGACATGGGCAAATTTCTAGTAAAACACAGTCTACCAAAACTGAGCCAGGAAGAATTGGAAAACCTGAACAGAACACTGAGAAGCAAAGAAATTGAGAATATAGTCAAAGATCTCCCTAAGAGTAAAAGCCCAGGTCCAGGTAGCTTTTCTAATGAGTTTTACCAAGTCGTCAAAGAGGAATTAACATTCATTTTCCTTAAACTCTTCCAAGATGTTGAAGAACAGGGAACACTCCCAAATACTTCATATGAGGTTGACATCACATTGATCCCAAAAGCTGATAGAAACATCACTAAGAAAGAATATGACAGTCCAATATATCTAATGAACATAGATACAAACACTTTTAACAAAATATTAGCAAACCTAATAAAACAATGCATCTAAATGATCATCCATCATGACCAAATGGAATTTATCCCAGGAAAGCAAGGATGATTCAACACACATGAATCCATTAATGTAATACATCATATCAACAAGAGCAAAGAGAAAAACCACATGATCATATCAATTTACTCAGAGAAAATTTTGACATGATTCAACATCCATTTATGATTTTTTAAAAAACCCTGCATAAAGCGGAGTTAGAAGGTACATACCTCAACTTAATAAAGACCATATATAACAAACCCACTGTCAATATTAGAGTAAATGGTGAAAAATTGAAACCATCTCCTCTAAGGTCTAGAACAAGGCAAGGTGTTCACTCTCATTACCGCTATTTAACATCATACTGGAGGTCTTAACCAGAGCAATTAGGCAAGAAAAAGAAATAAAAGGAGTCCGAACTGGAAAGGAGGAAGTAAAATTCTAATTATTTGAAGGTGACATGATCATATATATTGAAAACCCTAAAAACTATCAAAAATCTACTAGAACTCATCAATGAATATAATAAATTGGTAGACTACAAAAATCAATTTTCAAAAATCTACAGCATTCTTATACACAAATGACACTCTAGAATAAAATCATATCAAGAAAATCACACTATTTACAATAGAAGTAAAAGAATCAAATACCTTAGAATATACTTAACAAAGGAAGTGAAAGACCTGTACAACGAAAACTACAATCCCTTTTTAAAAGAAATAGATGTTCATACAAAAAGATGGAGAGATACTTCCTCCTCATGATTGGGAAGACCAACATCATTAGAATAGTCATCTTATCTAAAGCCATATACAGATTTAAAACTATCCCCATTAAAATTCCATGAGCTTATTTCCAGGAAATAGAACAAAAATCTTGAAATTTGTATGGAGCAACAAAAGACTTTGAATAGTCAAAGTGATATTGAGAAAAAAGAACGAATCTGGAGTGATTGCACTCCCAGACAATGAGCTATACTACAAAGTGATAGTAATCAAAACAGTATGGGACTAAAATAATAATAGAGGCATAGACCAGTGAAAAAGAACTGAATCACCAGAAACTGGTCCATTCACTTAAAGTCAGTTAATCTATGACAAAGGAGCCAAAAGCATACAGTGGAAAAGGAAAGCTTGTTCAATAAATGATGTTGGGATAACTGGACAGCCACATTTAAAAGAATGGAGCTAGTACACTATCACTACTCACAAATATTAACTCAAAATTAACTAAAAACTTGTACATAAGATCAGAAAACATAAAATTCTTGGAAGACAACATAAGAAAGAATTCCATGACATCAGTCTTAGAGAGACCTTTGGGGACTCAACTCCAGCATCAAGGGAAACAAGAAGAAAAATAAACAACTGGTACTACATCAAACTAAAAAGATTTTTCACAGTGAAAGAAATCATCACCAAAACCAAAAGGCAACCTACTAACTGGGAGATGATACTTGCATTCAATATTTCCAGCAAAGGCTTAATATCTAAAATATACAAAGAACTAAAACTCAATAGCATAAAGCAGGTAATCCAATCAAAACTGGAAAGAGGCATTGGAGTGACATTTTTCCAAAGAGGATATACTGATGGTCAACAAGCACATGAAAAGATCCTCCTACTTGATGACTATCAGGGAAATGCAAATCAAAGCAACAAGGAGATATTACCTTACACACAAGAGACTGGCTATTATACATACATTTGGAAACAACAAATGTTGGCAAGGATGTGAAGAAAAGGGAACACTTTTACACTGTTGGTAGAACTGTGAATTGTTACAACTCCTATGGAAAACAATCTGGAGATTGCTCAAAAAGTTGAAGATCAGAATCCCATATGATCCAGACATCACACTTTTGGGTATTTACCCAAAAGATACAAAACACTCATTCTCAAAGATGTATGTACTCCCATGTTTGCTGCAGCCCTATTCACAATAGCTATGATCTAGAAACTACCTGAGTGCCCAAAGTCAGATGAATGGATAAAGATGTAATTATATGCAATGGAATATTCCATAGCCCTTTAAAGAGATGATATCCTGTCATTTGAATCAACATGGGTAGAACTAGAGGGGATTATGCTAAGTGAAATAAGTTAAAGGAAGAAACAGATGACCTCACTCATAGATGTAACATGGATATACAAAAAAAAGGAACAGATGAAATAAAACCAACCCTTGGACACTTGCAGCAGAACTAAGGTTACCAATAGGAAATGGGATGGGGTGGGTGCCAATGGTGGTGGAGCACACTGGACATTGGTAAAGAACACTTGGATTTTGTGGAAGGCAGGGTTTGCTGATATATAGATGAGGAATGTGAACCTATACATATGAACTTACTTTAATGTGTAGAATAAATTACTATAATGAAAATGAAAAAGTCATTAAAAGGTATATAAGAAGGCATGTGACATGATCTGATTTTTAATTTATTTTTTCTTATTTTATAGATGATTTCAATGTATAGACTAAAGTTCAGAATAGTTGCTTTAGAGATCATAGGAAAAAGCAATAGGATGTCATCAGAAATAAATGGTTCATTTCTTTAAATTGTCCTTTCATTCATTTCTGCAGTCATTTATTTAGTTTCTACTGTATACCAGGCATTGTATCTGGAGCTGTTGATTTCTTATGTAAGAGTTAGTGATACAAAGAGGAATGATTTATGGCATCAGCCTTTGGGACAACAAAATGAAATTGTGTTGATAGCATGGCTTATATACTAAAATTATCTTAGGTGAGGATAACAAAGTAGGCTACAGAGTAAAGGTATATGTTCTACAACATGCTTAAACCAAATGTCAAAAATATAGGAGTCAGGAAGTAAAGGAATAAAACAGGAGAAATTTTTTTTTTCTCAATTGGAACATTCTACTATTATCCTAGTCACTTTTTCAGCTACAGAATGGTAAAGACTGGCAATCTAGGCAAAGGTGATGTCGAGACTGATCACTTTTTAAGTGCAGAATGCAGGCCCAGTGTTACTAAACCTTTCCATTTTTAAAGAGAAGCTAGGAAGTATGTAGGAGAAATCTACATTTTGTAAAAACTATTCTGACTTTTAAAAATTTAGATTGTTTCCTCCCTCCCCCCAAATACTGCACAGATAGCACAATGATATGCAGAATTAGGTCCTCAAGTCCCCAATTTATGACTTGTGATGTATAAAAATGTTTATTATATTCTTTCCCAATTCCAGTATTTTTGCTTCAAGATTCTTCAAATGAACTATTTTCCCAAACCCAAAAGTATGTCTTATGGCAAATAAACACAAGGAAAATATATTTGGACACTCAGGAATATGCAAATTAAAACCACAAAAAGACATTACTGTAAACTCATCAGTATGACTAAATAAAGCATCGTGACAACACCAAACTTTGGCAAGATTACAGAGAAACTGAATCACTTACATATTTTTAGTGGGAATGCAAAACGGTATAACCACTCATGAAAACGGATTGACAGCTTCTTATAATACCAAACACATAATTACTATGTGACCCAAAATTTCACTTTTCAGCATTTATTCCAGAGAAATGAAAATTTACATTCACATAAAACCTGTACACGAATGTTCATATCCACTTTATTCGTAATAGAATACACAAGAAGCAACCCAGATGTTCTTTATGAGATGAATAGTTAAATAAATTGTTGCACCAGCCATTGTTAGGAAAAGGGTATTTTCTTTATAATTTTTCTTTGTTATTAAGATCATATATGTATGTATATTTTAGCTTTATAAGTAGTGTAACAAGGACACTTCACTTTTGTCTTGGTGACAAATGCCACCTACTAAAAAGGCCACCACTTCTCCAGTGTTTGGGGGTACCACCTTTATCCTAATTCAAACTCCCCTCAAAACAGTTCTGTTCTCTTTCATGCTTCACTGGCCTATTTTAGTGTTCTTGCACCTGCCTATATGGATGGTTATCAGTGTAGTCTTTTTATTGAGAGTTGATCTGGTGATTATCACCACCTCTTTGCTCTTCTTTCTCAGGGCTATTTTAGCTATTGGTGAGTATTTAATACCCCCAAATACATTGTAGAATAAGTTTGTGAATTCCTGTAACAAATTCTGCCTCAAATCCTACTGAAACTGCATTTAATTTGTATAACAATTTTGGGAAAATTCTGTTAAGTTGCTCCACATATGAAAAAATAAAAATTTTATTTTAATCGAAAGTTTGCATCCTATAGCAATATTTTAAATGTCTCCTATAAGCTATTTATCTTGTTAACTAAATTCTTGAATGCATTAAATCTTGGTTCTTTAAATAAAATCTTACTTTCTAATTAGTTTTGTAGTGTAGAATACTGTTCATTTCATACATTTATCTTGACTATTCAAAATTGCTATACTTTTACTAGATTTTATTAATTTTCTGCTACTCCATTGATTTTTAATATAATCATATTTGTCTATATGGCTTTTCATCAAATTTGTCACATGACATACCCAAATCTCATACTTCTTTTGTGAATTTTTTTGCTATACAGCACGAGCAACATCTCTAGTAACGTTCATCAGTAACAATATTGAAAGTCATAGTCATGCACTAATCCTAATGGAACAGCTTCTCTAGTTTCACCACAAATGGTGCTGCTTTCATTTGGGGTATAGCCCTGGTGCCTATGATAGTATCTACCCAGGGTCAGATCATACTAGCCAAAGGTATGAATGATGATTAGAGACTGGGGGAAAAGAAAGCAAGGGTATTTCTTCACTTTTCTCATGACTTTAAGAAACTGCTTCTCTCCTTTGACTCCAAACCAACAGTCTTACCGTTACTTCTGGGTGACTGCAAGTAAGCTATCTAGAGAAACTTAGTAAATGACAAAAATCACATTTTAATTAAATGTCTAACTCCAAATTATATTTCCATTAAAATGTTTAAAAATTGTTCTATTTTCAATCAATTTTTCAGAAAGAGTAAATGCAAAAGCGATTTCATTTAGCACAACTGATAAAGTTGGAAATTATTCTAAAGCTTGCCATCAGAGGAAAGCAAACCTATAATCAGCACAAGATAAATCATCTTTATCTTTCACAAAAATAACTATAATCAAAACTGTTCTCCTGTCTCAGTGATGCTGACCTGCTTTTTAACGGCTTGTATTTCAAAGTTGGGCTCAGACACAAACAGAAGATAAAACAGAATATGAACACATCTGCATTAGCCAGAAGAATTCTCATATTACCTAATCTTTACCATTTTATATTCTGAAAGTACCATTAGGTATTATAATATGGGTAATCTTACTAAAATTTGATGAAAATATTTAATTCAAAGATTTAAAAATATTATTCCAGTAAGCAAATGCAAGAACTTTAAATCTCCATAGATCTTAATATAAGAAGTGGTAATAAATATATTCTAGTTGAAAAAAGATGAAGCATAATTTAAAGACACTATGCAAAGGCTTTAGAGAGATTGTTTTTCTTTCCTTGAATCATTTCTATGCATTATTTAATTGAAGAAAATAGGACTCATAATTTTATCAAATCATATTTTGTTTCGCCTTTTATATTTTATCCATATTCTCCACTGTGCCTCATTCTGCTATCATTAAAATCATTAGGAATAATTACTGAAACATTTACATAGTAGACATCTGAGACAAGTTCTCTTCTTATCCCCATCACACGGATGAGGACTCTGAAGCAAAAGTTTCCTGCCTAAATATTCTGATTCATGAGAAGAGCAGTGTATTAGTTATGGATAGCTATATGAAAATTTTCCCCTCAAATTTAGTGTAAAGCAGCAAAAGTTAGTTACCTCACTAATTCGGGGCATCAGGAGAGTCCTAGTTGAATGTATCTGACTGGGAGTTTTCCATGGAACTTTAGTTAAGATGCCGGTTAGGGAAACAGTAACCAAGGATCTGGATGGTGCCTGGTAGAAGCGCTTCCAAGATGGCACACACACACTGCTATCAGGGGCCTCAGTTTCTCTGTGGGTGTTGGCAGAGGGCCCAGTGCCTTGCCATATGCATTTCTCCAGAAGGCTGACTGTGTGTCCTCAGTATATAGCAGCTAGCTCCCCTCAAAGTGAGTGATCCATGAAAGTGAACAAGGAGAAGACACCACTGCTCTTTAGGGCCTTGTGTCCAAAGGGACTCACTTTCATTTCCGCTACATCCTATTCCTTAGAAGCAAGTCTCTAAGTACTTAAGAGGCAGGAAATCTACCTTTTAAAGGGATGGGTATTAAATGATTTGTGGGCTTATTTAAAACCAGCACCCAGAAAATCTGTCTTAACCTACTGCAGCCATGCCTTATTTAACGACAGAGATACAGTCTGAGAAATGTGTTGTTAGGCAATTTCATCATTGTACAAAGATCAGAGTGTGAACACAAGCCTAAATGGTATAGCCTACTTACGCACCTAGCTGATATGGTAAAATCTAATGGGAGCACCACCGTTTATTCAGTTTGTTGTTGATTAAAACATCAAGTGACACATGACTATATTGCTTTATTGATATATAATCACTGCACATGTCTTAGGTAAGCAGCTCAATGAATACATATATACCTGTGCACAGAGTTGAAAACATGGAGTTTTTCCTGCATGAAAGATTCCTATACAATAACACAATTATAGCTACTTTTTATAACTTTAATAACTAGCATTTTAATAACTATTATCTGAATTCTATTATCATATATTAGTTTTGATGAATCTTAAAAGTCACATAAATGAAATCATATAGCATGTACATTTTTGTGTTTGACTTCTTTCATTCATCGTTGTCTATGTTATTGATTCATGTTGTTTCTGTGATTGTAGTTCTTTTTTTTTTTAATCGCTGCATAGCACTCCATGTTTAAATATACCACAATCTTACTCATTCACTTTACTTTTGATGGACATTTGGGTCATTTCCATATGTTACAAATTCTGCTCTATGAATATTCTTTTTCATTCTGTGGTGAATAAATGCACTTATCTATTTGGTATTTTAACCAAGATTGGGATTTCTGGGACATGGGATAGGTTTATAGTCAGTGTTAGGAGAGTACGAGAGTTTCCAAAATAGCTATTCCAATTTGCATTTGCACCAGCAGTGAATAGAATTTCCAGCCGTTCACATACTTGTTGATACTTAATGTTTTCCATTCTTTAGATTCTAATCTTTCTGGTGGCTGAGCACGTTTTTAATTTGCATCTGTATGATTCTAAATAATAATACTGTAGAAACCTTTTGGCTATCTTCTTTTAAAAATGACTTGTCAAATCATTTGCCCATTGTTTATTATAATACCTGTTTCATATTAATTTGCAAACATTCTTTATGTATTCGAAATAGAAGCACGAAGTACATATACTGCAAACAACTTATACAAGGCTTTATCTTGCCTTTTTTTACTCTCCATAATCTCTTTTGATGAACATACCCTCGTAGTTTTAAAAAGTTCTCTTTTTCAGTTTTAAAGCCTATTTTTTATCCCTAAAATATTGAACTGATAAAAAATAAAATTTAGAAGAACTATTTATTATTATAGCTAAGTCAACAGAAGTGCACATTTGACACAGTTCTTCTTTAAAGAAGAGGCAGATAGTTTTCAAAGGACTAAAAACACAGTGAAATTTTTTCACATATCAACCTGACTGGAATAAATTAAGTAGCCTGACAGTACTTGTGTGGATAAGAGAATAAAGCATTAGGAATTTTGTTAATATAGCTAAATTAGGATCTTGGGAAAAGTGTCCAGAATTACCCACATGAGGCCAGTGTAATCACAACAATATTTATAAGAGCTAGACAAGAAGCTGAAAGGCAAAACTAGTGAATGTGACAATGGAAACAGTGGTTGGAGTGACACAAGAAAAAGGTCACAAGCCAAAAAATTCAGGTAGCTTCCTGAAGCTAAAAAAAGCAAGGGACAGATTCTACCCTCAAAGTCTCCAGAAAGAACAAGTTCTGGTTACAATTTAGCCTTAGCCCAGTGAGACTGAGTTTGGATTTCTCCAGAACAGTAAGTAATAAATTCGTGACGCTTTAAGTGGTAATTCGTTACAGCAAAAACTAATAAAATCACAGTGAAATATTTTCCCATACCAACAATATTAGCAAAACTTAAATAGTCTGACAGTAACTGTGTAGCCAAGATATTAGAGCAATAAGAATTCTCATGAGCTATTGATAGATATTCCAAAGGGCACAACCACTTTGGGAAGCAATTTGCCATTTTTAGTAAAATGAAAGTATCTGTATACCCTTTAACCCAACAATTCTCTTCTAGGTGTGTATTCTAGAGAAAATCTTGCATGGGAACACCAGGAGTATATGTGGAATAAACTTTATAGCATCGTTTGCAATACTAAAATTACTTTAAAAACACACACACATACACACAAATAGTAACTGATTCTTTATTGGAGAGAAATAATGTTATCAATTTATAGAGTAGAAAATATACAGCAAAGAAAGTGAACACACTAGAGTTCCACCTATCATTCTGGATGAAGGTTCAATATAGCTATGTATTATAAGATGACATTTAGATAAAATTCAAAGCAGACAAAACTAAATAAATAAAGATATATATGTAATATGTGTTAACCAATAAAGGAAATTAAAGGAAAGATAGCACAACAGGCAGAGAAGGAGGGTATTGCAGAGACAAATTGCTAGTGTGGTACTTAAATTGGAAAGCAGGTTGACAATTTTTAAGTTATTTTTTATATTTACATTTACATTATTTACACTCTGTGTACACTGAATATTTCAAAATACAAAATTTCTATTTTCTGATACCTTTCAATTATTCTTTATAATGTTTCAATTAAGTTCTTAGACATTGTTCTTCTATTTTGGGACATCGTTAAACTCAGATACGAATAATTTATTTATAGGTTATTTAGGTTTTTCTTTCTTACTATAGATAATAATGCTATTTGCAAAAAACGTTAAATTGTTCTTTTTCCATTCTCACCCTCATAGCTTCACTCATTCTCACCCTCATAGCTTCATTTTTCTTTTCTTGTAACAATGAATAAAACTTTGAGAAGTGTTTTGAACAGATGTCGAGGTGGCAGCTATACTCAGATTGTTCCTGATTTCAGATCTCTTTAGTGAGTATGATGCCACTGTAGGTTTATTTAGATATTCTTTATCGGATTTTGAAAGTTTTCTTCCTTTCTTAATTTGCTGAATGTGATCAATGCTTTTTTCTGAACCTGCTAAGATGACCATATAATTTCCTTCTTTCATTACTTGTTATAGAAAATTACTCATAAGTTAGTCAGACTTGGTAAAGATCTCTAGATCATTAAAATCACATCCCATTTTCATTTCAAATAGTGATAACTTTAATATCAAAAGATGTATAGAGATCTATATATAAATATAATATGTGCAGTAGATTTTTGCATATTTCTTCATATAAGGCCTAGCTAAAATCCGCCTTAACAGAAATATTAAAATTGATTTTATCTTTATAGATTGATTTAATATGCTTTGCAAAGATACAAAACCTAAAATTAAAAACTCATCTATTTCATTGCCTAAAAATATATTGTTATGATTATAGTAATAATAGATAATGTGTTAAAAATATCTGGTAGCAGCATTAAGAATGCCAATAAAGAGTTCAGTCCTCATGCTGAACTTACAAACAATGTCCTTCCACGTACATTATGTACTTCATATTGGTTGGCATATTAAGATTTTTTATAGATATGTTGATAAGTCAAGAAAAAGAAATTTATCATTTTTTCTCTTGATTATCCACACTATATAGCAGTTAGACTTGCACTTGTTCATCATTTGAGCATACAAATCACTGCACACATATACATTGTACTCTCAGTACTATCCCTAATACTTTTCAAGGAAGAATGACTTATGATTCTTTCACCTGAATTTGTTCTGAGATATTAGACACTAAGAAAGATAAATACTAACAGACATTGGGGTGAATAGTCTCTCACATTTTTATTCAAGAAAATAGTTCCAGAATAATGGAGGGATTTGCCCAAATGACATCAATAGTAGGTAAAACAGATTGGATCATGTCAGAGTTAGGATGCCCAGTCCAGAGTTCTGTCAAGCCAGAGCTGACTGAGGATTTACCCCTTATGGGAAGGCCATAGATAGGTTGTTTCTAGAATATAATGTTTATTCTCCCTAGTAAGTCAAATGTCAACAATCATATTCAGTTGAAATTCAAGTGGAATATATTGAAAGGAACCATTATTTACTGAATTTGACCTTAGCAAAGTGTCATTGGTGTTGGATTGACTAAAAGGCTTTTGTGAAGGCATAAATACAAAGTGGATAGATAGCACTAAAGTTTTCATATTGGATTGAAAAGATCATATTCATTAGAACTAGGACTTCCCTTGGAGCAAAGCAGTAGGTTACTAGTCTCTAGGAAAAATAAATAATATGGTCTGAGATCATTTTTCATTCTCACTGAAATATTGATAGAATACCACTGGCAAAACCTTTTTGGCAAACCGCATGGTGTGACTGAAATTAAACCCTTTTTGCTTCCAGACACAAAGAACATCATCTTTCAAAATGTTCCAAAATAATAGGTATAGAAAAGAATATTGAATTCTGGTTTATATGTTTAACAATAAAACCACCAATGCTGTATTTTAAAAAATATTTGATACAACACCTAGCAAAGGTCAATGAATTTCTGACTTTACTTTACATATATACTGAATACTTATTTTTTCTTCCTATTTAATTTCAAAAAGATCATTATTCTGAACAATTTTACAAACCATAAGCAATTGCAACATTTTATTTATATCTAGTATTCAAAAGCATGCAATTTGTCAGTTTAAATACCACAAAGTAATAGGAGGATAACTCAAACCTAAAATGCATTTATTTACCAAATATAGAGAAACTATATTTTAGGATTATATTAAATAAAATGTTTTGATGTGCAGAAACATTTTCATAACAATAAAACACTGCAGAAAGCATTTTGGGTTTTTGTTGTTTTCATGTACTATGTTCCCTTCAGAGCTAAACTTTAGTTAAAAATATTCTTACTACTTACAGAAGACATAGAAAAGGCAGCCAAACATACTTTCAGTAGGTGATTAAAGGTTCTTTTTTCTTTCAATTTCTTCTACTTTACCAATTTCACTAAAACAATGCACATGGAAACAGAAAGAAGAGTATCTAAGTTTAACGAAGTATTTAATTACTTTTGCAGCCCTTAATTATATTCCTTTTTAAATATTTTTTTATTTTAGATTTACAGAAAAATTACAAAGATATTAGTTTTCACAGTTTTACTCCACAGTTTCCCCTGATCTCAACATCTTATATTAATATAGTATATTTGTTATAATTGCTAAAATTATATTGCTACATTATTAATTATAATTCATACTATCCTTATATTTCCTTAGTTTTTACCCAAAGCGTTTTTTCTAGTCCACCCTCCGACTCCAGATGTCACATAATTTAGAATCAATATTTCCTTAGGCTACTTTTAGTTGTATAGTTTCTCAGACTTCTTGTCTCAAACATCCTTGACAGTTTTGGAGGTATACTGGTCAGGAATTTTGTAGAATATCACTCAATTTGGATTTCACTAATGTTTGTATCATTTTTTACTAAATAGAAGAACACAGAGATAAAGTGCAACTTCTGTTACATCACATTAAGGTTTCATATCATCAACATGATTTTTTTCACGTGGTATTGAACTTGAGCACAGAGTGACATATGTTTGTCAAGTTTATCACTGTAGATGTACTTAATTTTTCTCCTTTTCTTACTGCATTGAAGAAGTCACTGTGTTCAGGCTACATTTCAGGAGTAGAAAAGTATGCTCCATCTCTTTGAAGACCAACCATCTGTATAAATTATTCTGAATTCTTCTGCACAAATTTGTGTATTCTCCTCCATCTATTTATTATTGGTTTGGACTCATGATTTTTATTTTATACTTTGGGTTATAAACCAATATTGTTTTATTTAGTTTGTTATTCAAATTGCTCCAGTTTTGACCAGCCAGAATTTTTCAGCCCGCTTATATCCCTGTGCCATAGCCCTACCCAGGCTCTGCACATGGGTTTTTGGTTTTGTTTTGTTGGTTAGCACTCTGTTATACTGTGGCACCTTTCAATGCTCTAGTATCATCTTACTTATATCTTGTCTCCATGCTAGAATCAGTTGTTTCCCCATGGAGCCCTAATTCCTTTGATTAGGAAATGATATTGGAAGCAAAGATCCAGGGACTATAACACATGTTCCTATCATGGGATCATTTCTTCTAGGACCTCTTAGCTAACAGAGCAAATATATATATGGGTATACTCATCTGTATTTATACGTATATCTGTGTTTCCCACATGTTAACATTGACACCTATATAACAATTTACATGGATAGATCACCAATAGATCACTGATGTGGCTGTTCTTACCCATTAAATCACAAATCATTCCAGCCTCCCCTTATTTGCAGTAAACTCCTACTCCAACAGTGAGAAAATCATCCATCTCCCACTTAATTGCTCAATTCCAGTACACATGTGTTACAGTATCACAATTGTTAACCCATATCCTCCTGGGAAATACCTTTATCAACTAGAGCACAGTGCTGTATGAGTTCTTTCATATGTCTTACAGATTTCACTTATTTTTGAAGTTACTTAGGTCAGTTCCTGACTCCCCTTCATTCTCAACTCGAGTTATTTTTGAAAGACAAAGGGAATAGAAAATAATAGGTGAGTCTCTGATACTTTAGTATATCCACATGTGAATTAGAAAACTGAAGCAAAAATGAAGACCTCACCTCGCAGATCACAATTCTAATATTCCATTTAAAATTTAGGGCAAGAATTAGACTGGTAAACTCCATGAGAAATTTTTTTTCTTTTTCTTCAAAGAGAAATTTAGAACATAGCAGTTCCGGATACTGATTTTATTAAACCCTAAATACCCAGCTGCCACTTTCTGTCCACAGGTCAGCTGCATAGACAAAAGCAGAGTATAAGACAAGATATAAGAAAGAATCCTTGTGATGGAAGAATTTTACAAGACACCTTTAGACTCTCAAGGATAGAGAAAATAACTGTGTAATTTATCTTTTATGTTTCATATAGTCTCATATTTAAATAGATTATTTTGGCTTGTAGTAATAGGATTGTTAAAATAATAGTTTTAAGCTTCTTTAGATTACCAAGCCTTAAAGAAATATTTTCTTTGTAAATTTAACTCTCAAACTAACATAAAAGTATGTGCACAATGTTGATCAGGAATAAAAGTTCTTATTCTGAAAAAATAAAGACGGATATGTTAGCTTAATTCTTAACATCTCTTTACTGGACACCCGTTTCAGGTTCTTCAGAATTTAATTATATAATGCTTTCTCCAAATTAATTTTCCTCTTCTTATTTATATGACATCTGGTGACCTGGCAGCCTATTCTGAACAAAGATGAAAAAATTAGTTATTTGCTGAATATATTTATCGTGATTATGAAGGTATGAATATATTAAATATATTTATTTATATAAAGTATATATTGCTCTAGCAATAGTAGACTATACACCTATACCAACAACAAAATCTAAATTTTAAAAAAGATCATCATTTTCTTACTGTAGGTTAAGTGATGAAAATAAAATTTTACAGTCTCCTTGGAGTTTTTCTTTTGGAATCATACATTGATTTTAAAGTTATTTTATTTATTTGTGATTAAATTTGGGGCTACTAAAATTGACACTCAAAAGACATTTTCTGCTTTCTCTCATCTTCAAATTTCATCTACTCTTCTTTATAGAAGGGGTAAAAGAAAATTAATCACTTTTTTACATTTAACACCAATTGGCTGAACTGCTTCAGTGATGATTTCTGTTGGCTATACAGTGTCATAACTCTGCTTGAATAGTCGTCAGTTTAGTCTTCATCTGCATTGACTACCAGATATTAAATAAGTCTGTAAATATGTGAACCCTTGCTGATGGCTTGATGCTGCTTAGAGTCCTGGGATGTGGGAATGTTGAAAATACAAGCATAATCAGAATGAGTAGCAAGAACTGTCATCAGTGAGGAAATAAGATATCATAATATTCTGAGATGAAAGTAAGACCAATCAGAGTATCACCAGGCATTGTGGTGGGGGCAGGAGCAGTGCTTCAACATTGCTAAAGCAGTGCACCCCAGTCAAACTGGGATGTATGTTAACCCTAGAAATAAGAAAAGTGCTCTGTAGTCTCCTTTTCTAGTTTAGAGTATTGACTATGATAGAATTCATTTATGTTTTAGAATCAACTCAATAAAATTAATTTTTATTTGCTTAGCATTTAGGATTTTTCATTTTACGCAAAACTGATCTAACTTTTTGTGATCTAGTCATATCACTTTTTCTTATTCCTAAAACCAAAGATCATAAGATATATTACATAAAGCCACATAAGATATCATTTCTCTGTATCATTTTTCCTACATCCACATTACTGGATTAGAAGCTCCATGAGGACACAAATAATGCCCTTTTCATCTCTTAACTTTCTCAATATCGTTATGTAAGCCTGCTTCCATTCCACTGGTAAGGAAGTTCAAAACCCTTATCAGGACCTCCCTATCTCTATTTGCTTCCTCATCACATCTCAGACCTTCTTCCACTCTTCCTCTGTCTCACTCAATTCAGTCATACTTACCTCTGTGCTAGCTTCATAGAGGTTCAATTCAATCCTACACCAGGACCTATGGATAATTTACTGGATACTCTACTGATTCTTCTGACTACAACTTCCTGCCCCAAGGCATCTCACTCCTTACATTTAGTTCTGCTGAAATGTAATTGCCCCAAACTGTGATACACTCCCCGCTATCACTTTCTGCTTTATTTTCCTGTAGCCCTTACCACTGTCTCTTATTATATGCAGGCATGTGTTGTTCCCTTCAGCAGCAGACATTGTATATGACAATCATCCCAACAGGCTGTTCCATATAGCCTATGTCTCGTAGGCTATACCATCTAGATTGTGTAGTTACACCATGACATAAACATTCAGACAAAATCAACTAAAGATGAATTCTCCCTGTCATTAAGCGAAACCTGACTGTACTAACACATATTGTGCCTTTCTCCCACTGGAAGGCAAACTCCATAGACACTGCAGACAATAGTTTAATGCAGAAGCATCTCAGGTATAGCATGTTAAACAGCACCCTTTTCTCAAGTGGACATACTAGAGCACATACTAGCACCTCCTAATAAAAATGCAATTATTTCCACTAAGAATTATTCATGTTCTAACCAGATTTGTGCTTGAGATGGAGAGTCTTTATATTTAATAAGGTCTCAGGGTAAAAATTGATACAGAGCACTTATAGCAACAATGTTTAAATATTCATGAAAATATTATCATACTGTTTGTTACAATTTCAGGTGAAAATAAATAGTTATTAATCCATTTCCATCTTTTGAGACTACCTCAAACAGGGAGGCTGCAAGTCAGTGTGTATGTTTAATTGAGAGCTCAAGAAAACCACTATGACAATGAATGGCCAGCAGTAGAAAATATACAGGCATAAATGGACCAAAATTATAGTGGTTTCAGAAGTGAAAATCTTTATAAAAAAAATAAAATGCAGCATGAGATAGAGGTAATGAGGGGGAAGTAATATCTTTCCTTTCATGAAAATGTTCTAACTGATATAATGTCTATTATGAAGGGAAAAAGTTAAGTGCTTGATCCAGAGTTCTCTATCCTCCAAATTTTCCAAATTTTATCTCCTACTTATGATACAATAAAAGGAAAAAATTTAAATTGTATGATTTATGCTGTTCCTTACTAATATAAGAAATGTCTTAAAAGTTTTCTATGTGACAATCCCCTTATAAGGGACTACTCAAAATCTACTACTATAAATTAAGCTCACTGAGTCTTGCCATTTCCACTGTCTATACTCTTTGGTTATAACTGGAACTTTCACTAAGAGATTTCCTATGCCTATAATTTTGCCAGCTAAGCTAGCACTGGCAAGTTCAACAAATGCATTTGTTCTCTCACTATGTAAGCAGAGTCCAACTTAAGAACAGGTTATCCAGTTAATCTAGTTTCTTAAAGCAGTCATCTGAATCTGGAATATATTTCCCCATGAAGAAAGCATTATATGTGGTATTTAGCTTTTAAGGCTAAACCACAAGACTAATTCAGATTGAACCAAAATTAATGCACTAATGCGCAGTTTCAATGATGCTGAAATCCATTTTCAACATTGTATCTATAAAAAACATGCACTTGAAATTCAATGGAGCCCTCAGGTATCTGTTTTTCGAAGCAGTGACACTGGGGAAGAGGAACTCTATATGGACTGCAGAACAACTCCTAAGGCAATAGTAGATTACAAATATCATAAAGAAAGGAAACTAAGTCAATCAGACTCCAAATGCTTAATTTCAGAAACAAGAGCAGTAATTTTTGATGGACGGATGGATAAATGCTGAGATTTGCTGCCAGATTTTTGGATTTGGGGATCTTCCTAGCTCAAGTGACTGTACATGTGATAAGGTTGAACTATTGTTAATGAAGCAAACCCTGCAGGAAGACTTTGCTGGTAGTTTTCAAGACAGAGATAGTATATTATACGGACCCTTAATAAACCAGCTTTTCAAAAGCACTTTGTGTCAGCCTGCTTCCTTTTATGGCCTATCACTGCCGCCTTAGAGTAAACCAAGGGCAGACAGCTTACACATCAGCCATGTGCAATGTAACTTGTATTGAAAATAAGATAAGACGTTTCTGCTCTTTTTAGTCTTAAAATTTCATAAACAATAAAGAAAAGGTATAAACAAAAAAGCAAACTTCACCACTGATGAAGTAGACTCACTTAACTTCAGATGGCACAAGAAGCAGCCAGGGAGGCAGGGCTGAAATGGAAGTGCCCATCTTCCTCTGTCCATGTTGTGGGGCAGTCTTGTAGCTGTTGCTCTTTATCCCACAGTGAAAAGGAGACACTCAACCCCTTGCTCATAAGACCCTCCATTATAATGGGCTTCACAGAGAATTAGGAAGGTCTCCTATTAGCTGGTCTAGAAAGAACTCATGTCTTCAGTGGTAATAATGAAATAGCAATCTGGTCTCAGACATCTCCTTAGATGCTAGAAATACTTGAAAACAACAGCACTATTCTTGAACAGGGAAAGCAGGATACAGGGATGCAAACTAATCAACGAAATATCTGACAAACCCAAGTGGAAGGAATTTTACAAAATAATTGCTCTTCAAATGTGTTGAGATTATGAGAAACTCACAGATTGGAGAAGACTGTATAGAAACAAAAAGTAAATGCAGTTTGAGATCCTGGATAGGAAAAAAAAAAGATACTAGTTTAAAAACTGGAAATTATATAAGTCTATAGTTACTAGTATTTTACCAATGCTAATGTTCAGATTTTGATAATTGTACTGCAGTTATATAAAATGTGTACTTAGAGAAATCTAATATTATTTTCGCAACTATAAGTCTAAAATGAACTCAAAATAAAAATCACAAAAGTAACACAGCAGATATATTTAAACCTGGAAGAACATATAGTTCTTTTGAAGATGAGGTTGAATCAATCTATAGATGAGAGAAAATCATGACAAAAGAACAATTAGTCCTTGAGCACTGGACTTCTGAAATACAGAATTTAGATGAAAGCACTCTATGCCCACAGAACAAAATTAGGATAAATATATATTTTATTTTACAAACTGCAATGATGTATAAATATATTATTAAATGTATTATTAATAAAACTATTAAAATACAGGAGTGGCAATCAGAAATGAGAAACAATGGAAATACAATGATATACTTAGGCATTAAAGTAAGATTTCAAAAGATATTTAAAATATTAATTTAATTCACAAACTTGATTAACTGGTTAATAAATGAATAAGTATTTTAAAATATAAAAGTGAACACAAAAACTAATGACAATCAAAATTGAGGGAATGGAAGAGGTAAAGTGATAAAAAGTGAAAGTACATTAATATCATCCGTGCATACAGAGGCCAAGTAATAGATAATATGCAATAAGCAGAGGATTAAATATATTATAAAAGTTATTTACCATTGTAACAGTTTAATATTTGAAACCAAACTTTCTAAATTATAATAAAAAGTGCAACTAAAATAAGAGGAAAAATTTAAAGACATAAAAAAGAATCGTAACTCAAGTTAAATTATGCTAATTACATTGTTTTATCACAGTAAAAGATTGGAAACAATCAAATTATCAGTGGAGAACTAGCTAATCAATTACGTAAAAAAGTATCAATTAAAAAAAAATAAAGCAGTATCACATATCCATATGGAATGAGCTCCAGGAAGAAAAAGAGAGTTTTTGTATCTTGGAAGGAGACAATAAACTAAGCAGTAGCTTTCTTCTGGGGGAAGGAATGGATTATAGGTCATGTATGAAAGAGAGGTTTTTATATTATTCTAAATAAATGTTTGTGTCTTGAATATTTGCCATTATAGAATCTAAATCTCATTTCAAAAAAATAAAGAGATGACAGATTATTTTTTTTAAATTTAGTTACCAATAATAGTGTGTCTTTCTCCTACTGACTTATTTGACTTAGCATAGTCCCTTCTTGCTTTGTCTATGTTGTTGTGTTGACAAATTTTATCTTTATAGGGTTTTATAGTATTCCATTATATGCGTGTCTATATGTGTGTGTGTGTGTGTGTGTGTGTGTGTGTGTGCATTTGGGGAGGATATGAACACTCAGGTCATAATAGCCATAATCTGCCCTTACTACCCACCCTTGTCAATACAGAAAAACCTTCTTGCACCATGCAATGTCCAATATTAAAACTTTTGATAACCATGAATCACCAGAAAACTTTGTAAATAAATATCAAAATAATCTATTTTTAAAAATACTCCCATCAAAAACATATAATTTTTAATATTTAACAACTATGTGGTTAATTCATGTTTGAATGTTGCTATCCATTTCATTGGCTTTAGCTCAATTCTCAGGATATAAACCCAATTATAATATTTAAAGATTTTCTGTACAGATTCCAAGAGACCTGTTTTCTTCTGGGCTGAATCTTTCTAAGCTTCAAGGTCATGAGTCAGATTGCTAAGGAATAAAGAGTGACCTCACCAGCAGGTCCCAGGGCTTGGTTAAGTGTGGGTTGGGTGTCCCAAGAAGACCAAGGTCTTGAGTTTTCAACAGCTATTTTTCCTCACTTCAGAAATTCTGGATTTGGTATATACAGGCACTCATGTGATCTGTGGATAGAACTGTATCTCAACATCATTGATTTCCTTTGTAACTGTATGGATTTTATGACTTAAAACATCATTTTGAGAAGGAGTTCAACCATGGAAAGCTTATAAATTCCTGTCAGATTTCTGTACTAAAAGATCCCATTTTAGGAATATATTTATCCCTGAACTAGAATGAAAATTTTAAGTTATATACATTTTTCTAAGAAGGCTCAGGACTTTCATTAGCAACATAACAGTGTCCTAAAAACCAAGAAGCCCTGAGTGCAATTTGTCCATTTTTGCAGGTTTTCAAGTGACTTCTTCAAGTACTCTTCAAAAATCTCTCTCTACTCCATGTCTGAAAGCAAGCACTATTTCTTTTCATTTCTTCTAAGTTTAATGAAAGTGTAACTAATAAATGACTTGTATACTAATTGATTATGTCTTTTATTTAAATCCACTAAGTCCAGATTAGGACTTAAATTCTCAACTCAGTGTTTCAGGCTGCCCACTCTATGATATGCCTGCTTGGAGGCAGAAGAAGTCGTTTTGGTCAGGACAGCTTGCTATTTTCCATCTCCCACCAGTGCTATATAATCTTATTTTTATAATAGGCCTGTACTGTAAGAGCTAGTACCCAATTTAGATGGGAAGAATCCAGCAATGCTGTGATTTCAGGAAAAGTACCAGTCTTAGCCTGATTCAGCTACAGAGCTTGACAAGAGAGCAGATATTAATATCCCTTCCCCTCCTGTATCCTGAGTTCTCATCTTTGGTCTCTGGCAGTGATCTGCCTTTAGGTAATGAGGATGGGCAGTGTATGATCTCAGGCATTTTAGGCTGTTTGTCATGGGACATATTGGGTCTAGGAGCACAGGAACAGTTTTTGAACAAGATCCATAGGTGCCACCAGAAGATAAAGCACACAAGATCTAGGGTTTGGGTGTAATGATATGGTCAAAATAATTCCAAGGCATTTGGAAAGAATATTGATAGTACTGCTACAAGGAGACTAGGTATTTTCCTAATGAATCTGAAATGAAATATGTGTCTTCAGACGTAAAATATCACTATTGCATTGAGTATTCCATTGTTTAGAAACCACACGTCTTCAGAACATTCTTATTATTCTTATGCACGGTGTCTACATAAGATTTGTCACTCAGTCTGTGCAGACTCTATGACAAAGCTACCAACATCACCTAACAAACACCAAAGGATAAAATAGCATGCCATGGTAACTTCATTGCAAAAAAAAAAAAAAAAAAAGAAAAAGAATAGCATGTTTTGCCAGGTCATTGGTAATGACTGTGGTTTCCCTCAACATAACACAGACTGAGACAGGAGCAAAAGAGACCAATGACTGCTGATGGAGTGACTTGAATAAAATATCTGAAGTAAGAAGAATTCACAGGAAATGAAGCTTCATTAGCTCAGATGCTTCCATATGGAACTACTTGTTGGGTCAAGAGCTTTCCAGAAAATCATATGAAACCCTGGGAAATGTCTGTTTTGGATGCAAGAAATCTCAAGGGATTTTATGGATTCAGATCTTTGTTATGGAAAAGGGAACTTTGAGTTTAGCCTGGGAAGTTTGCTTTCTGGGAGACATGCCAGACTCAAAGCTGACGTGATTTGCAATAACCTAGTTAATCAACCATAAAAATCAAGGCTTTATCGTCTTTTTTAGAGATAATCACATACTGTAATTTTGAAAAGCAAGACTTACTGTGAGAAAGCCATGTGCTTTAGCTAGGGTATATGTTTGTTTAAAAGATAACTAAATGTAAAAATCTCAGCCAAGAGTTTGTCTTGTACAAAAATATCCAACATAATGATGTTTTCGGAAAGTATTTACCCATATTTTTAAAAGATAAATTGATTTCAGAGATCTTTCATGACTTAAACTTGGCTTTAGTAATTATAGAAGCATTTTTCAAATAGAAGAATTGTTTCACTGATCAAAGTCAAATTCATTCATCATTTATACATAATATAAAGTTGAATTTTCATGTAAATAAATCAGAATTTTGAAACTAGAACACAGACAAACTCATTCTTACTAGTATGACTACTATTTGTCTTAAATAATCCAAATTTTACCTCCTTTTCCTGTTATATAAACAAAGCCTAGTAAAGCAATGATGAGATTCTGGCAAAAAAGGAAGAGAAAGTAAAACTGAAGAGAAGAGCAGATTAGAAAAGTCAAGTGGAAGTTAACAGTGAAGAAAGCGAAGTTGGATTTTGTGTGTCCCATTTCAGGACTCTGCTCAGAACCATGCAGTGGGGCTCAGTCAGATATGCCCATCAGAATAACCCATAGTGCTAACAAAATAAATCTAAGTCCTGAAACTTCAGGTTCCCAAAGTATGTTCTCAGTACCTCTGAGGATTCCTATTATACTGCAGAGGGTTACCAGGTCAAAATTATTTTTATAATAATTTAAGATATTATTTGTCTTTCTAATTTTATTTTCCTAAAGTGTACAATGGAGTTTTTCATAAACTACATAAGGAGTAATATCTAACAGATTGATTACATCTTAAAAATAACTAGGAAATAAAACTAAGTAAGCATAAAGCATATTATCTAGCAATTATTTAAAAATAGGTTAAAATATTAATCCAAAAGAAGGCAAATAAAGGAAAAGAAGATGAAGCAACAAAGAAGAGAAGAAATAAATTATGGAATAATAGAAAATAAACCTAAATGTCTGAGAAATCACAATAACAGTAAATGAATTAAACTACTGGGATAAAACAGAAAAAAATTAATCAGATAATTTTTGAAATCATATTGTTTATAAGTAACATAAAGCAACATTGACTACAACCCACAGACTTGTTAAGCTTAGCACCTATTATATATGATCCTAGGCTAAGAATGCTTTTTTAGTTTTAAATTACTAGGGAAAAAGAATGTGATAGAAGCCACAAGCAGACCTGCAAAAACTAAGATACTAGGATTTAACATCTGACTCTTTATGGCAAATATTCGCTAAATACTGGATTTAAAATATAAAATCATTAAAACCAGAATGAAAATTAGATTGGTGGGGTCATTTTGGAAAAGATCATGGTTTACTTTTAATACCCATTTATTAAATGGATACATGCATGATTTGGCATATATGTTAGTATCGGTTGCACTTAAGTATGACCAATAGAAAATGAACTGCAGCAGTTTACACAATAGAAGATAAGTCTTTCTAAGATACTCAGATAAGTTTCCTGAGGATGATCAGAACAGGTCTTCCCAAGAACATCACTTTGGATGTGAATCATTTTGATCTTTTGTCAATAGAGAGCCTACAGGCTCACAAGAAACTTTACCACTCTTTTTAACTATCTAGGAGAATTATAACTAAATGCATTACTCAGGTTTTTTTGTTTTATTTTTCATACCAGAAATAATCTTTATATTGAAGAAACCAACCTATATAGCAAGACAAACATGTATTTGCAGGGCATCTTGTCTTCATCCTGTCCTGGTCATATATGTCTTTCTCTTCTCTCCTTGAAACTCCAGGACCATATTCCATTCCTTACCTCAGGATATATATCCCTACTTTGACTTCCTGTCTTTGGAATTTACATCTATCTACATTTCTTGTGCTTGTATAGTTAGATTCTTTCCTGTGTCTGAAGTTAATGTTGATTACTCGACCAACCCAAAAATAGCTCAAAGGGGTTCATGAAAAATTTTCCTTCTCACTAACACTCCCTAACTTCAGGTTCCCAAAGTATGTTCTCAGTACCTCTGAGGATTCCTATTATACTGCAGAGGGTTACCAGGTCAAAATTATTTTTATAATAATTTAAGATATTATTTGTCTTTCTAATTTTATTTCTATGTTAAGTCTTTGTAATGAATACATATGCTTAGTAATCTAGTCCCCCTCTTTCCTGTAGAAAAGAGAAGAGTTATCTAGGGATAGAATGAGTCATTGAAGGATAGCAAAGCATGAGGTTGAAACTTCAGACCCTAAATAACTTGTAGAAATATAAATATAGTAATTGCTGTACTTCTCAACTCCAGACCATTACAGATTAGATAGAAATTGAGTTCTTTTTTCTCTTAAATCATTGTTAGATGGAGATCTTTGCTACTATAATTTAGGCTATATTCTAATCCATCAAGTAAATACTGAGAAAAAAAAAGGCATATAGCTATAATTTATCAGACAAATAGACTATAGATCTAAAAAAAGACCAAAAATTTATGAGAAAAAGATCAGTTCATGGGAAGATAGACCTCAAATCTATACATAAATATCTTCACAGAACAACAGATATTAATAATCCATGCAATTCTAATCAAATTAGAATATTTAACACTTCTCGCCAAGTAATCAGATAAAGTAGAAAATAAAATTAGTAATTAAGATATAGAAAGAAAATTAATGTTTGAGCTAATGAATACATAGATATTACATCCAACAATTGAAAAACCTAGACTCTTAAAAGCACAAATAGAACAATTTTCAAATTTACTTCATCATAACACTAGCTTTAACAAATTTCAAAAGCTGGTGAGATACAAATTGTATTCTCCAACCACAATGTAAATATCTTAGAAGTTCATAATGAAATAAGTCAAGAAGAAAAAATGTGTTTACATATCTTATAAAATTCTAAACAATTCAGAAAATCAAAGAAGAAAGAACAATGCACATTAGAAAATTTGTACACATGAGTAGAAACTAAAATACTATGCAACAAAATTTGTGGAATGTAGCAAAGCATTACTTACAAATGCATAACCTTTTGAAAAGATGTTTCATTGAAAGGTAAAATCATGACTCTAATAGAGATAAAACTGAACATATGTTAGTGATTGCATTTTATTCATCAATCAGAGAATCAAGCAGATGCTTATATCTTCAAAAGAGAATCCAAAGAACCGACATATAGATCAGGAATATTGAAAATAATATTCAGAGATAAAACTGGTTTTTCCAAAAGGTAGAAGGGAAGTCAGTTGAACCTCTATCAGGCAAAATAAATAGTATGCCTATAGATCAGAATTTATTTTAGTTGATGAATTACTAACAACTAGCAGTGTGGCAAAATAGTTCAAAGACAAAGACAGCAGATCAATCAGCCCAGAAGGCTGTTTTGTAGGTAGACTGTATAGTTTTTCATGGAAGCATAATTTTTCCTTATACTTGCCTCCTTTATGATCAAAAGTACTATTACAGAAGGATTATTCATGATTACAAAATAAGGATGGTCTCATCAGTTGTTTTTATCTATAGAAGCTCAGTAAATGTTTTTTTACTACATAGCTCTTTTTGAGTTTGTTTAGTTGTAATGAACTAAGCATAACATTTGTGAAATATGGGGCAGAAAAAACAGAAAAATAAACTAAATTAATTAAAGATAAGAGTAAAAAGTCAATTAAAAGTGAATAGTTCCTGTGTCTATCTCAGGATGTAGGGAACTGTAAGAGAGATGATCAAACAAAATCAGCCCTGCTCACTTCCAAGTCATGCCTGTTTTTGAGCCCATGGAGAACTGAGGTTGCAGAGCAGCATTAATCCAATATCTAGCAAAAGCTGACACTAGTAGGGAGAGAGGAAACAGGATCACTCAGTAGGGGTATATGAAACGGGCTTATGTAACCAGACACCAATTAAGTGTTAGACTAAAATAGTTGAAAATTTGATGAAAGCCAAGTGTAGATTGCCTACAGAGTGTGAAAACCCTGGAGCTCCCCCTCCACACCATCTACAAACCCCATTGACTACTCACAGAAAAGGTCAGAAATAGCTTTTATCTTTTGCTTTTTATGCTTTTAAGAAACATCCACTATAGTGCAGGTAAGAGGGAAGGAAGAGCAAAAGTGCAGTTGATGGAAGAAGCTGCTGCTGCTTCCCTTAGAGTGCCTCAGAAAATTCCTGGGTGCTGAGGAAAGACAACAGAGGAGAAACTTAGACCCAGGGATGGGGCAGGGTTACATGGGCTCCACAACCATGACAGGGAAGAGGAAGGAGAAAGTCACCTACTAAGACCCAGATAAGCAGTGCATGCCTACAAAGGAAAGATCAATCACAACAAGACACCAATGCCTCCAGCTCCAACCTAACAAATTTTACACAACAGCAAAGCACTGATGACCTGAGAACAAAAGAATAAGAGCATTCAAAGAGATCTTCTTTGAGACACTGCAAAAGGAGATATGAAGTAGAATTCTGAAGACAGGTTTCTATCTTACACAACAGGTATGTCTCGAGCATTTTGAAGCCTGGGGTATACTGATAGTAACTATAGCAACAGCAAATCTCAAATCCTGGTATCTCATATGAGCCTTGAAAAACAATTCCAACAAATTAAAATAATTTTTGAAGTCACATGAAATAGATTTTCAGATCACAACGGAAAAAATTAAAACTGAAAATCAATAACAGGATATACAAAAAATCTCAGAATGATTATATGTAAAAAACTTAGTTCTAATAATTCGTAAGTCAAAAAAGGAAATTGTAAGAAACTTAAGAAATATTTTTAACTAAATTCAAGTGAAAATAAAATATCGATATGTGTGGCATTCAGGTAAAGCATTGCTTAGCAAGAAATTTATAGCATTAAATTTTTTGTATTAGAAAACAATAAAAAAAGACAAATCAAAATCAAACTATCACCTAAAGAAATTAGAAATATATGTTTTATATATATAATTTATAAAATTATAAAACTTCCATAAGAAACTATTGGAGAAAATCTGTGTAATTTTGAGTTATGTAAAGTGTTTAAATTTAGATTGACTTCAAGAGCACAGTCAATTAAAAGATAGATAATTTGGACTTCATTAAAACTTAAAATTTTGTCCTGCTAAGTCAAAAGTAGGAGAATAAAAATATAAACTATACTCTAACATGACAGAGGTTATATGCAGACTATGTTAAGGATTTCTCAAAACTTAATAAGAAAGCAAATGACTCTAAAAAAGGGAGGGAGAAAGATAGAGACATTTTAATCAAAAAAGATGGATGGAGAGAACATAAGCATATAAAAAGATGACAAACATTACTAATTATTAGAAAAATCCTCATTAAAACAAAAATAAGATAGTCCTGCCTGCCTGAAAAAATATCTAAAAGTCTAAAAAACTGGGAAAAACAAGTATTCCTACAGATGTGGAGCAATTCGAACACTCATACACTGATGGTGGCTATGTAAGATGGTATGGCCATTTTGAAAAACTGTCCAGTAGTTACTTACAAAATTAGATATGCCCCTACCATATGACCCACACAAAAACCTACACATGAATATTTAAAGCAAGCTTATTCATACCATTCAACTGTGACCAGAAAAATGAACTGCGCTACATCCATACAATGGAATATTTATACAACAATAAAATGAATATAGATTCATACAATAGCATGAATGAATTGCAAATGCTGATTTCACTAAGTCGAATAATTCACACCTGAAAAGGCACATGTTTTATGTTTCTATTCATATGACATTCTGCGAAAGGAATAATTATATAAAGGAAAACAAGCGAATGATGCCAGGTGCCATGGGAGAGGGTTTGCGGGGTGGTGTGAGCAGAAGCTTGTATATAAAGGAATATAACACAGGGAAATTTAGGTGAGGGAGTGATACGTGTTCTATATGGAGCTGCAGTGGTGGGTACATACATATTTGTTAACTCTATAAACATATAAAAATAAACTATATGTTAAATAATTAATACATAAACTAAGTTAATAGCAACTTCAACAAGAGTGTGAGTGTAGATAAAATTCAGACTTTGACAAATAGCTCTAATTGTATTACAAATAAATAACACAACTACACTAAAAGGAAGAGGCAAGAAAGCAGCTAAAGTAACTTTTAAAAGAAGTATTTTGTCTGAATACCATACATAGCAGAATTGTACACAAACATGGCAATCTAGCAGTCTAATTGGTTCATTTTATTCTCAAATGATATGGGTTAGGAATTCTGAAACATCTTGGTTGATCTGTTAAGGTTGAAAATATAAGTAAATACATTGGTAATAAGGACAATCAGATTTCTCATTTTTAAAAAAGCCACACATAGGGAGAGGAAGAAGGCTAGAATGAACCCTCTGGTATTATATCTGAGTCTAACCTATTAATACTGAGTCATAGTTTATTATTTTCACACCAAAAGATAAATTAATTAAAAAATAAATATAGAAGCATGTGTGAGAAAGTTAACATACATATTTCCTAATGCTGTCTACTGCGATAGGCTAGAATCAAGGATAACCTAGCAGCAATAAACACACTTGCTCAGATCTTAATTTCTGATACCACTCATTTTCCAACATAAGAAGGCAAAGATTTTTAGACAACTGGTAGATTCCACAGGTAAGACTGAGAAATGACACAGCAAGCCTGGAGCATCTTGTGGTTACAGAAAGCAAGGAAATATTACACAGAAGTGTAGGAAGAAGGAAGAATGGGGAGGAAGGAGAAAGGGAGGGAGGGAGGGAAGGAGAGGAGCATAACAAAAGGCATAGGAGACTCCTGAAAGAGTTCCCAAGGGCTAACATTAGAACAATTTGAGCAACAATAAGAAACTTTTGAATTACAAACCAAAAAGTAAAATAGATACCCATGAGTACCTATTGACTCTAAATATGTTAGTCTATAATTTGAAGGTTTGTTATGAGTTTATACTTAAGGTGTTCTATTTTTGTGTCTTTTCTCTAAATCTAAACATAATTTAAAAAAAAAAAGTAAAAACAGCATATAAAGAATCAACAAACTAAAATTAGTTGTTGGAAGAGTAGTGAAATATATCTTCCATAAGGCAAATAGAGAAAAGTCACTAAAAAAAAAAAAAAAAAAAAAAAGGTCAATATCTTCCCCAAAATAATTCAGTAGATTTGGAATGTAAGCCTGACCTAGACACCAGCAGATTTTCACATATCCACAGTATTTCTGAAAGACAGTTATACAATCTTACTTTGGGCTTCAACTTTGGGTTTCATCTCAGTATATCCAATGACTTTTAAATTAACTCTTTCTTTTCTTCCTCTTCAGCCAGACCCCTGTTAGATGAGCAGCCAAGTTGAGATTAGACTGTCTATGACTTCTAGGCTATTCATTTCTTTTTTCTTTCTTTTTCAAGAACTGTTTTTATTTCCTCAGCTGAGGTTACCAAGTTATTTATGATATATGAGTTGAAACTTGCTGCTTCCGTGTGCTTCCTAGTTAAAACACATTGATATCTTTCCCCCTAAATTTATCCAAAGTCCATTACTTAGTTTTTTACAAAGACATGAATATTATATTCTAAATAAAAAAATAATAATGTTATTTATGCTGGTGATAGTGATGATGATCATAAGATGGTGATAATGGTGATGAGATAATAATGATGGTGACGAAAATGTTGGTGGTTGGGATGATGATAATGGTAATTATGATGGTAGTGATGGCAATGATAATGACAGCATCAGTGGATAACATGTACTGAGCATTTTTTAATAGCAATATTTATTATTTCTTTTGTTAACAAGCCATATTCATTTTAGGTTATTTGAAATATATCTCACACCACACCCACCACCAGAGTTCTAGTGTCCTTTACGATCACTTCTTCCCCTCTTTCCTTCCCACCCCAACTTCTAACCCCTGGTAACCACAGTACTGTGTCCTGTTAACTTTGTTAGGATCTACATATTCATTTGTTTTATTTCATTATATTATACATATGAGTGAAAGCATCCTTATTTCTTTTTCTTTCTAACTTACTTCCCCTAACATGACTCCCTCCAGTTCCATGCAGATTGTTGCAAAAGACACAATTTCATCTTTTTTTAATAATTGCATAGAATTCCATTGAATATTTATCAAAAATTGTTTGTCCAGTCATCTGTTGATAGGCAGTTAGGCTGTTTCCAGGCACAGTCAAAGCAATTCACTTCTGAACCTTAATTATTTGATAATGTGAAAAGAAGGGATCAAGCCTTTTTTTTTTATTCTCAAAAAGGCTTGACCAGTCTCTGAGTTAACAAGATTGACCCAAAAGTCAGTGGCAACAAATAGCTTTGATACTAGGAATATGTATGAAATCACAAAGGAAAAAGGGCCTAAATCAGAATTTGCTGAAGCAAGAATTCTAGATCCTTGGGGTGAAATGGACCTAATATGGTCCAAACACTCTACTCTCTTTGTTTTGTATTTTCCTCACAGTAATCCCCAAAAGAAGGTGACAAAATTGTTTTACTCAATGAGTTTAGGCAACCTGTTCACAGTCACACAGCAACCAAGAGGCAAAATAGAGTTGAAGCCAGATTTTTCTAACACATAAGTCATGATAATCCTACTATAATCATACAACTGATATATTTCATTTTATAATTTATAGTCAGGTGTGTATAGTGATTTTTACTTGTTTCACTAGCTCCAAAGCTGATTTCATGTTCCTTTATTTCTCCATGATGAGTCTTTAATCCTCAAAACTCAAGAACAAACACTACCCTCCCATGAAATACTCTTCTCACAAAAGGAATTTTTATAAATCCTGTCTTGATTGAGTCATTCTAAGGGTGGCAAGTAGGATGAAGATTTTCCATATCAGTAAAAAACTAACTCTGCTCAGCCTTATTATGCATGAGCCTTGCAGTAATTCTTCATTTTTAAAGTGGTAATGTTCCTTGAACTCACCTAGCATGGTAAGACATTATAGTTCAAGGCTTACTGATGAATTATGTCTCCAGTGGGGTTTTTTCTAAATAATGTTGAATTAGATTTAATCTGAACTTCTCCAATTGGCTTATTTTCTTATAGCAAGTGTTGAACTGAATCTCTCATCTGCCGCCCTTCGTTCTTTTCAGATGAGAATGCCATCTAGTCAGTTTTATATTATACTTGGATTTGAATAAAACCTTCAAAAACTGTGTGACTTAGCATAGTAATAAATATTTCAAATGTAGAAAGAAATTCCAGAACAAAAATAAAATAGACAAATACTCTTTATTGTTAATTGCAAACTTTGACCAAAAAAAAGAAGCCTTCCTTTTGTATATTTATCCCCTTAGTATCTTAATATTATTTATATATAATATCTCTTGATAGTAATTGCCAATGAATTTTGTCATTGTCTTGACACATATTGTTTGAAAACGTGAATAGAAAATTAATGTTTTTTTTAAGAAAAGGTTCAGGCAGGAATGAAGGCAAGTAGGCAGGTAAACAGGAAGAGAGAGGAGGAAGAGCAATTTATTTATTTTATTTAGTTGTTCATCCTGGCTGTTACTCCTGGCCCTGGGTCACAAACATGGGTCCCTGGGATGTATGTGTTCTGTATCAGCCAGAGGCAGCAGACTTATTCACTAGGCCACCAGACATAGTGTGTCTGGAACAACTCTTTATTTGAATGTTTACTCATCATCACAAACTCATCACATTCAAAGTAAATTTACCAGATCCCTTGCTCCTACTTCGTCTCAAGCCATTTATCATCTTACCTCTGCCTGGCATATATTAAAAACTTAAAGTATGTAATTTCTCACAGTTAAAAATAGAGAAGAGGAGTTCTTGAAAATTGTGCCAACTCTGTTTACTCGAGCTGTGAAGTTAGTATGTCTATCTGAAGTTGCACCAAGTTGCCGCACAACAATGTGAACTATTTTGGAGAAAGGACGCAATAGAAATAGACAAAAATCCTGGTTTCTATTCACTGCTTTAAGACCAACTAGGTTGAGAGTAGATTTCTCAAAGTAAGACATGTGGTAGCAACTCCCCAGTTGTGAAAGGTCAACTGGTGGGCAGAATAAGACTCAAAATTCAGTCAAGTCTTTGGCTTTCAGAAGAAGGCACTGTTCCCAGTATTTTTAATTTCACATTTGACTAAAAGCCATTTTGTCTTATTTTTTAGTAATCTACCACTTGAGTTATTAAAAGTTAGTGATATTTTATCATTAAAAACTAAAATGCATGAATTCATTTGGTTAATAGTAACTCTCTTTCAATTTTCTACTAAAACATACCATCCAAACTTAGCAAATTAAAAACTTCATACTATGAACTGTCATGAAATAAAAATTCCTGTAATTCAAAAAATTACTCTGAATTGGGGACACAATCTCCATTTTCTTTTGCTAGATTTCATGTAAAGCATATTTATTTTACATAGTACTTCACATAATCAGTACTAATAAGAGGTCATTTTTCACTGTTATTTGATTCCCCATAACCATCATGGGTCAGTTGATGCCAAATTTGTGTATCAAAGTCCTATTGCCTTATATCATCTGGCTACAGTCCATTGACATATTCTACCTCACATTAAACTCTAAATCACCATTTTTCTTAATCAACATTTTGCGGGTATGGAATGCAGCTTATATTTTGTATTATAAAGAATTCTAATTTATATCCAAAGAGTGGAAGTAAACAAGTGAACCCTTCACAATTAGGGAGTTGCCACCACATTTTTTAACTTTGAGAACACTAATCTTAGCCTAGTTGGTCTTTAGAAATAAGTTACTGAACTAATAGATTGCTTTGTCAGGAAATGCAATTTTCTATAGTGACTTCTCATTTCTTAAAAAATTAAGCTTCTCATCAAGATAGTATGGAGAAGAAATGAAATCAGAAGACTACAGATGTCACTTTTTCTAAGTAAAATACTCAGTGAAATTCTGGTGCCAATAAAGAATGTTATTTTATCACCCTGAGATTATAAAGAAGGATATCAACCTGATTTCAATATATACTCAGCAAATCCTCTTCTATAACCATACTTAACACTCTCTTAAATCTCTGAAGATTTCAACATTCGTAAAATTGTCTAAGTTGCCCCTGACTCTGCCAGTTTTTGCTAAGTTTTACCAGCTTCTTCCAGATATTTACCCCCCAAAAGAGGCAAAACCCAGAAAGTAACCCAGGTGTGGAAGCAGGTGTATATGGGAAATTTCTGTACCTTTCTCAGTTTCACTGTGAACCTAAAACATTTAGTTTATTATTTTAGATAATGAAGATTTTTAGTGGTGAATTTTATGTAGTACACATAGATGTTGATTTACAATGATATACACCTTAAACCTATATGTTTTTAATGAACTGTTACTTAAAGAAAATTAAAAAATAAAGTGGTCACAGTTTTTTAAAAAAATATATTTTTAAAACCAATTAGAATATAATTTTCATGATAATTAGCTCACTTTCATTTTAAAAAATTAGTTTTGTCAAACCCAAGTTTGAGATATTTTATGTAACCTCTGAAATACTTAACTTTTTTTATTCTCTATTTACTAAATCAGTAAGCCAACTTCTCCTTACTATAAATTACATGTACCACAGTTCTCTTTCTACTACTCACATCAAGTTGGAAATTGAAATTGTTTTTGTTTTCAAAGTTTTAGTTCTGTATCCAAGAGAAGACAAAACTTCATGATTTAGACTAGAGTTCATTATCTCTTACCTGAAAATAATGGGAAAGTCAACTTATTCTCATGGAACATAAAAGCAATTTTCTCAAGAAAATAACATTTCTAAAAATCTTTTTGAAAATCAGGGCTCTTAAAATGAGAATTAATCAACATAGTGAATAAAACAAGAAAACCCAAACTGTCCTGGTTTTCCAGATGCTCTGATCTAGTCAGTGATCACAGTCCTATGCAAACACACCAAAGGTATGTCAAGGGGCTGAAATTCCTGTCGGTCATACCTGCCCATCTGCATCACTTTCTTCTCCTTAGCAAGTCAAACCTTCAACCTGAAAGCACGTAGAGTTCGGGCTTCGTGGAAGGTAGAGTGAAAATGCTTCTACTCTGGCAACTGGTTCATTTGCTTCACTTGTGTAACTAGCAAACAGTCTCCCTGTGTGTTTGGCTATGTCACTACCTGTAGGGTGCAATTATTATGTGATCTCAAATAGCACTAAATCTGACATTTTTAGCTTACAACTAAAAGGAATATGAGGAATATGATAAACACTTTTGATAATGGCATTTGAGCTGAATTTTGACAATGAGCTAAACTAGAATGGACCTACCTCTTAGATAGGACGTGTGGCCCCATATATTTAAGGTTGATTATGCATAACTGATAATGAGTGACCAGACTGAAGTCATGCCCTGATAACCCCACTGTTTGCAAAAGCACTGCAAATAGCATTTGCAAATACCACTTAAAAATGAGAGATAAATAGTATCCCCTTGAATGTCTGCCTGGTCTGGTAGTTAGGAGATAGTTTACATTTTTTTCAATTAAAGTAATTCAGTCATGGTTGCATTAGTGGCAAGGGAAAAAAAAGAAATACTTTGGAAAGAAAAGCATATCATTAGAGTAAAGATATTTTAAGAATAAGCACATAATTTAGGAGCAATAGTAAATGCTTAAACTTATTTCTCTTAAACTGTAATATCACTTAACTTTCTCTTAAACTTTAATATCAAAATACTGATGATTATGAAATGCAGTTAAAGAATGGAAGGGAGGTAGGGAGAGCAGGAGGAAGGAAGGAAGGAAACAGCTTTTGTACTTTTTTAGATTTACCTGCCAGATTTGTTCTTCCCAATACTGTAGCTGTTTTATTAAATGTGTAGAATTAAAACCCATTTTAATTAAGACCTGCTCATTATGTCACAACAAACTAGATTGGGAACGATTCATAAAAGTTAATTCTGATCAGAAGTCAAAGGACAATTACAGCCCATAAATAAAGCCACACCTTATATGGACAGTTAATCTGTGAAAGAGATGTCAAAAGCATACAATGGAGCAATGAAAGTCTAGTCAACAATTAGTTTTGGAAAAACTAGAAAGACATCTGCCAAGAAAGAAAGAAACTAGATTATTCATAATCACCATACATAATAGTTAACCTGAAACCAGAAAATACTTAGAAGAAAATGTGGGAAAAACATACCATGACCTCAGTCACGAACCTGTCTTTGGGGAAGGAACAGCTACAGAAAAAGAAGCCAAACAAAGTGAAACAATTAGGACTACATCAAATTGAAAAGATTCTATAGAGAAAAAGAAGCCAGGACTAAAACAAAAAGACAACACTCAGAACATTCATCAGTAAAGTGCTTAATCTCACTTTAGAAATAGAAATAGAAAGAGCTCAACAACAGTAAAGCAAATGACTCACTCAAAAAAGGAGCAAAGAAATTGAATAGACAGCTAACTGAAGAAGACACATAGATGACCTATTGACACCTGAAAAAAAAGTTCTATATTACCGATCAATGGAGAAATGCAAATAAAAGCTACAATGAGATACCACCTCACAAAATGAAAATGGTCTATATCAAAAAGACTGAAATAGTAGGTGTTAGGAGGAGCTGTGAAGAAAAAGCAACACTCCTGCACTGCAGTGGGAATGCCAGTTGGTGTGAACTCTTTGAAAAACAATATAGAGATTCCTCAAACAAGTAATGATGGATCTACCATTTGATCCAACAACCCCACTCTTGGGCAAAGACTCAGAGGATACAAAATTCATAATCAGAGAAAATATCTGCACCCATGTGTTCATAGCAGTACAGCTCACAATAACCAAGACATGGCAACAACCTAAATACCCATCAACAAATGACTGGATAAAGAAGTTGTGGAACATATACTCAAAGTAATTCTATGCAGAGACTAAAAATGATGAATTGTGCTATTTGCCACAGTCTGGATGGAACTGGAGGGAATCATGCTAAGCAAAATAAATCAGAAATGCAAAGAGAAATACAAGATAGTGGCATATAATGAAGTGAAACAAATGAACATACAAATCTTAACAAAAATAACAGGACACAGGACTGTGATTTTTCAGGGAAGGAATTACAAGGGGGGAAGGGAAGAAAAGAGGAGAGAACATGGTGGTGAAGGACACTGGAAATTTGGTGGTGGGTGTGGTATGAAGCATAAACTGAGAAACTATAACAGATCTAACAGATGTAAAATGAATATAGCATTGTGAAGTAAAGAAATAAGAAACAATAAAAAGGAGATATATTATATGCATATATATTATTAAAATTATATTAACAGATTTAGTAAAGCAAAAAGTAATTTGACTATTGAAACAGGAGTTAGCAATTCCCTAAGACTAATAAACTTAGCGGACTGTAAAAACTACTGAAAGCATTAAATGGTCTTTCAAAGAACTAATACTTTCAATGAATAATAATAATGTAATAAGTCAGAATTAGGATTGATGTGTTGATATGTTATTGAGAAAGCATGCTTTGCTTATCATTGCTTAATCAACATTAAGTGAAGTGAGTATGTGTGACCCCTCCTCCAGATTCTAGGAAGCCAGCAGGTCTGTCTGTGTGCTCACTGACTGCCCTCCTCACCCATACCTCCCATTTCTAGCAGAGAATCCTGCCTCTGTGAAAGTCCAGCAAAATGCCACTTATTCTGGGAACATTCCCCTTGTTTTCTGTGTTCCGGAAATTCACCATTCTCTCTTTTTCCTATACTTTGTGACACGTGTCCTAGCAGCCTTATCCATTCAGAGCAACTCTTCATCTTTGAATTCCCAGAGCGCTTTTCATAATTACCTAACTGGTCCACAGCACTGACCACGTGCTGGACACTGTTCTGGGCACTTCAGTCTTCCACATTCTATCCCTCACCTAGGTAGGATTTGGATCCTTATTTCTAGGTTGAGGACAATGATGCACAAAAGAGTTAGGTAATTGCATCAGGTCAGTGAATTGGTACGTGATAAACAACCACATATCTGTCATACTCTAGATAATCAAGTTCATGAATGTGAAATTTAGATTTTATGCTTGATTAACCAACCAAAATGAGCTATAAAAAATTTGCTGAAGTCTTACCCTAGCCATTAAAAATAGTTTTCTTGTTTGCTCTGTGTGTGTGTGTGAAATCTAAATCTTTTTATTCATAAAATTCAAATTTGCTTTTGGAGTGTTAAATACCAAACTAAATTCTGGCTCAGTGTGGGTAAATCTGGGATAGAAGCGTGGAGGACAGGACTTGTGCTATTGATACTGTTGTTGACTAACCAATAGTTCTGATGTCTTACAGAAATTTTGCCACTCCATGTGGCTGTGCATAGATGCTATCAGAAATATAGGAAATATTCTTAGGTCCTTTTCTTTATGTGCTTTTTTCTTCCCATATATCAATTCATTTTGTTTACATCAAACCAAAGTAATTATGTGTTTGTGCATTTTGTATTAGTTTTCTATTATTGGCAGAGCAAATCTTGTGAATTCAAGGAGCACACATTTATTACCTTGCACAGTGGAGGTCAGAAGTCTGAATGGGCTCACTGGTTTTAATGTTCCAGGTTTCACAAAACAGAAATCAAGGTGTCAAAGAGGCTATTTTACTTTTTGGAGATTCTTAGGGATAAATCTGCTTCCAGGCTCATTCAGGTGTTGGCTGAATTTAGTTCCTTGCAGTTCCAGCACTGAGGTACTGGTTTTCTTGCTGGCTATCAATGAGGGGCCCTTATCAGTTTCTGAAAGTGTCCACACTTCTTAACTCACAGGCCCCTTCCTCCATCTTAGAGTCAGCAATGAGGACTAAGTCCTTCTTCCACTTGGAATCTCTCTGATGTCTCTGACACTTTGGCCTTCCTTTTTTGTCACTTAGACTCCCATGGAATTACATTAGTCCTGTCACGATAATCCAGGATAAACTCCCTATTTCAAATTTAGCAGATTAGTCACCTTAATTCTATCTGAAAAATGCCCTCCCAGCAGTATTTAGATCAGCATTTGATTGATTAACCAGAGGACAGGAATCCTGGGTGGTATCTTCAGAATTCTGTCAACCACACATGTGACTCTCAAAATGTTTTCATAACCAGAAGTTAAGAACTTGTATATTTTCATTTCATTACTCCAGAGTCTGTATTTTCCAGCTTTATAGCTATGTTACCTATTAACAACAAATACACCAAAACTAGTTATTTAGATAGTTAAAACTCTAATAAAAATTAATTTTAATTAATGAATGTGTTACTTTGTAAAATACCCCACTAATGATTTGCGAATACACTGTGGGAGCTGGTACTTCCAGGAAAGTTCCTGAACCAAATGTCACTGTTCTCAAGCTGGTCATTTTAACTATTTGTAATACTCCACTCTACTTTTTCTGCCAGCTGAATTCAATGCTTACAATATTATAATGTCAGCATGTCCTAGTGGAGTAGAGGTTGGGCGTTGTCCACATACATCCCAAGGACTCAGGTTTGTGTTCTGGGGCCAGAAGGAATAACCAAGATAAACAGGTAGATAAAATAAGTAAAATGCTTCTTTCTCCTCTCTTTTCCTACCTGCCTGACTCTGCTCACCTCCATTCCTGCCTGTATCTTCTTTAAAAAAAAGTCAGTCAAATCAAATGAAGTTCCTCCTAGCTTCACATTCTATAATCATGATCTACAATAATTTTCATTCTGAGTTCTGTTGATTGTTTTAAAATATTCACAAATGTTGAAACATAATAAAACTGTAATATAATTTTTTCTAAGGAAAAAATTTTTGGAGGAAAGCAGCAGGCAGGAATGAAGGCAAGTAGGCAGCAAGGAGGAAGGATAAGACAGGAGAAAGAAGCACCTCATCTATTCAGTTGTTTTATTTAGTTGTTCCCCCATGACCCCAGGCCAAGAACCCAGGTCCTTGAGATTCATGTGGACTGCTCCCCAGGCATGTACTTAACACCTGAGCCACCTGGGAGTACTTTTAAGGAATATTTAAAAAGCAATTAAAATGGAATTGCCATATGATTTTATCAAGAGCATGAGAGGTGAAATTGCTTGCAGTAGCAGTTATCTGACTAAAATCTATGAACTTTCAAGATATTTAGTCAGAAATTTTAAATTCAGAGACAGAAGCACTATGGTCAGGAAGAACAGCTAAGATTTTTCTGTTGTTAACTAAAGGTATGACTTTAGGCAAAGTTCTTAACTTTTCTGAAGTCTTACCTTCTTTTTTTAATTTCAAATGATAACTTCTTTAATTATAACTTTTAAAATATGACAGGTCTTCCAAATCTAAAAGTTCAGGGACAACTAATAAAATGTCTAGATATGAATATACAACACTCATTAAGCTGACTTCAGCAATTTAGGAGTATGTCATCAGTAGCACAAGACAGATATATTAAGGATTACAAGGTTTTTAAAAACAAATAAGGTAATTCTGAAGGCTAATGCAATTTAATTACATATACAAACAGAGTACATGATGCTAAATATTGTCATGACTCCCCAAGTGAACTGATACGAGTTTGCTACTCCACAATTCAATATTTAAAATGTGTAAGAAATTTAACAGATGTTCTATAAATACAAAGATAAACACATGTAAATTATTTTGTGATCAAATTTATAGCATAGCAATGAAAATAATGCACATGCATATGTGGAAAATAATGTTGTAATGACTAAATAAATTATAAAGAGGAGAATTCATCTGTGGCTGTAAAAGTTACTTTTTGTCTCAGAGCCTGAGTAACTCATGTAAAATGAGACCATATAAAGTGGGTGGTGTTCAGCGATATAATATATCTAAAAATATTTCATAAACAGTATTTTAAAATTGACTTTATTGAAGGAATATTGCATTATAACTTTAACTAGGTTTAAGGCATACATGATAGTAAATATACATTAGTATATAATTCAGAAAGTTTACCACTGTATTATTTTTCCCTTCACTATGCAATCAAACCCCCTTACCCACTTTGCTCCTGCCTATCCCTCTTTCATCTCTTCCTGCATTCACTAATTCACTAATTTGCTTTTTTCTGGCTGAAAAATCATCATTTGATTTAGTTCATTTTTTAAAGTCTGTTTTTGTTTAATTTAGTTTATTCATTTCCATGATAAATTTCTAAACCAATGAGTGATATCATATGATGTCTTTCTCTTTCTGGCTTATCTTCCTAATCTGTAAGGAGGTAAGGCTTCCTAAATTTTGGAATATTTCATATAAAAAGTCTCACACAAGGGGGATAGGAGGGTGTTTCCAGTGGCTGAAACTTACGAGAAGTGGAGCAATGTGGCCCATCCAAGTTGTTGAAAGTGGTCACAAGCCTTGGCTCTTAATATTTAAAAAGAAAAATATTTTTTCCAGATTACGTTTTATGTTACATAGCCTCTACATGTTGAGTGGCATTGTGTGTTTAAATCATCAGAAAAAGACACATGTCAATCTTTGAAAAATCTCCAACAATTATTCTGTTGCATCAGACTCTCCATGCTCATGTTTCCTCTCCTCTGACATTTCCACTGCTCCAACCAAAGGCCATTTCCTTTTGGTCTGTAAACAGTGGAGATTGAAAACAGCTGCTCAGCAATTCTCTGGATGATATGTGCTCTGTGTATGTGTATCGGGTCTTTCAGGTCATTTTCAATATGTGAAAAGGTCATAGGGAAGAAACATTTTGAAGTTGAAAAGGGCCTAAGCAATTGACTAATTCAACTTCTACCCAAGGCAGGAGTCACATCTGTAACTGCCATCCTGGAACAAGCCTCTGCACAAACACATCCAGAACAGGAGGTTCATGACCCCCAAACAGCACATTTCTTATTTTGATCACTTGACTTGCTAGAAATCTATTCTTCTATTTTTCTAAAAGGTGGCCATAGTTTATACAGGACCTGGAATCTGATATAATAAATGTATGCATTCTCTTTATAGCAGTAGTGCATCTCTATGAAGAGTTCTCTCATTCCAGAAATCACTTATATTTCTCATTTTTTCATGCGAAATGCTTTATATTCATCTTATTGCTTTTATTAATTTCTGCATGCTGTCTAATTCCAAATAAACCTCTTAAAATTATTCAAATACTATAATATATACAATTCAGTAAAAATAGATGACCTACAGTATAAGCAAAAATTTATTTGTAGCTCACATATAGAAGATTCAGTAAAATAAGCACGACACAGAAGAATACAGTATATTTCTACTCATATAAATTCAAAATCTAGCTTGTTTAGGATTTTATACATAGATGATGAAACTACAAAGATGTCAGTTATTGATTATTATAAAAGTTTTAAGAGAGTTGAGAAAGAACAGAGGTGTAATTAGGGAAGGACATCGAGTTCAGTTAAGGGAATGTTTTGCAGCATCAGAAATATTCTATTTCTTGATCCTCATGTGGTTCTGTGATATGACATATACTTTATAGTGAATAACTGTATAGACACACATAGATAATATATGTGTGCATATACTTTGTATATATAAATATATAGAGAGATATGTTGAATCTACTCTTCTGAATGTATGCTGTATCTCACAGTTGCGCCCACTTAGCATTTTACTATAAAAATGTACATGCATACATTTTGACTAAACATTTCAATTTCTAAAAAATTGTCCCGAGCAGGCACACACCGGTGGAGTAGCAGTTTGGTCAATCGTCTCTGAAGGAGCACAGGCTACGTACTCCTGGGTTTCAGTCCCAAGTCTGGGGAAACAGCCAATATAAAGAACTAAATAAAAATAAAATATAAATGTCTAAAAAAATAAAAATTGTTGCAAGCAAATAATTAAAGATATATACAAAATTTATTTCAATGAATATTAACGCAATAAATTATAATAGGCAAAAAAAGGTCAGAGAGTAAATTAAATATTGGATTGAGTTACATTCATAACATGTGTTGATATGTTATATTCATGATTTTACTGAATATGAAAGAATAAAATAAGATGCAAATCTGTATAATTACATTATAAAAAACCACTTAAAAAGATTTCAGTGAAATAAAAGAGCATTTCTCTGAGGTTTATTATGATTTATTTTTATTTTATTCTTTTTCATCTGTTTTTATTCTATAATGATATGTGTATTATACTATTTTGTAATTGAATTATTAAAATAAAAAAGTAAAAAAAAATATAATGAACCTAGTAGGCTTTGTACTAAAAGTGTTAGGGGTCATGTTCACGTGTATCCTACACAGAGTTTGTCTTCAGTTCTTCAGTGCAACTCAAGGTTGCCTATACTTTGTAGGAGTGACAGTAGGTCAGTAAAAGGAAAAAGAAATCGGGATGGTAAAATTAAATATGAGATGAATTCAACACACACGTTTTTAAACATAGGTTTTTCTAATCAAACTTATTCAAATAGCATAAAGAGTCAAGGAGTCTTGTTAAAGTCTTGTTAGAAATAAGCAAGAGTCTGATATCACCTTCATTTCTTAATTTCTGCCTCCTGGAGAAAACAATTTCATCTCTCTAAAGTTATTCTTTTAGTATGTATTTCCCTATATAAACATTTTCACATTTCTTCCTGTGTAGCTTTAAGCATCAATCAATGATTCCCTGTGGCATAAGGTAAAGACTTGTCTTTTTCACTAACATATCCTTGTCTACACCATATACATGTATATTCTGTCCTTACAACCTACCAAATCACAATTTTGGTTATAAATGTTTTGTGTGCACATTACTGCAAGAAGGCAGCAACAATCATAGCTGAATCATGAAACATCTGTAGTCCCTGAAAATCTTTTTGTTTTCCCTGAAAATAGTCATAATTTTTGCTTTTTTATTCAATTTTTGATATTCTTATCTGCCCCAGTTATGTAAAACTTTAAAGCTATACAATACATTCTATATTTATCACAACAAAATATTTAAAGGAATATTTTCTGGAGCTTCTGATGACCTCTAATCAGACCCAGTTGCTCACTTAGGATCTCTTCTATTATTGTGTAATGTCGCTTTCGTAATTTTAAGGGAATTTTTCCAGTGTTGCAGCTTAAAAGTTTTATAGCAATCAGATTCTATAACTTTCAGAGTTGGTCTTATAGAATTTTTTTTCTGAAAAATTTATGATCTTCTCTTTGTTCCCAATACTATAAAATGTCATGCTAATATGTCTTGCTGTGAATCTGTTTCACGCTGTGTCTGAATACTCAATGAGCCCTTTCAATCTACAACTCAAGTGCTTCAGTTCTGGGTCATTGACTCGTTCTTCAATAATTTCTTCACTTCTGTTTTCATATGTTTTTCTTCCTATTTATCTTATTATTTAGATGTTGAAACTACTGGGGTAGTTTAAAAAATTTTTTTTTATCTTTCTCTCTCCTTTCCATACTGTCATTTGCACCGCTTTCTGTGAACTTTTTTCAACTTTATCTCCCAGTTATTTCACTGAGGTTTCTATATCAACCGTGACATTTTTAATTTCCAAAAGCACTTGAGTGTGAATGTTCTTTTTTTGTTTATATGGAATTGCTATCATTGGAATAGTTTCCTCCAACTCTCTGATAAGTTTTTATTTTTTAAGATATCTTCTATACTGATTTTGTTTCCTCCAAATTGCTTTTCCTTTCCCCTCTTGTTCTGACCTCTTTCATATTATATGGTTCTTGGTTGGGCACCAAAACTCTGATTGAAAGATCTATAAAAAACATGGGACTTATCAATTATGGATGTCACTGTAGGGTCATCTGGCTAAGAACATTAATTAGAGAACCTCCAATGCTCAGACCATTAGTTCTTTTTTCCCGTGGGTGATTTAGATTGGCAGAGAGAAATTTTCTAATCTCTACCTGGAGTGAAAGAGTCAGCATGATAAATCAGAAGATGGGTGATAGTGATAAGGGAGTCTCAGTATTCATATATGTACACTTTCATACAATCCCTTATTTTCAAAGGAGAACACTGGTTTTCAGCTACAGGAGTCCTCCAGTTCAGTCAAAGATTCACTATTTTATCCTTCCCAGGACTCAAATCCATTCCTCTACCAGAGGAGCAAGGGAATTTGGAGGCTCCCAGCTTCTTAAAAATACTTTCAAGGAGTCTCAAGTTCCAGTTTTACTTTTATTCACCACCCAGGGTCACTGATGCTGCCAAACCTTAGCTTCAGGAGTCTCCAGTGTAAATGAGGTGCTTCTCAGATTCCACACTACCAGAAGCGATTCTGCTTTTTTGGTGGTCTTAAGTCAAAAATCGTTTGTTCATATGCTTCCTAACTTTTTAGTTGCTGCCTTCTTTTTGTCTTTGTGGGGTTATAGATGGACCAATCCTCGCAGGCTGTCTGCTTTAGTAAATAGTTTTATTGGAGCACAGCTGTGCCCATTCGTCTGCATATTTATTGTGCATGACTGCTTTGACACTACAGTAGAAGAGTTGAATACCTACACAGAGGTTCATGTAATCCGTGAAGCCTAAACTCTTTACTAGTTGGCCCTTTTCAGGTAAAGTTTCCCAACCCCTTAGGATTATTGGTAAAACAAATCAAATATGACAGAGCTAGATCTAATCCATTTGGTGAGACACTAAATCGCTCTAAAGGCTGATACTGATTCATTAAACAGGACAATTAAGCACTTCACAATAAACCTATTAAACTACTTAATTTTAGTAGTATATATATCAAGTACCTGAGTTAAAAACTTAATGCTGACTTTAAATGGAATTAACTTATAAGAAATTTCCTATACTTGGTGTTTAAATAGTGATAATATTCAAACAAAAAACAATTACTATAGATTATGGATGGAATTCTTGAGTCCTGGATGTGAGGTTCTAAAGAATATGGAATTCTAAGGGATTCTAAGGAAAGTCAAAATGGAATTTAAGAAACATTAGACATGTGAAAGTGGAAAAAAATGATTTATGCTACACATCTGTTTGTAAAATATTATTTACTGTATTTCAACTTTTTTAGGATTTACAATATGTTAGCACATGAAAGGTGTTGAAAATGTCTGTGAAATAAATTTCTGATAACATTGTTTATGAAATTATTGCCTCTTGGTAATGATGTCTCTAATCTGAGATTCTGTGATTCTATCTTATCTGCATTTATATCATTAAAAACTTTGTTAGACGCTTTGCTGATATAATTGGTAGTAACTGAATGATTAACGACATTTTTCATGGTTTTCTAAAACTCTAACTTCATACTCATTGCTTCCCTCCCCCAGTATTCTGAGCCTAACAGAAAGGAATGAGGATAAGATAAAAGTAACAGGTGTTTAGCAGGGGACAAATGTTATCACTGCAGGAAGCAACTGGAATTTTTCAAACCCAGCAATCAATAAACAGATTGCAGTACAGCCCTTCCACAAAATTCTGGTGGATTTTGTCCAGTCTTGGACAGTATTGGTCATTGTTTTTATGCTTCATTTGTATAGGTCTGTTGAGGTCACTGGAGATGACGATTCTGTCATTTTTTTCCTCCCCTGTAAAGTTCTATTATGCCAGGATCCTGATCACACTTTTCCCTACCTGTCAGAAGTGACTCTGACCATTTATAAAAATGACTTCAATTTATATAGCAATGATGAAATATTATAAATAATGCTGATCATACAGACCACTTTAAATGACAGAAGGCATACAATGGGAAGGGTACCAGTGAAAGACTGCAACCGTAGTCCTTCTACTTCTGTGAACTTAGAATTATTTACTTCCTGATACATCATCTCATTTGTTAATCAAGCTGTGTTATCATTCCAATTTTACAGATAAATAAATCAAATTTCAAAGTGCTCAAGTAACTTGCACAAAGTGTCAGAATAGAGCCAGGGTCCAAACTCAGATCTTCTAACAAATTCTATGTTCTTTCCAACAAAGCATTGTGCCTATCTAACACTTATTTTTTTCATCCTCCAATTCTATCAGTGCAGTAATTCTATTTAAACAAACAAAGCAATCACAAATAAAATCATATTTGGTTCACATTATATTTTAATTGGACAGCACAAATTTACAGATATAATATCATTCAGAAAAAATCCCAGCAGATTTCATGATAGATAGTGACATGCTAATTCTCAAAGGTATATGAAAATGCAAAGGAACTGAAATGGCAAAACAAAGTTGCAAAAGAACAAAGGTGTGGGAGACACTGCCTATTTTCAAGAGCTACTATAAAACTGTAGTAATAAAGAGAGCACAGTAGTAACAGGAGGAGAGATATATAGATTAATGGAAAAATTGAGCACAGAAGTAGAGCTATAGCACACTTCTCTGGGCAATAGATTTCCTACAAGTACTAAAGTAATTAAATGGGGATATGACAGTATTTTCAATAAATCATTTGGACCATTTGTATATCAGTATGCAAAAATAAAATAAAACAAAATGAATCTTGACCCTTATCTCATACCAAATAAAATACTAATTTGAAATGAATTATAGACTAAACCAAGCTTCCAGAAGTGAAACTTATTAACATACATTCATGAAGTTGGGTTAAGAATAGTCCTAGATAGAAGACAAAAAATATAAATCATGAAATTAAAAATTAATAAATTTGATTTTATCAAAATTAAAAATGTCTTCTTTTTGAAAGGTATTATTAAGAAGATGAAAAGGTTAGACACAGACTAGAAAAACATAGACACAATACATAAATCTCACCAAAAAAATCTACATCCAGACAATACAATGAAGTTTTAGACTTTAATAATAAGGAAAAAACTGATAAATCATAAGCAAAAGACTTAAAAGTTCTATGCTGGTGTGTCAATAAATTTATGAAAGACAGCTTCAAAGCATTAGTCATCAGGGTAATCAAAAGCAGTCACAGAGAGATACCAATACACCCCTATTAATTTAAATGACTAAAATAAAAAGACCAACTCTACCAAGTATTAAAAAGATGTGACACCGTTATGACTACTGAGTATTTCTATTAGGATGAAAAAAATAGTACAAATACTTTGGGAGACAGTTTGGTCATTCCTTATAAAGTTTAACATATATTCATCGTTACTCACCAATTTAATTCCTAGGTATTATTTACCCAAAGAAAGGAATATATATGTTATCGCAAAGATTTGTACCTAAATTTTTAACAGCTGATTCATAATAACCAAAAAAAGTCATAACAGCTAAATGGATAAATAGGCTATAGATATTCCTACAATGAAAATCTATTTGGCAATGAAAACAAATGAACTGCTGATACACCCAACAATACATAAATAACTATGCTTAGCAAAAGTGGTTGGAAACAAAAGGGTGAATGCTACATGATCCCATTTTGTGAAAATCTTTAAAAAAAAATGTATAGTAACAGAAAGCAGTTCAGTGCATGTCTAAGGTTTTCTGTACATTTGGGGATTGACTTTATAAGGGCAAGAGGATAATTTTGGGGGTAACAGAAATGTTCTATAATTTAATAATGGTTGAAGTTACGTGGTTATACGTATTTGTCAAAACCCATCAAACTGCCCACTTGAAAAGGGTATATTTTATTATATATCAATTATACCTCAATAAATTTCATTTCTTAAAAAGGTTAGTATAGAAATAGAAGAATGATCTAGAAAATATATATGCCAGCATTGCAAAGGCGAGATAGTAGGATTATGGGTGATTTTCACTTCACTGGTTTCATTTTTCTGGGTTATCCAGTAGTTCCAAAATAATGTCATTAACTTATTTTTAAAGACTAAATTTAAAATTAAAAGACTAAATGAAAAGACTAAAGACTAAATTTAAAGACTAAAGTTAAAAAATGTGTTCATTAAAAAAAGAAACAACCATGAAAATGTTTTTCTCATACCCTGCAGTAATTTTCGTATCTTCCCATGAGAAAAAGGAGAGGTTTATTCATCTCTGAATCACCTGCTAAATCCAGCACCCCCAGTAACATCTGGTGACTTAAATTGAAATGTTAGATTCATTTTGGTCATCATCCATCTCTGAAATGCCTGGCCAGCTTCCTCTGGAGAATGAATTAGGGCTTTCTCCATCAATGCTCTAGCTTTATCAGTCTACAGAATGCATCAAAGAATAAACAGAGCTGGACAGAAAGGACTAAAAATAGATTTTACTCAAGAGCTATTTGCAACAGGGGAAAAGAAACCTCAGTACAGAACTAAGCTCAACTCTAAATACAACAAGGAAAAGCAGGACTTCATAAGGAGCAGGGTGAAAATTACTAAGAGGAAAGCCTGGGTGGGGGCGGGGAATTCCGGCTAAACCAACAGAACAGGATCTTGCAGAAAGTAGGCCAAGGTAATCAGATATCCCCTGAGGGAGGAGAGGAATGAAGAATTTGACCATCTATCAGTGGTGATCAGACACCAAGGAAACTTATCAGGAAACTTATTTAGCAGATTCTTACTTTTGAACACGAAGCCCAAAGACAGGACCTGACTGAAACAAAGAGGAGGAGCCTGACTGAAGTTTGTTCTTTGTCAGGTGGTTTTTCTCTTCCCACTTCAATTTTCAAGTACCTGGCTTGTGTTGGCAAATTCTCCTTCCCTGTAAAACTTAGAGGGAATCCTCCACCCTGCTGGCAAACCCGGACTTTTGTCCAGGACTTTTTATCCTTTTGTTTGTTACCAATGATGGGAGAGCTCCTCCTCCTTCAGGTAGTCCTGACACACCCTTCCTGGGAAGAAACTTAGATTCTGGAGAGCAGTACCCTTCACCACTCGCTTTTTGCCTTGAATCTTTTTTTGTCTCCTTTGTGTAGTTTCTACCACCTTTTTTTTTTTTTTTTTCATCCTAGGAGGCAACCCTTCCCCCACCTAGAAAGTTAGATGATACAGAAGTGATACTTCATCCTTTTCACTTCCTCATTCCTCTGACAGACAGCATGCTTAGTATTTTCATCACGGACCTTTGTTGAATGCCTCCTCCAAGAAAGATAAAGAAGGTATCTATTCTATCCTTTTCAGCACCCAAGACTCCTCCAGGTCAGGGTGACATGATGAATTGTCCCAGGCACACTGGGTGTATTTCGGGCAAAGGAAATAAACTTCAAGCACACCATGCAGCCAGACAGACAGAAAGCAGTAAGATACACAAAGGTCTATGTCTGTATCTTGCTTCACAGTGCCTCCTCTAGTCTTCTTTTTACGGAGCTAACATTGGTTGATAACTTTATATAAGCTTCAGGTGTACAACATTGTATTTTGACATCTGTATATACTTCAGTGAGACCACCACCTTAGTCTATTTCCATCTAAAACCTATTTACCCTTTTCTCTGCATTTAATGGTTTGTTTGGCTTGTTCGTTCATGCATTCCATATAGTCTTTCACCAGCTGACTTACTTCACTTAGCATAATACCCTCATATAAAGTAGAATACTACTCAGTCAGGAGAAAAATAATGAAATCTTGCCATTGCATTCCCTGGATGAATCTTGAAGGCAACATAGTCTGTGAAGTACCATATTGACAAATTGCCTCATAGAAATGAAAAGAAGCCACTTCCAGAGAGTGTATTCAGAGACCTGCATCCTGGATACCATCCTTCTGTTCCCAGGAGGGGGCTGTGGACACCACAGAGTCCCGCTGGCCTTGTACCGCTGGTGCAGAAAGGACGGATGACTGTGACTGCAGTTCAGAAAAGTCTATTCCAGACACCTAATAAGTTTGCCAGACATGTGTTTAACTGGAAGACATGGTTATGCTAATTTTGTGTCTTTTTCAATGGAAAGCATCACCTACCTGACACTAAATATGTGCTTCTGTACCTGGCTTGTGCATCATGAAGACAAGGTAATTCAGCAATCTCTGTAGGACTCATCTAGTTAGAAATAGACCGGTTACTAAACAATTTTTAGTTGCTCATATTATAAGAAAGGATAAAATCGTCTTTCTAATGGGAAAATCTGTGGTGTTTGAAATGCTGCAAGACTAGCAACATCATTATTATTCACTATTTAAGAAGAATGTCTGTAAATGATAAAATGGGTCTTTGAGTGATGGGTAAGAAAATTTTTTAGTCCTATATCAGGTATTTGCTATGAATGAATGTTCAGTGCAGAATAGAGAGTTCAAGAGAGACGGATAGAGCATTATCAATGTGTCATGTCAGACTTAAATCCAAAATTTGGGAAAATGCAAGCTTATTCTCTTTCCTTTTGTATTTATTTCATTTAAAATGGAAGTTTTTTAGCACTCCTGTTATCAGATTAAAGTGCAATATGTAGGTGCATTTGACTTTAACAGTTGCTGAGTAGAATTTGAGACTTGACTGTGTGAGTTCTCCCCTTTTCAGCTCAATACTCTTATCTGCATGAGAGAAAGGATCAGGTACACTAATATGTCTGATCAATGAGATTGCTTTTGCAAATTCTTAGTGAGATATAAGGCTGAAGAATATATTACTTCAGATGAAAACTACCATTATGACTTTACTAATTAAATATAACATTTTTGAATCATGATGTTTAGTTACTTAAGACCAGAAAATTCATCTGTTCTGAAGAGGAGAGAAATATAAAATCCTATAAAGTTGAAATTCAAAAATTTTTTCTTCATGTTTCAGTCAAGAAAATTCACAATAAATTAATTCTAAAGGTTGATTAGAATATCATTATATGAAAGCAAAATCAAAACATATGTATAATTTACCAATTTTTCTATTTCAGTCTTAGCCTATTTATTTGGGAAGGAGGGCAAAAATAAAGTAAGATGTTCTTCATTGACCTTCCATAAGAAATTAAAAATAAAATTCTGCATTTGTTATTATAATTTATGTCTTTCTGAAATTACTTAAGAATATTTGAATTTTTTCATTGAACTAATGAGATAAATAGGTTTGATATGCTGCAACTTAAATGTGTAATTTTCATTTTCATCAAATTTATGAATCTTTATTCTGAGTGTATAATAAGTAGCTATTCTGGGATTGATTAGCACTCATTACTGAAAAAGGAAAAGTAGGCTCTGGCTAAAGATTCATAAGACTATGCTGACGATCTGTTACCTATGCCCAGAAAAATATGTCATCATTGCTCTCAGCCCTAAATAACAGTACTCTGAGCAGATATTACATGAAAGATCCAGTCCAGCTTTAGCATTCTGCAATCCTACAATTCAATTAGATTGTATTTATTAGTGAACAGGAGAGTTATCCTGTAGTTCATACCTTCTGACTTTTGGAATTTTTGAAATGGAGGAGTAATCAGCACCCCTCTGATCTACTAAAATTTTAAATAATTCAGAAACAGAACAATGGAGTAAGGCAAATAAATAATAGCATATCTTCAGAAAAAATGCACTTTTTAATACTGAACCTCAGTAGTCATCAAGGTCTGTTTTGAATAAAGGACATCTTGCCCTCATCTCCCCTACCTTTCCTTCCTTCACGCATCCTGTCCTTAGATTGGTAGTTAAGGAGATTATTGATTTCTTGGAGGCAATAAATTCCAAATGAAAGTGGTTGGACTAACTTGTTCAGATTCTCCTTCCAAAATCAGCAGATGGATCACTCTATCTATCTTAGGATTGAATGTTTAAGATACATAAAGCCATTGATTTTCCATATGAAAGGACACATCAGGGTGAATTCATCTTTTAATCATCTCCTTTAGAAACTGTTCTCAAGTATGTTTTATATCAAGGGTTGGGGGTCTGCCATTCAATCTCTTTTATTATCTAATCTAACCTATCTAACGCAGGTTTCATCCTTCAGGATACAGCTATTTTATATGAAGACCTTTCTGGAGCACTCTCTGGTCAGGATGGTGAAGCAATAATGTATTACCTATGGTAAGAGCATCATCAGTTAGTATTATCAGTCAAAGATGGACTTGGGAAGGTGAACAAATAAGTATGTGACACCAATTTCTATTATAATCACTGGAATTTTGTGGAATCAAGAACCATATGATATATTTTGTTAATAGAGAAATACAAATCAAAACAATAATGAGGTATCATCTTATACCTGTTGACTATTACACAAAGTCTGGAAACAAATGTTGGAAAGGATTCAAAGAAAAGGGAACACTTACACTGTGGTGGGAGTGTACATTGATGCAATCTTTATGAATAATTCTTTAAAAATTGAGAATGAAAATTCCACATGATCCCACCATCCTCCTTATAGGTATTTATCCCTTATCCCCCCCATCCCCCCACACAAAAACACTGATTCATAGAGATATATGCACCCCATGTTCATTGCAGCATTATTTAAAATAGCCAAGAATTGGAAACTACCTTAGTTCCCATTGTCAGATGAATGGATAAAGAAGATATGGTACATATATACACAGTGGAATACTACACAACCTTATAAAAAATGTAATCCTGTCATTTGTGGCAACATGAATAGAGCTAGAGGGGATTATGATAAGTGAAATAAATCAGAAGGAGAAAGACAAATACCAGATTATTTCACTTATATGAGGAATATATATATATATATATATATATATATATATATATATGTAGGCAAAGGAACAGAAAACAAAACAATACTTAAATATTGACAATAATAAGGAGTTTACCAGTGGGGAAGTGGGTGGAGGTGGGGGCAAGCGGTGATATGGTCCAATGAATGGATAGTGATTAAGTGGTTTTGATAATTTGGTGGTAGTCAGGATGCGTTGTCATATGTTTGAGGATCAGTGAGCTTATGCATTTGAGCTTCTATTATTTTGTGAGTCAAAGTTACTGTAATAAATATTAAATAAAAAAGAACCATATGAGAGCTGCATCATCTGGATTTTAATTCCCACTTTTGTGATTATTCCCCAAAGTGTTTTTATTATGTTGCCCTTTTGTGTTCTATAATCTACTATATTTTTTATTGTGTTGTTTGTAATATTCAAACTAACACTAAAAACATCCTATTGCCTCTGGGAGAAGGGTCAAATGTTTCACTTCCACATAAGTAGCTCCTTCCATATTCCTCTCAAGAATCTTTGAGCCAGCTAATATGAGCTCTGTCTCTTCTCCCAAACAATAGACAAACCAACCTTTGCAGAACCTTCCAGTTCCAATAGAAAATGTTTCTTACCCACAGATCATAGTTAGATATCAAGTAATCTGTGCATAATGGTCTGAATATGTGTGAACCCCAGATTTTCATGGATTGAAATCTTGTCTTTCTGAGTGATGGTATCAGGGGTTGAGAGTCATTGGGAAAGTGAATCTCTCATGAAAGGGATTAGTGTTTTTTTAAAACAAGAGATTCCTTGTCACTGCCACCATTTGAAGACCCAGCAAGAAGGAAACAGTTATGAACTATAAAAAGGTTTTCATCAAAATATGAGTCTATTTATCTTAAACATACAACCTCCACAACTGAAAAAAGGTAAAGATGTATTTTGTATCAACTACTCAGTCTATGGTATTTTGTTAAAGAAGCCCAAATGAATTAAGACACTGAATTTTTTGAAGTTGATTGAACACAGGTACACCTTTCTTTGGAGAATCTTCATGGCTTCATTAGACTTTTCAAAAGATCTGGAACTCCTAAAGGCCAGTACTCTTCTCATCATAGTTCCTGGATATAATGGACATCTACTAGTTCCAGCATAAGATACTTTCCTAAAACATCCTCTAGGTAATAAATACTTTTACCTGGATTATTTTTCACATATACATATGTCAAAAGTGTCATGTTGCAGAAAGAGAAGGGAGATATTTTCCACATTCTGATAACATGAAGGTGTCCCCCACCTTGCTTGACTACAATGCTGGTTTCCTTGTTATCTCCTATCACTGCTATAATGGTAAACCCAGCTCTACTCAGAATTCTACAAACATCATCAATCTCAGGGCTTAGTTTTTGAAAATACCCAGTGATCTGCTTCCTGACAATTATTGAATTATACTTTTGCTTTGGTCAACTTAATGGAACACTATTCCTAGTAGGAACCAGAGTGGATTCTGGGGTACTAGATGTTCCCTAGAATTGTATGTGCTGGACATGGAGTAGACATGGAAGGGAACTTCTGACTGAGGTGCAGTCCACCTCGGGGTCATAATATCTATAATAGGTCAAAAATGCTTTCTCTGCAAGTGTTTGCTATCGTTTAAAGATGCAATTTTACACACAGGGAAGAAAGTAAACCACTATTTAGCCAGGTTCTCCAATTATATTTCAAACATGAAAAATATTAACAATGGCCCTTCACTTAGCTCCTTTCTCCAGACATCTTCTCAAAGTTTAGTACATAGAAGCAAAGCTAAGTTATTGGAGAGAGCTTAAATTTATCCTTTTCTCCTCATATTTAATATTTTCTACTGCAATACTAGAACTCTTATTATAATATTTTGCACCTCTTTGCATATAATCCACACTCAGAAGTGAAAGAGAGTTGTTTGCATAAACTGAAAAATGAAACAGAAAATCTGGTTTCTTAGATATCCAATTGGTGAAGCTCAGAAAATAACAACTTTTTACTTAATTCTAGAGAAAATGTTTTATTTCATTTGAATTTAAGGAAAATACTGGAGAAAAGTAAGGAGGGTGCATAAATTTGAAACGCTTCAAATTGTTCTTCCAGATTCTCTGTTTCTCTTTTCTCTCACATCCTTAAGTGAAAATTTCATTAAGTCTTAAATTGTTGTTTTTAAGGACCAGTTGCTAAAATAGCTACTCATGATTTTCTTCTCCATTTCTTTTTCCTTTGCCCTTTTTGTTCCTCCTCTGACCAATACCACCCCATTCTTAGTATTTAGCTCCCAAATTAGTCAATATAATTTTCCTCAGTGCATATAAGGCTCTTGAAACTATTCAAAGGGTGTTCACCGCCTTTTCTCTGTCCTTGACCAGGAGAGGACATCAGGTCCCTCTCTTCCTCTCTAGTCCTCTTCATGATATTTGCTCCCATCCCTTCTGCAGAAAAAAGACTCCTTCTTAAGCTCTTTCTGTTAGAGTTATTCTCATTTAAAGGTGGGCAATACAAACTTCATCTTGTCACTTAGCAGACTTGGTAACTTTTGAGGAAATTCCTCTACATTTAGAATCATGCCCTCTCTCACACACACACACACAGAGAGAGAGAGAGAGAGAGAGAGAGAGAGAGAGAGAGAGAGAGAGAGAGAGAGAGAGAGAGAGAGAGAGAGAGAGAGAGAGAGAGAGAGAGAGAGAGAGAGAGAGAGAGAGAGAGAGAGAGAGAGAAAGCGAGCTGCCCCAAATCCCACTCTCATTCAGGACTTGGAAAGTTCTGGGAGAATATCATCTATCCTACTTACTCAGGAATGCATTTTAATAATAACTTCCTCACTCCAAGGAAACAACGCAGACACAGTTGAACTTGAAAAGTTTTCAAATCAGAACTCTCTTACTATAAACTGAATATCCAAAATCACATTCAATCAAATTTATAAATTTTCACTTACAGAAGTTACTAATTTCTTATCTCAAACCATGCCACATAAGATGATAATTTGGACTCCTTAATTAGATAAATATGCAATAAATTGACTTGCCTGCTTATAAAATTTATGACTTTATTTGCTTAATTATGTCCAGAATTGCTATTCACTAGAAATATCAGTAGGCTGAACAAATGTTCTTATGTTTTCATTTCAGTGGCTTAGTAGAAAAGAAAAAATCAATTAAGAGCTCTTGATCTACATTCAAATAGCAGAAAAATATTTTCAAGAAATGTTGATAAACTAGTTCTTAGCTAAGAAGAATTCACTTATAAAAATATTTCATTGAATATTTTTAGTGAAACATTATCAAATTTAGAATACTCATGAGAAAAATTGAAGTATCATATTGCTATATGTAACTTCATTTATATGATTGTTAGTGTGCTGATCTTCAAATCAATATGTCTACATAAAGGAAGAAGCTTTCCAAAATTATAATTGTCTTAGAACTTAATTTCTGTGTTCATAACTGAAAGCTGTTTCCAAATCCTCTTAAAGTAGATTAATAACAAAGTAAGTTAGTCATAAGACTTCCTGTTACAAACTGTGAGGCTATAATGCTTCAGTAAGATTAGTTTTAAATTCCTTTCCAGATTTACATTTCACAAACCTTGAATTTCGTCATTTAAAAATGATGCATTTTTAAAAAGTCAGCAATACAGCCTAACTAATATCCATTCAGATAATATTGTTCAGCCTAAAGAGTCATTCATATAATCTGGTGAAATTTGGAATTGAAATACAAGGATATAGCTTAAATTCATTTTACAACAGAAATATTGTAAACAAGCTCAGCCAGCTCAGAAGTCAACCGAACTTGCAAACTCTCTCAGGGAACTGCATAGTTCATGTAGTTCTGGAACTTCTATGTTTTTCTGATCTAGAGTTTAAGCTATCTTGGAAAGGTCCTTAGAACATGTGGCACATTTGATATATTATATACAAATGTTGATTTGCCGTGATGTACACCTTAAACCTATATAATGCTATGACAATATTCATTCAATAATATTAATTTAAAAATACTCAATTTCAGAATTGTCTCTAGAAAACAGGGAAATGATGAATGACTTCCAAGTGAACTGAATGCGCCTGACCAAATACAGAATTCAGACACATTTGTAGAGGCTTCCAAATAGCTTATTATTATAATTCCAGATCTAATGCTTCCAGGTTAAATGAAAAGATAACAAAATATATGAGCATGCATTTGAACATATTTTTTCTCATTGCGGGTCAGTATTATTTATGCCCATTTTTAATTGTACACTCAGTTGTTCATAAGTATTTGGATATTTACAAGTATTGTACCTCCTTCTCTTCTGGTTGTGTCATCTTCCTCTGCCACTCTCTTAGAAAGACACTTGTGATTGAATTTAAGGTCTACCCAGATAATATAGGATAATCTTACCATGTAAAGATCCTTGACATAATCATATATGAAATGATCCTTTTTCCTTGTAAGGTGATCTTCACAGTTTCCTGGGATTAGAAATTGATATCTTTAGGTGGCCATGACTCAGCTCACTGCACAAAGTGACCCAGTACCACAAAGAGCAGCCAGCGGTCCTGACCGGCAGCAATGTCCGTACATCCTCTCAGGGTTTCCCTTGGCTTTGTCTAAGCTGACTAGCCTAAATGGGTGGAAAAACCAGGTTTTTTTCTTCACAGGCCAAGAAGCAATCATGACTATGGTTGAAATTATAAGACTATGCAGCCAATGCTTGCACTGTTGCAGGAATACATAATCTTTATTTTAATTGAAAAGCACGTTGGCATGCTCAGAATTGAGATACTTGTCCACAGACAAGCTCAGAACTTGACGTATAATAGAAGGTCACTAAATAAGTGTTTAGCTGAGTTAAGGAATACCATAAAGATATTTGTAAAAGGGTATTTGATTTGGAAACAAAATACTTCTAGCTTAGTTTATGACACTAAAAATCATAGCAAACACACCAAAATATTTGTGTTTCTGTGAAGGCTTTTTGATTGCAAGAACCTTAGCTCTATGCAAGATAGGAGGATCAGTTGAGGTAAAACAAGAATATACATACTGTACTTTAGTTGACCCCAAAGCAATTCTTCACACCTCTCATTAACCCTATGCATTTGCCTCTTCTATCTACTCATTGTGTTTTTCTCCAAATACACCCATCTTTTCATGATTTAGGATCAAATGGGACTTGTGATAAATACCCTATTTAGTTAATATTTTAATGGCTATTGGCAATTTCCTTCTCAGTGACTTACTTCAAAAGACAAAGATTTTGATTGTCCCAGCTCATCTTGAATCAGTAATATAGCCCATGTCACAGATTAGCTGACTTGGAGACCTGGTCAATTATCCTTCCAGGACAGGAGTGGAAGTAAGGATAAAGGCAAGGTCACTTAGTTAAAAATCACACAATATTGGGTAGAAGTAATTATGCTAGAGGCTATACCCAGAAGTACAAGAATGGTCAGGCATTCTAACGCAAATCAACGACAGTCTTCTTTTAGAAATCTGGATCATTAAAATTTAAATAACTCCTCGTAAAGACAGCATAAATGTAAAGGTTAAAATCTTCAAAAGCAAAATATGCCATCTGGTTGCTATAAGCATTTTCTGCAGAATGGATTTTTTTTATAATTATGCTCAAAATTTAATGTCATAGTCACAATGTATCACCATTCTCTCTCTTCATCTCTGCTTTTTCCAAACCTTCAATACATTCATTAAAATTTCCTTTGCTTTTTAAACTTATTTCCAGCTTCTCCTTTTCCCCATTTCCTTTCTCACTGACCTTCACAACAGAAAGGAACTTGTGTTCTATAGGTCTTAGAGCTCAAAAAAAGAATACATTTCTTATCCCCTACACAGCTATTTCTAAACTACCTTATTCTAAAAAAGAAACCAGATGCTTTGCTTTCTGCTTAGTTGGAAGACTACTCTTAAATACTAAAGACATCAAAAAGAAGAGAAACCAACATAGATTAAAAATCTCAAGCCAGACCAGTACTAGTACCTAAGAGTTTACCTGACTAATTCCTGAAATATATGATATAAATCATAGTGAAGAAGATGTACTTGGACAGGAGACTAGCTTTTTGTTCATGCAACATTATAGAGTTCCACTCTGAATTGAGAACAGTGCAAGACACTGAATGACCCAGGATAGTGACCCAGGATAGTCTGTGGTCTTAAAGACGTTCCCCAGCATTTGAAATAGGCATGGAGCAAATTATTGCAATATAGTATCCATGCAGAAAAAAGAAGTTTGTATATAATGCAGTGGCAGCTTGAAGAATCCAGACAGACTGTCTTAGGTTTTCAAGAAATGTTTCAACCAGTATATCTCATGTTTGGCATATGAAAGACATAGAAGAATTCCCCAGCGAAGAGAGAAAAGGGCAACTGTGGTACAAAGATTAATATGTGAAAATTTTTCCATTTACATGAATAAATATACTGGGATATTGAGGCCTAGTGGTTAGCAGTTCAATGACTAGAATATTTAGGATATGTGACAAGAGAGGGCATACCAATGAAACAAAAAGTGTAGATTGAATCCAAATGGTGAAGGAATTGGGGATTACGCACAAGAATATGGGTTTACCTTAGCCACTGGAAGACACACAAGATTTCGAAATATAAAAATATGATCAGATTTGGGTTTGGAGAGGAAAAGATATGAGTAAATTGGTCTGCTGGTGGGAAATCATTTGGGAGGCATTTATAACAATTTAAGTGAGAAATCACAGAGGCCTGGGAAAAAAGCTTGGAAATGAGTGGGATTATGAGAGAGAGGTTTGAGAAACATTTCAAAGGAAGAATCAACTAGAATTTTCATACTAAGTGAGAAGAGAAACATGGCATCTGCTTTGCCAGGGCTTGTTAGTTTGATTAAACACAGTAGACAGTACTGTTAACCGGACTTGAAGGAAAGCGGAGTTGGAACAGGTTTAGAGGATTTGGGTTGAGAAAAGGGGCCTAGGCATGGGGACTGAACAGCACTAAAAGTGAACTTGGGATAAGATTGGGTAGCATTTAAAATCAGGCAAGACAACTCTGACTATACTAAAAAACTGTACATTGCATATTTCAAATGGGTGAAATGAATGGTATGTGAATTATAGCTCAATACAAATGTTTAAGGAAAAAAAAACAAAACTGGCAGATCAGGGAGAAAGACTCCACAAAAATGACAGAGTAAATGTAAGAGAATTTCAAGCAGGAGAAGGTAAATATCCTTTAGATTGCTCCTTAATTTTTTTTTCTGTTATTCTTTATTTTATCATTCCTGATTCTAGTTCTAATCTCAGGCATATTGTTTTTAGTCCCCACTAGAAAGAACTTGCAGCACAGTGATAATGAAATCCAATTTTGAATAGTTCTCACCCAGTGATGAATTTATATGCACCAGAATTTTCATAAAAGGGAAATGTGACTGAAGATAAATTGTAGATTTTATTCAATTGAGCATAAACAGACAATCACAGGAACTAGATGCTCTATATATTTAACTTAATTATAAAATGTTTTATTTGTTTAAATTTTAAAAACAATTTTGAACAACCAACCATATCAGGGAATCTTGAGAGAGAAACTTTTTATCTAACACACCATAATAAATAAATTCTCTCTCTCTCTCTATGTATATATATATACATATACATATATACATACATACATACATATCAACTACATATAAATATTTGCTAAGAAGTCAGTATTATGAGTTTTTAATTCTGAATGTTTTTGTTTTTTAATAAATTCTTATTAAACTAAGTTTATAATCTTATGTAATGTTTAGCTATATCACATTATAATTGGACATCTCTATATACTGTATCATGAGCACCAGCAAAAGTCTAATTTCCAGACACCACCATATATCTGACCCTGTTTACACGTTTTCCCACCCATTTCCAACTCTATCCTTCTGGAAACTACCTATCTGTTCTTTATATATAAGGGTTTGGTTTTGTTTCTTGTTTATTTATTTATATTCCACATATATGAAGTTATACAATATCCTTCTCCATCTGACTGATTTCACTTAGCATAAGTGATAGAACTTCCAGTTCTATCCAAAAATGGCAAGATTTCATAGTTTTTATGGCTGAGTAGTATTCCACAACTTCTTTATTCATTCATCTATTGATAGACATGTAGATTGTGTCCATATCTTGGCTATTTTGAATAATGCTGCCATCAACATATAAGACATTTTTTTTAACTGATATTTTATTTTTCTTTGGGTAAGTAAGTATTCAGAGGTGGAATTGCTGATTCATATGATAATTTTCTTCTTAATCTTTGGAGAAATCTCTATATTGTTGCTGCATGGCTGTACCAACTCACATTCCTACCAGTAGTGCACAGGGCTCCCTTTTCTCCATTTACTCAGCAGTGCTTGTTGTTTTTTGTCTTTTGGATAATAGCTGTTCACACATGTGTAAGGTGATATCTCACTGTGGATTTGAAAAGATATTCATCATCCCTATTGTTAAGGAAATACTAAATATCTTTAAACTAGTAATGAAGCTTTAATATACTTACTGGCACATTATGGATCACTGCATGATACCAAAATTATACAGTATATTTTTACATGCTAAAAGTTACAACAGTAAATTATCTGAAAATTTAAGAATGAAAGTAACACCAAAATAGCACTATACTCAAATTTTAAAGGAAAAGAGAAAAAGCTAAATCTATGTATATTACTATGTAAAAATAATTTTAGATAAAAATGATCTCAGTAAAGTTCTTTGAATTTTTGCACTTGTAAAGCTTTAATTATATCCTTATGTTTCTTTCCCATGTGTTGTCTTTTTGTATTGTGTAACTCTGGGTATAAATAATATTTATCTTTTATTTATATGCATTTTCACAAATTATAGAGATTGATTAGAGAGTCATATATGTGTATATATGTATATATATATATTTATATATCTGAATGTTTGAAAGCAGCTAAAGGCAAGACTGAGGAAATGTGGTAGATCAACACTGTTGGCATAGTCTCAGATTAATAAGTCTGATTTTCTTGTAGTCACTTTGTCCAGTACTAACTTTTATAGAGCTACTTTCTTATTACATAAGAATAAATGAGTAAATACATATATAAATGAACAAACATTTGAAAGTCCTTAGCATTTATAATGTCTGAATAATAACTCTCAGTAGATAACAGAACACACACACACATTCAGGCACAAGTTATAAGATTTTCTATTTCAAGGTTTAAAGAACATCTGGTTCATTTGGTGACATATATCATAATTTTTTAAATATGGAGTGACGAAAGTCCAAAAGAATAAAATGTAGTGGAAAGATATTCAGCATTATTGGAAATTTATTTTTATTGCAAAACAGTAAGATTTATGACTGAGTCATGAGGATTAGCAGTTCTGTTTTCTTTCTCACTTTTTGAACAAATAAATCACATTAACAATATATTTGTAAAGTATCTTCATGGTACAGTATAATTCTAAGTTACATAATAAATAATGATGAGAAAACTTACTAAGCCAATTAAAATTTATATTCCAAATTCTCTAGTAATTTTATTTATAATTATTTTAGAGGTCTTTGAAGGTTTCCGTCTTACTGACCTGAATTTAATTACTGCTTAATGTATTTTATGCACATATGTTCAAAATTTGTAAAAAGTTTACATAGATTTTTAATCTGTATGTCATGTCCTAGTTGAAAGGCTTATGAAAATTAGGAGAACAAGTAAAGAGTAAAACATTGCTGTGCGTTCTTTCACATCTTGAATTTAACAGAGTATAAATATTGTTCATTTAGAAAACCATTCTTAAGCATAATTTCTGGGTATAAATAAAAAAGATTCATAATTTTATAAAGAAAAACTAGCTAGCCGGAAGCAGGGCAATTAACTAAATGTCGATTATGGGAAGCTGATTTTCTGATAGAATAAAATAGAGGGAATATTTCAGGACTTATAACAAATATTATGAATTCAAATTTTATATTATTTCTTTCTTCATGAGTTCTAAGGATATCTGTGAATTCTAGTGTTATTCTCAGAGCCTTGTGGTTAGTGTAGTGACAGCAAGAGAGATTTTCAGGGCTCAAGTTCCCTGAACTGTCTGCCCCACAGAGTTCTGTAAACACCATCTGTAGGCTCCTTTGCCTCTAAATAAACCATTTGCTTTTTTTAGGGACGTTAAAAGACCTTTTCCATAAATATGGTCTAAATGACAGCAATACTCCTCCAACAATTCTAAATTCAGATAAAAATATTCTCTTACAACAAGGTTCAAATTATTAAACCCGAACCTTCTGGAACAACTATGTTAACTCAAAATATAAATATCCCAGGAGCAAGTTATCTTTTCCATGAATTTTATCCAAGTCTCTGTCCCACCATAACTTGCCTCCCCAACTAGCATCTGTCATAGAAGGTTGTCGACCAGGCAAGAACGTCTGAGACACACGGACAAAAGGAGACAAGTTTGGGGATGTTTTCTATGGCCCTTCTGTTATCCAGATGTGTCCTCCTCATTCCGGAGCATCCTCAAAGGTCATTCTTACTCCAGACTCTGCTCTGACCTTTTGGAAGCAAGGACAACGTTACTTCGTCAATACTATACTTCGAGGCATATTGAGCTGACTATCCAGAAAAGTCTCTCCTTTATCCTTTTAAGATTACTATAGATTTAAAAAATCTATATAATGTTATGCTACAATGTTCTTTCAGTAATATTAATTTTAAAAATGTTGTCTTAAACAGCTATTGAAGTGTGTACATTGATGTCAAAAAGAGGAAATAGAGATCATTATTTTCTGATTAATTTAAAATAAATATAAATTGTATGATTTTTGTTGACATACTTCATTATCATATCAAGAGAGGCTGGTATGGAGAAGAAATCCATAGGCAGAATCTTAAAATGTCAATCAATAATCACCTAGAAAATGATTTTGTGTGTTTTTTTTTAAATATAAACAAAACATCAATTAAAAAAAGAGCAGCTGTGCGAATGAGGGAAAAAAAAAGATTACTGACATTTATCATCAAAGAAAAAAATCACACTCTGAGTTTCCTGAGTTTCCATAACAGAGAAAAACAACTGGGAAGCTATAAATATTTCCAGATTTGCAAGTCTGATGGATACAGGGAATGACTCTTCTGTTTAAAGACCAAGTTGCCAGGCTTCCGCTTAGCAAGAGAGTCCAAGGACCAGTTGGCTCAATTTTCCCTAAATTCTTATTAACATACTGAGACAATAAACTAAAAATTATGTAAAAACATTTATATCTTCATTGTAGAGTAGGAATGACACAAATTGACATCCTGAGATTAGAGCAATACTTTTTTAAGAGAAAGGAAGCATGCAAGAATGAAGACAAGAAGATAAGCAGGCAGGAAGACAGGGAGAAGGGAGAATAATTTTTTGTTTATGTATTTAGCTGTTTGTCTTGTTTGTCCTCCCAAACCCACCACCCCAAACCCCACCAGGGTCTGAACCTGGATTTTGAGGTTCTATGTGGATCATGCTGCTGTGGCTGCAAGCTTAACACCTGAACAACCAGGGTGCAGTGAGGGAAAATTTTTGCAATATACCAAATTAATGGAGTCAACTAAGAAAAAAAAATCCTAAATCAACTCATACTCAAACTGGTCCAGTGTGGTTGGGAAGAAGAACTTAGGAAAACATTTTGATTTATGCTGCCTTATTCATTTTAAACTTCTATGCCTTACATCCACTAGACATTAAATTGCCAGTGAAAAATACCGCCCACATTTTGGAAGGCAGAGACTGCAAAAGGAAAAAAATCATTATAGGCCAGAGGAGAAAAAAAAGTCCTCAAAGAAAGGCATAATAAGTGATCTTGTACAGTATGTACACAGCCTGAACCAAAAAAGACTACTTTCTAAGCAATGGGAATGCAGCAAGTAAAAGAGAATATACAAATGTCACCTCTCCACTTATTCTAAAATAAAGTCACTAAATATTGTATCTGTCAAGACTCATTCTGTCGGAACTGACCAGAAACCTATATCATCTTAAGCCAAAGAGAGACATTTATTGGCTAACATATCTCCAGTGAGATCAGAGGCAAAATTGACCTCAGGGACAACTGCATCCAAGAATCTCTCCTTCTTTTCTGCCTTACAATTTTTGTCCTTCCATCCTCCCTTTCTCTCTCCCTCCCTTCCTTTTTCCCTTCCTCCCTCTCCCTCTCACTTCTTCTCTTTCTCCCCCTTTCCCATCCTGCCTTCATTTTTCCAGACCTTCTTTCACTTTTCTCTTCTGCATATCACCTTTCTTCTAATTGCAGACAGCCAGCCTCCATGTAGTAGGGGAACAGGCTTTTTGCAGGTCTGTACTCATATCCTAATAGATAGCAAGAGAAAGAAAAGATGTTTTCACTGTCACACCATTTAAACTTGAAGGACACTGAGAGCATTATCTAGGGTTACATGGTCATCTCTATGGCAGGGGAGAGAGTAACATGACCAGAAGGGCCTGGATCACATATCCCTGTCACCATGGTTGGGTGGGGGGATAGGAGTAATCCAAAGTAAGAGCAAAATGCTTTCAATAAAAGAGTATAAAATAGCGTTGAGTGTTTATTGGAAGTGCCTACAAAGATCAGAACTTTTATTTGGTTAGAATTAAACTTCTCTCCAAGTATGGATTTCTTTTACATAATGTTATTGTGATATACTTGAAGCACATCAAACTTCACATATTAAAATGTGAAATTCGATCAGTTTTGACATATGTATGTGACCTGAGTTTATTACCACAGCAAGATAATGAATACCTCTAATTACTTAAGAAAGGTTTCCTCATGTTTATTTGCAATTCATTCTTCTCTACACACTTTATCTAGGCAACTTCTGATTTATTTGCAATAGCTATAGATTAGTTAGCAAGTTAGAGAATTTTGTATAGGTAGAATCAAACAGTAAAGGCTCATTTTTGGTCTGACTTCCTTTATTCAAGATATGTTTGAGAATCCTCAATGGTGTTGTATACATCAATAGTTTATTCCTTTTTATTAATAATTGTATTGAGTTTAAGGAAATACTTATAACTTGTTTGTCCATTCAATTGTTGATAGGCATTTGGGTTGTTTTCTCTTTAAGATCCTTAAAAGTAAAGTTATTATAAACTTTTTGTAAGAACATATGTTTTTGTTTTTCTAAGTAATTACCTGAAATTTAATGATTGGGTCTTATGGTTAGTCTATGCTTAACTTTTTAGGAAACTTTCAGATCATTTCTAAAGTAGTTGTACCATTTCACTTCCTCATCAGCAATGTCTGAGTGTTGCCCCACATCCTTACCAACTCTTGGAATGACTAGTCTTTTATACTTTAACCATGCTGAATGTGGAATAATATGCTGTTTTTGTTTTAAAATGCATTTACCTTATGCCTAATGATATTTAACGTTTTTAATGTGCATAGTGTCCACTTTTGGACTGACATGTAAACATTTTTAAAATAGGTTACTTCTCCTTTTGTTGAAAGTTGCAAGAGTTATTTATATGTTCCGATTCTAAGTTCATTGTCATAGATAGATAGCTAGACAGAGTCAGTATTTTCTCAACCCAACTAAAGTATAATTTTAAAAAAATGTTTAATGTTTGTGCCTTGTTCCCAGCATAGTTCCTGAAATCCTTGGATTTCCTGTCATAGAAATGTTTTTGTTATTCATAACAAACCTCTTGTATAACATCCCAGTTTATGCTAAGGAGGTGAAGGCACCCTAAGGTAGAACCCCTAGATAGCCTCAGATTTCAGCTGGTCACCAGAAAGACCAAGCAATTAGAGGATTAGAACTTTCACAAGATTACCTGAGAGAGAGGGTTCACCCAGACATTGAGCTCTGTAAAAACTCTTCAGCATGGAGATCCAGAGAACTCCTGAGTTGGTGAATATATTCATGTGCTTGAAGAGTGTCACACCACAACTGCATAAGGACAGAAGCTCCTAAGCCCAGGATTCTTCTGTACTTTGCCTTAAATGCCTCCTTAGTGCTATTCATCTGTTTTCCTTATAATAAACCAGTAAACATAAGTCAAGCGCCTTCTGAGTTCTGTGAGTTGTTCTGGTAAACTATCATATCTCTGGAGGGAAATCCTTAGTATATAACTGATTGGGACCTGAGACATGACAATGGCATCTAAAGTGGAAAGTGGTAGACTTTTGGGACTGAGTCCTTAAGCAATAGAATCTGGGCTAACTCCATACTAGAATGGAACTGTAAAATACCCATTAGGGTATCTGGAGAATTATATAATGGATTATTGATATTGAAAAACATCTTAAACTTGCCTTTCCATTTTCTTACACTTTCTTTCAAAGACCAAAGCTTTTACTTTGATGCAGTTCATCAAATTTTTCTTTTCTCGTATGTTTTCAGTAAATTTTTTTTGCCTAATCTGTGGAAAACTCTAATACTGTTGTATTTATGTTTAATGCTGAAGACTGAAGATACAGGGTGAGCAATTCTGAGTGAAAGATTGATGTAAAGGGAGGAAGAGGGAAGACAAACTGGGACTTATGAGTATGAGCTGCCTGGATCCATCAGGCGTACTACACTCAAATCAGTTCTTAAATGCCTTCACCACAACAAAGTACATGTCCTGCAGTAGAGGTTGACATATGCATCATGAAGGTAAACACACAAATGGGTCAGGAGAAGAAGTGAAGGAGGAGTAAGGAAAAAATGAGTAGTCACAGTCCTGGGTGTTGTTCCACGACTACAAATGAGCTAGCAAATGAGCAACAACAGGTGAGCAAAAGGTATCTGCTTAAATATCTCAAGAAATTATATAATTACTGCTTCTGTGGAAATGGTGGTGATTTTAATTTGATATATACAGATATATATCTACTATATGCATACATTGAATCTATATAATGTTATGATGCAATGTTCTTTCAATGAATTAATTTTTAAAAACAACAACAACATTGCTACTTCTTAAGTTCTGCATCTTAAATCTGTGGCCAACCCAAACTGTAGTTAACCAGGGAAAGGAATTTCAGGAAACAGTTCATTCTGGGCAAGGTGACATAAAATCCCCTCTTTTATCAACTTGCCCTATATAAATATCTCTAGAGCATATTTAATTTCCAAGTAGAAGTAATAACAAAGTCATGTTTCCACCAAACATGAGGACTACAACAAAAACAAAGTTTCTGTTTCCTCATAAATGAATGTAAAAATGTTTCTTTATGGTGGATTGATTTTCATTCTTCCAAATTATTTACACTCATCATGTGATAGCTTGTAACAAAAATATTTTTAAAATGAGATACAAAGTAAAACACTATTATCAGATGTTAGATAGAAGATATACGGAAAAAGGAGAGATATTTTTAATGGTTAATACATTCACATCAAAATAAAACTTCTGTTAAAATTGGAATGATGCAGAAACATTAGCTGACCCCTTCAAAAGAATGACCTGATAATTTCTGAAGATTTTCATGATTGTCTAAAAGAAAAAAAAACCACCAGTTAAGAATACTCTTTCCTACAAAATTATAATTCAAGCATGTTGGAGAAATAAAGGTCTTTAATGGTAAAGAAAAGCTACAGGATTTTTCTATCACCAAGCCTGCCTGTCCAAATGTGTTGAAAGGAGTTCTACAACAGGGAAAGTTAAAAAAAGAATAATCAAATCCAGATAATTGTGATAAACAGTAAAATAGAATCAGAAACAAAGAGAGTCAACAATAGAAAATAAAATAATCACCAAAAAGAGAAAGAAAAAAATGGAACCTGAATGGGCATACAAGTAGGAAACGGTGTCACCTACTGCAAAGTGGTATAATTAGAGCTAAATCCCATAGTGGCCACAAAACAAAACCTTAAAGATATACATCTAGGAGAATAAGCAGAGAGAATCAACAATGAAAAATATCTAAAGAAATGGAAAATATAAACAAATGAAAAATAAGCCGAGATACAGTACAAAGAGAAAACAAAGGATCCAATGATAGCAGTAAAGCCACACATATTAATAATCACCTTATGTGAATGAAATGAACTCACCAATTAAAAGATAGATCACGGCTGAATGGATTAAAAAACAGAACCCATTAATATTATGCCAACAAGAAACCCACAGCATATCTGGAGACAAACATAGGTTGAGGGTAATTAAGGGCTGCAGAAAATATATCAAAGCAACAGGGATAAAAGGAAATCAGGAACTTTAACACTAATATCAGACAAGATAAACATCCACCTAAAATGAATAATGCATAGCAATGATGAATGCTGCATTATGGTCAAGGGAGTAATTCATCAAGGAGAAATAACTGTCATATATAGCACACCTGGAAATTTGAGAGCTGTTAATTCTTGATGAATTTATATATGTGCACCTAAATATAAAAAACAAATACAGAGCTAAAGGGAGATATTGACAGTAACATAATAGTAGTATTTGTCTTCAATACCCCAATTACATCAATAGATAGATCATTCAGGCAGAAAATCAGTAAAGAAACAAGCATCCTAAATGATGCTAATAACATGGATTTAACAGACATATACAGAGCAATCTACCCCAACAACAAAAAAATTATGCGTTCTTCTCAAGTGCACCTGGAACATTCTCAAAGATAGACCATCGCTTGTGACACAATACAAGTCTCAGTAAAATTGGCAGGATTGAAATTATAGAAAGCATCTTCTCCTACCACAAGTGTATGGAATGAGAAATGAACCAGAAAAACAAAACTGGAAGAACAACCAAAATGTGAAGATTAAACAACATGCCTCTGAATAATTCCTGGATCAAGGAGGAAATTAAAGACAAATTTAAAAATTATTGGAATCAAATGATAATGAAGATATGAGCTACCAGAACATGTGGGATGGACAAAACAATTCTAAAAGGGAAGTTTATAGTGAGGAAAATGCACAACAAAACCCAAGAAAGATCAAATTAAATATCTAACCAAACACTTGAAGGAACTAAAAAAAGAACAGCTAAAAATATCCTTAGAAGGAAGTAAATAATAATTAGAGCAGAAATGAAAAAAATTGTAAACAAAAAGACTATCCAAAAGATCAATGAAACAAAGGAATAGTTATTTGAAAATATAAAATGGATAGACCCTTAGCTAGACTCACAAAGAGAAATAAGAGAAGACCCTAATAGCAGTAATCAGGAATAAAAATGAAGCGAGAATAACAGCTATCACAGAAATACAAAGGATTATAAGGCACTACTATGAGCACTTATATGCCAATAAATTCATTAATCTTGAAGAAATGAATAGATTTCTAGAATTCTACAATCCCTTAAAGCTGAACCAGGAAAACATAGATAACTTGAATATACCAATTAAAAGCACAGAAGTTGACGTTGTAATCAAGTCTCCCCAAAAATAAAAGTCCAGAACCATATGGCTTCACTAGCAAATTCTACCTAATATTCAAAGATAAACTCAATCCTATCCTCTTTAAATTCTTTCATAAAATTAAAAAAGGAAAGTAAATTTCCAAATCCATAAGGTTAATATTATCCTGATGCTAAAAAAGAAAATTATAGACTGATATCACTGATGAATATACATTCAAATGTCTTCAACAAATTGTCGGCAAGCTGGATAGAACAACACATTAAAAATTATACGACATGCGCAAACAGGGTTTATTTCAGGGATGTAAGAATGGTTGAACATATGAAATTAATCCATGTAACATACCACACAAAGTGGAAAATAAAAATAGATGCAGAAAAAGCATTTGACAAAATTCAATACCCATTTGTGATTTAAAAAAAAAACCTCTGACAAAATGGTAAAATAACATACCTCAACATAGTAAAAGCCACTTATGACAAACCCACAGCCAACATCATACTCAGTAACAACAACAACAAAAAATAACTGAAATCCTATCCTCTAAGATCTGGAACAAGGATGCCCATTCTCACCACTATTATTCAAATAGGTTTGGAAGTCCTAGTTAGAGCCTTAAGTCAAAAAGTGGATGTTAAGGAAATCCAAATCAGAAAAGAAGAAATAAAACTGTCATTATTTGCAGATAGCATGTTATTATACTTAGAAAACCATAAAGGCTCCACCAAAAATGCTAGAAACAATAACTAAATACAAATATAGATGTGCTCAATACACAAAAAGAATAGCATTCCTATGTGCAAACAATGAAATAAAAGTAAAAGAAAATAATAACAGAATCCTATTTACCAAAAACGATAAAATATCTGGGAATAAACTTAACAAAGAAGGCGAAATACTTCTATATTGAAAATAAGTCATTAGCAAAAGAAATAGAAGGCACAAAGAAATGTCTATGCTCATGAATTGGAAGAATTAACATAGTTAAAATGGACATCCTACCCTAAGCAATATACAGATCAACAATATACATATTTAATGAGATTTCCCTCAAATCTTCAGGGACATTATTCAAGAGAATTAAACAAACAATATTAAAGTTTGTATGGTACCACAGAAGACCTCAAATAGCAAAAGCTATTTTCAGAAAAAAAGACGAATCATATTATCTGGCTTTCAAATGTGTTACAGACTAATATGAATGTATAGTATTGAAACAAAAGCAGACCTGTGGAATAAAATCATGAGACCAGGAATGAAAAACACCTATTTGAGAAATAACCTATGATAATGAGGCCCAGAGGACACCATGGAGGAATAAAAGTCTATTCAACAAATGGTGCTGGAAAAATGGAATGACATCTGCCGAAGAAAAAAAAGGAAATTAGATTATTCATTAACAATGTATACTAAAATTAACCCAATGTATATCAAAGACCTGGGCATAAGACCTGAAGTCATAGAATACATAAAAGGAAATACAGGAATAATAATGCTCCATGACATCAGTTTCAAAGATGTCTTTGGGGGGAGTGACATAGATGACAAAAGAAACAAAAATAAAACTAAACAATTGGAACTACATCAAACTGGAAAATTTCTGTGCAGCTTGAGGAATCACCACTAAAAGAAAAACTAAATGGGAGAAGATATTCATACAACATACGTCAGATAGGAGTTTGATCTCCATAATATATATATATATATATATATATATATAAAACTCAACAATAAAAAAGTAAACAACCCACTTAAAAAAATAGGCAGAAGAGTGAATAAATAACTTTCTAGCGAAGACACACAAATGGCTTACAGTTATATTTTAAAAATGCTCTATGTCACTCACCTTCAGAAAAATACAAATAAAAACCATAATAAGATATTACCTCACACCAAAGACAATAATCTATATAAAAAGTCAGAAACAGGTGTTGGAGAGGGTGTGGGAGAAAATTAATTCTCCTTCACTATTGGTGAGAATGTAAATTAGTGCAAACTCTCTGGAAAGCAGTGATGATTCCTCAAAAAATAAAAATGAAATTGCAGTTTGATTCAGCAATTCCACTCCTAGTCACATACACAGAGAATACAAAAACACTAATCAGAAAATTATATACACCCATGTTTTCATAGCAGCACAATTTATAATAGCCAAGACATGGAAACAACCTAAATGCCCTTCAACAGATGACTGGATAATGAAAATGCTATATATGTGTATAAATATATATATATATATATTCAATGGAATTTTATGCAGCTGCTTAAAAATATGAAATCATACCCTTTGCTATAACCTAGATTGAACTGGAGGGGAAAATGTAAGTTAAATTATACAGAAAGACAAAGAGAAATGCAGGATGACTTTGCTACTATGGATTTTACTAATATGAGAAAAATAAAGAAACAAAAGAAATAAACCATAACAAAATTCACAGGCAAGATTATGGCTATGGGAAGAGTGTGGGGTGGGGCAGAAGGAGGGAACAAGGTGGCGGTAAAAGGCAGTAGAACTCTGGTGGTGGGTGTGGTTTGAAAAACACATAGACTGAGGTGCACTTGCAATCCTAAAATGCATACAGCAATATAAAGAAAAGAAATAATAAACTCCTTTGAAAATAAGGAACAAATGCTATTAACTATTACAGTAATCAGTTCTCTAGATGATCATATGGTCATAACTGCTTTATAACTAAGTTCTTCTACTGATTCAAAAGTCCCTTTGCCTTCAGGACATGTCTCAGCTGGTGGTGATTGAGCACTCTGTGAGGGAACTGAAACCTTCATTCCCCAATGATCTGGTCATTAGAAGTCCAGCCTAAATTGAATTTTTTTCATTGACTTTAATCTCAGAACATGAAAGAATTAAGAAGTGCCCCAAGGGATCTCCTATATTGCAGACATACAGCTCCTTCTCCCCACTGGAGTAGCATCTCATTTGCTCCTTAATGATTTTGATCAGTCATCCCAGTCAATATAATAACTACGTTCTTTGTCTGTTAGTTCATTGGATTAAGCATCTCAAAGTAGCCAGGTAAAAATCTCAACTTCCAGTTTTGTGAAATTATTGTTGTTTCCCATGGCAGAATTAAGGGAATTAATTCCCTTTGGAATTAAGATAGACAGAGAAACAGAGTCTAAAGTCGCAGAAAGAGAAAGCACAAAATTTTCTCATGAATCACCAGGTGTCAGCAAAAGACATCCAATTCCTGATTCTTGGATACCTGAATCCTCAGTATGGACTGGAAAAAGCAATTGATTTAGAGCATATAGTTCATCCAGAAGGAAATTCTGCCAGTTCCCCAAGGTGCTGCCTGCTAGCTGATGCTATATGTGAAACCTCAAAAGCCCTTACTATCAACTGCCTGGGAATGGTGGAGAAAAGTGTAAGACAAGTAAAATCTGCAAGCCAAAAGAGTGTCCACAGAGAATTCCTTTTCATGGACACTGCTCAGGGACAGTACCCACTCTCACAGTGTTGAATCTCAAGCAGAGACAGCTGGAGAGATTCCTACCAAGATAAGTCTCGTTATTTATATGTTAACAAGTTTGCAACACTTGTACAATGTTAGTAGGGGCCAGAGGGAGTGGACACAGTGGGAGGGCTAGAAATTACAAATAAAATTATTTACAGCAATCTTTAAATGACAGACCACATGTCTAAAAGCTGTTACAAATCAGAAGCTTCTGTCCTGGGCAGCTACAGTCCCATGGACTGCAACCTGATGGGACTCATGCCTAACAGGCAAAGTAAAAGGGTGGAATATTTTAAAAAATTATAATCAATAAATGACTATACAGTGAGTCTCTGAAACAGAAGCAATGATGTATGGGATACTGTAACAGTAGACGAGGTTTTATGTAAGTTCATGAATGGTAGCATTGCAGGCAGAGTAATTGTTTAAGTGAGAATAAAACTGTCCATTCCATGATGGAAGTAGTCCAAAGTAATAAACCTGCTACCCTGTAGCTGGTTGATCACTCTGGCGAATGGTGCCGTTGCTGGTAATTAGTGTTGATCTTTGTTGTAGATTGGGAACTCAGTAGTGACTGTAGCCTGGCCAACCTTGGGGAATAGAAGTTCACATTGTTGAGTTCATACATAACTTGGATCGTTCTCACTAGAACCATTTTGTTCACGAGACAATGACAGGAGAGGCTAGAGAATAAAGATGGTCGCTCTCCACAGAATGGGTCACCCTCTCAATTTGATTATTAAAATTGTCCTTTGTAGAGATCACCTTTGAGTAAGCATTCACATGGAACATATATAGATTCATATTCTTACCCCATTTAGATTTCTGTCAGGTTTATCCCCCACCCACCTCATCCTGGTTGTTGGAATGTATACTCTGAAAGTAAGAGCTTCATTAGATTTTATGCTCTCGACATTTTATTTGTCTCACCATACTCTTGGTCCAGGTTCATATTGACAAACTCAAGTGACTGAAAGATCAAACAAATCCTATTTTAGAATCTCTCCTATCTAAATTTTTAGAAATTGAGGAAAATGGGAAAGATACCAGAAGACTAAAGAGCAGTAACTGTTAACCAGTTTTACCCAGAAGCTTCAGAAACCATTCATTAATGCATTCCTTTTCATAATGTCTATTAAATGTCAGTCTGGGCAGTTTTTATTTTATGCTGAAGATAGCAGGAAGCTATTGAAAAGATTTAAGCCTGTCTATGACTGGTTTCATTATATTTGCAGTATTTATGAAAATCTCTGCATTGTGAACTGTGGAACAAAATGAAAGGGGATGGAAACAAAGAGGACACACATTCTTCCTAAATGAGATTAACAGTTGTGATGGTCATCACACCTAAATAAAGCAGAAAAGGAGTGTTATTCATGCTTCTCAGCAAGCTTAGCCTAAGGGTGGTGATGGGGTTTTTATTGGATTAGGAACAAAAGAGAAATTTCAAAGATGAGCTAATACAGTTTTAGAGTATATGTAGATAAGTAAGAGATGAGGAAAATAAGAGAATCAACATTCTACGTGATGATAGAGACCTAGTTTAAGAAGTTTCAGAGTACGAACAATAGCTGAAACTATGGCAATGTCCCAGGACAAAATTATCTGGGGGAACATCAGTCCCAGGGAGCAAATCAAATTCTGGGAAGTTATAATGCATTCAGTGACACACACACACACACACACACACACACACACACACACACACACATACACTCATACACATATGCACGTGAGCACAAAAATTGTTCTATTTTTTAGTTTTGGTCCTCAGGGAATCAATTCATTTGAACTCTTTCAGGCCTAGGTTCCTCTTATGTACAATAATCACGGGCTGTTTAGAAAATTATGCAAAATCCAATTGCATACCTTCACATATTAGGAGTTCATAAGCAAATGGTAGTTATTATTTTTGCAATTAAAATGACAACTTGAAGAATTATGTAGTTATATAATTTGTGACTCCATCCCCCACCTGACATATGAAGGTTTCCCTAAAATAGGATTTGAATTGAGTTTCTCCTTGGTTATTCTTGATTTGGTCTTATTCAGTACATTACCAATACCTGTAAAGAAAAAAGAATGCAGGTTTATATGTTTGCAAATAACATTAAGCCAGGATAAAAAATCTGATATAAAGTTAGAATTCAAAAATAAAACAAAAATAGTATTAGTTTAGATTATTACGTACAATTAGCAATTAAAAACTAAGAATTAACTTACATTAATTCTTTTTGTTCTTCAAATACTCTGAGTTAATTCTCATATTACATATTTTACACTATTGTTTCCTTACCAGAAACGTTCCATTCTCTTGACTGGCTCCATTGTGTCATTCGGATCTCAGTTCCAAGACTGCCATTTTGGAGTGACTTCTCCCAAGCATTCCCTCTTAAACAGCACTATGCTCTGACCTAAAGGCATGTCACCATATTGCTTAATATCATTACCTTATTATATTTCTCAAAGTATAACTAATCTTTTCATAAATCTCAGTTGAAATATAGGGGGGTGCTTCCAATACCAATTTCTCTTACAGGATTCATTTGTGGTCCTACATATACTGGTATCTGAATTCTTCATACCTACACTCAGCTTAAACTTAAGAGTGTGTTCTGGTAACAAATCCAACTTCCTTCTTCTTTTCAGGAAGTTGCACTCTGTAAGCTAGAAAAAGAGTTATTGGTGAAAGCAGGAAGAATAAATAGGGAGGAGATTGCCTGACCTCTGAATGGGGCAGATTCTTGTTTTCTGTTTGGTTTACAGGAGGATGAAAGAACAATTGCTGCATCCCAATCTGTACTCAAGCCACTAGCTTTGCTCCATTTCATCTGACAAAATATCTTCAGACCAGCAATTGCAATGTTTAATTCAACCCCATTAATTTTTTTATAATACTTTATGGAAACTTGTGTAAAGATCCCAGTGGGTTAACTGACAGTTTGTGTCTTTTCATTCTATTTTCAGCATCTTTACTGCTATTTAAGAGAAAGGCTAATGGGAATCACTTAGGGGCTACTATCTAGAAAATGTTTTAACAACTTCAATCTCCCGATTCATCTCTTGAAATTCTTTTGCATGTACTTTTAGCTGCTCTAGGATAAGTTGCTAGTCATTCTTTAAACATATGAGAGTAACATCATTCCTATACCTATTAAGCTTCACCGTGTTGATTAGGTTTATTTTTGCCATCTCCTTAAAATCCTTCTGTCACCTTCCACCCCTTAATTATATACAACTTGGTTTCTTGTGATATCATAGGCTGGATTCATGGTTGTAAATACAGCAGTTACTTCTTTCTTTGTATATTTTAATGCAATTTTAACTGAAGCATAACTGATAGATTTATTTACATATATTTAATTAACATCTAACTGATTTACATATACATATATTTAAAGTATAGCATAATATATAAATCTTGAATTCAAACTTGCTGAATTATCATAGCTGACCCCCAGTAGCCACTATCCATTAAAGAAATATCAAATTACTAGGATTTCTTGTGCTGCCTCTCAATTATTAATACACCTATTTTTTTTTCCCAAATAACTCCAATTCTGACTTTCAGAACCATAGATGAGTTTTATCTATTGCTAACAATATGTGAGTTGGAATGATGCGGTACACATTCTTTTGAATCTGGCTTTTGTTTATTGATGTGTTCATGAGTTTTGCCCTTGTTACATTTAGCAGTAGCTAATTTATTTCCATGTGGTATAGTATCCAAGTGTTTGAGCATATCACAACTGATTTATCCCTTCTGTTGTTTGAGGGACATTGTTTTTGTCAGAATGTGTCTCTGTAAAAACTATCATGAGAGTTCTTGTTCTTGTCTTTACTTTTACATATGTACACACTTCTTTGAGACATTTATCTAGAGGTAGAATTGTTGGGTCTTAGAATATGGGTATGGTTGGGATTGGTACACATTAATAAAGTGCTTGCATAATCTTAACTCCTACCAACTACATATCAAACTTCCTGTTATTTTACAAACTGTCAATATTTTGTTTTAAATTTCACCCATTTATTATTCACCCAGTTTTGGAGTGACAACTTACTGTATTTCCAATTTGCATTCTCCCAATTACTTGTGAAGCTGAACATTTTTTTAAATAGGTTTACTGGTCATTTGGATACCCTTCTTTGTGAATTCTGTGCAAGTCTTTCTTTCATTTTGTTGTGTTGTGTTTGAATTCTTTATATAGTTTGCAGGTGAGCCAATCATATGTATAATACATGACTTCTACTACATTTGGTTTGCCTTTTGATCCTTTGATTAATGGAACATCTTTATTTTAATGCAGTCCATTTTATATAACTTTTATGTTTTAATTATTGTAGCTTTATAACTAGTCTTGGTACTTGTTAGTAAAATTCCTCCAGTTTTGTTGTTTTTCAAAATAATCTTCAATAAAATTTTTAGCGTGTCATTTAAATGTTTTTTGTGCATTTCATAATCTAATAGCTTATAAATTACTAAAATGTAAGATCACCATTTTAACGGTAAAATGATCTTAAAATTATAAAATTTTCACATTCATGTAACAAAACCCTTCTTCCTGTTTCTTTTTTTTTTCATGTTAGCTAGATTAAACTCCTTGATGACTCCAAATGGAAACAACAATATTTCTGTTACACTTAGGTCCTTACTCAATTTCATCAGGCAACTGGGAGAATTTTAATTTACTTAGTAGACATCTAATCCAATCTTAACATTAAAAAATCATTTGGTTCATTGATTTTAATAGATGGCCTTAATTATCCAGAGCTAATTGTTTTCTAACATGTTCTTATAGGGCGATAGGATTCAAAAAAATGTTGAAGTATTTTGCTTCTTAAATCACCAAATTTCTTCCTAATAGCATAACAGAATATTTTCTATTTCTAATTGGTGTCATTTTATTCATATCTAGTTCTTTACAGAAACAAAATAATTGATCAGGTCTGTCTTATTACCCAAACTCTCATAAATTTTAAAAATTGTTTCTGTTCTCAATCCTCCTAAAGCCTATTACTAATTCCCTTCAGTATTGTCTTTGCTATCTTTAACGTGTGGTGATAAAAGCTGGACAACACAAGAAGTTAAGAGGCTATTTATCATACTTTGAAATTAACATTTTTTCCAAATAAACCTTTTCAGCTTCATACTGACTTTTGTAAATCTCAAATCCACCTCCTATTCAGCTTATATTTAGATGAATGAGGTAGGCCTTCACCAATGAAAAAGTGGTTACCATAGATGGTCTCATCACTGTCATGTTTAAACAAAAACTGTCCACTTGCTCAGGATGATGCAAGCACTTTGGATATGAGATTGGAGAAGAAATCCTCCATGATGTAAGACTGAGATGATTGTACCCTTAAGATTTGTCCTTCTTACACTTCCTTAGCCTGTATTACATTGTAGTTTCTTTGTCAGTATCACTAAAGGTTATCATTTTTCCTTTTTCTCTATCATCCTAATATATAATCCATCTTCAAGTCCTACTGACTGTACTTCAAAAACAAACCCCAAATTCCTCCATCTTCATTATTGCCACCTTAGCACACCTAGATACTTCCATCTGGTTTCCCAGACCTCTGTGAAATTTCTAAACTGGCCTCTTAACTTCCATTCTTACTTCTCCACTCCCCACAAATTATGACATCTCAGGCAGACTGGCTTTGTAGTAACAAAGTGGATTATATAATTTTCAGGGTTTCTCACCACATGCGGAAAAAAATACAAAATCTTACCAGGGCCTCTTCTCCAGCATCAACTCCTAGTCCTCTTTGCTCACTAAACCAGCTGTCCTTTTCTCTACTTAAGAAAAAAAAATTTCATTTTGAAATAATTTTATATTTATAAAAATATTACAAAGACAGTATAGAGTTCCATCTACCCTACAATCAGTTTCCCCTAATATTAATATCTTATATTACCAACATATGGCTGTCAAAACTGTTATCAGTGCTAGAACTTTACTATTAACAAAACTCCAGATGTTATATGGAATTTTGTCAGATTTTTCATTACTGTCATCCAGATGTTTCAGAAACCCATACAGGACCCCACATTGCATTCAGTTTATGTTGACTCCTCAAGTACTCTCTGGTCTCTGGCAGTCTTTTCTTGTTTCTCCTGACCTTGATAGCTTTGAGTAGGACTGGATATGTATTTTGTAGAATGTTTCTCTGTTATTTACTCATGATTAGATTGGAGTTATGGGTTTGGAAGATGCCCCCATCTCATCACTTCCTAGCGGGGGTACACGTTCACCGTATGACTCATTGCTGTGATGGATGACATTTTTACAGTTGTCTCCAACTCACTAGCTCATGTTTGCTTCAGAGCATTTATACTTTCCTCTCAGCTTTGTATGAGAGTGTGCTTCCATTTCCTCATGGTCTAGCTAAAATGCCATCCTCCGAATGAGATCATCTAATCTAATTTAATTCCATACCTCCATCATTACTCGTCCTCTATAGCATCCTTTTATTTAAAATAAACTCATCTTCCTCTGCAGTTATTTTTACACTCATAATTTTTAATTACTTTTGCTTAACCATCATCAGAATAGAGTAACTCCATGCTCTTGCTGCTGCGTCACCACAAAGAAATGTTGCAACATGTTGGCTGAATAAATGAGTTAGTGAATAAACGAATTAGTGAAACTCTTTTTCACAATATGCCCATTCTTTCTGCACTTTATCTTCCTTTTTCTAATTCTGATTTTCTGTTGTAAAAAATATTATACATAGTTTATGCTTACAGTTTTTTGAGCACATAATTACTAAAGTCTCATCTTGCTTTGTCAATTATAATTCTATTTACACAGTCATGCAAACATTTTCTTCAGCATGTATGTCTTAGAATCTTTAATGTTTGATCAACCACCTTTTCTAAATTATTGGAAGGCTCCACCTGTCATTTGGTGAAGCACAAAAGATACTTCATACCGTTTTTGCAATCCAAGTACCTTTATAATTGATTTCTCTTATATAGAATATTATTCTAAGATTTTCTTAAGAGTTATGAAGTTTTTCTTATCACCCCAGAGGAAAGAAATTCAAGTAAGTTAAAAGTAAAAGAATCTATAAATATGCAAGCATACTTGTGGCTAAAGTTATACTGCTTGTACATTATGTGGTTTATACCAATGTGTGGAAAAATACAGTAAGTACTTTATTGCACAGGGTGTAGTTTCAGTATCATGTAACTTAGGTGTTTAATATTTTTTGCAAACATTTTATGATAAACATGATATGCTGAAATATTTTCTTAATAATTATGTCCATTTGCTTAATACACATATATATGTGATTATAGGTGTATTTACTTATCCATAAAACTTTTTTAAAAAGTATGTTTCTACTTGCTTATTATTTCTACAAAAAGTAAAAAATGTGGAAAAATGCCTTTAAATTTATTGAAGCCATGTATTCATGTGAGTATATGGAGTAAGTCAGATCAGTCCATGAGAAAAGACAAAAAGGAAGAATTCTGAGTTATTACTATAACACTATACCAAATTTGCTTACAAAAGAAGCTGGCAAGTTTTTTGCTCCAGATGACATGATTTTTTCATTACTATTGAGGGGAGGATAAACTAATGCGTGCCATGCATCTAGAGTTTGTGGCTCACATATCACATTATTCCAGATAATTCTTTTTGTAAATAGTTCCTGAATAGTTTCTGACACTTAGAATAATCTCATAATTTCACTCATAAGAAAAAGAAACACTTCCTTTTGTATTTAGTCTTGAGGATTACTAGGGTTTTAAAGATATATTGCTTTATTTTTCTTGGGAATCTTGAGAATTATTGTGCCATATCAATAATATTCTACTTTAGGTATACTAATCTGATTATAAAATTAGGATAATTTTTCAAACATGTACATATTTTCTTAATTCAGAATCTCAGTTGTTATATGTTTATTTTCTTTTTCCTCAAGGAAACTTTCATAATTACACTCCATCTGTTTGGAATTTATTTGAAATTGATCTTGCATTATATTCGCTTGATCTTGTTCATCTGTTCATTTTTTTCATGAGCATATTCTGTTGCTTAAAAACAGAAAATGTCATTTATAGAAATCACATTTTGAAATTTGCTAATGATTCTTCTCAGCCATTTTGCATTATATGCACAAAGGACATGCTATAATTTAGTGAGTGGATCATTGGAAAAGCTCTCATTATGAATAAATGATGGAATATATATCTATAAATTATGTGATCATTTTATTCTGGTGTGACAGGGCAGAAATTTACAACCTACATGTACTAATCTATTCCTTATGCAATAGTTTATTAAAATGCCCTTTTAAAATACAAGAAAACTTTGACTTAAATAGGTTTTCTTGTATAAAAGATTGAATCATTAGTAACAGTCACACTAAAAATTTTAATTCATGTATATATATGTACATATATAGAGAGACAGATAGATGGTGGCATTCAATTAGCTTATGAACAGCATAGTTGTTTACAAATGCTACTATCCATCACATTTTGAAAAATGATTTATAGCAGCACACTTACAATTACAACATTGAGCTAGAGAGGAAACTAGAGTATGTGATAAGGGGTAGCAGAAAAATTTACAAAGTTAAATTTTCTAGCAACAGGATCTCTGTGTGCACTCATGTAGGGGGAGTCATCTGCAATATGGTACATGGAATGTTTCATTGAAGACTGTGGTTCTAGGTGGTAGTCCTGCAGTAAACAGAGTGTAGAGAAGTATACTATCAACTTTAAATTTCAGTGTCATTCATTAAGTAGTCTTGAAATTCTTATGACCTCTGTTATAATCCTTTATGCCGAAATATACAATGGTTTTTATTAATTATTTTATTCTATAGGGAAGAAAAATTAGATATAACTGTGAAAAGTAAATTACCTATTAAAATGCATATGAATAAAAATAAATTTAATAGATAAAGCACAAAATATGATATTATTAATGTCTATAATTACTTTTCATAGTCTAAATTGTATAGAAATACATCATAAACATTAAAATAAGCCTATTGTTTATACAAGACTCAAATTTCCAATAAGAAAAGATATTGTAGTAATGTGTCAGCCTCTCAAAAACCACAATTTAGGAAATCTGAAATTAATTATCTTATGTCAAAGTAATAGTAGGTGATGGGTCTTTATATTAATTATATATGTGTATGTGTGCTTTCTAACTTGTATTTTTAGGAATCGGGGCACAGGAAAATAAACATACATGTCACTTTCATCAACATTTTACTCAGTTAAATGCAAGTTAATGAGTATATTTTACTTCTTTATATAGGATTATTTTTTCTGTACTTATAAAGCTACAACGTGTAAAGTGAAACTGGTGGGAAAAGAGTGTGCAGCTGGGTGTACACCCACTTCAATTAGCCCAACTTAATGTATCAGGAATATTAAATGTATACTGTGCATATATCACCTACATAAAGCTACAGGTAGCCCAGGTCATACAGGAAAAAAAACAGAAAACAAATTCATAGGAAGAGAGAACAGATTGGTGATTGATAGAGCAGTGGTGACAGCAAGAAAAATGGGTGAAGGTGTCAAAAATATGCAAACTTACAGTGAAAATATTAAATAAGTTCTGTACAGGCACACCCTTGTGCAGTGGCAACTGGGCACCATTCACATGCATCTCAAGGTCCCAGGTTTGTGTCCTGGGGCCCATGGGAACAGCCAAGATGAACAACTAAATAAAATACTTCTTCCTCTTCTCTCTTCATTCTTGCCTGCATCTTTCTTTAAAAGAAAAAGTTCTGAACCTGTAATGTACATCTTGGTCACTAAACTTAACAATATTGTATTGTATGGTTTCAAGTTACCAAGAGAGTAAATCTTAAAGGTTCTCAACAAAAGAAAAAAAACTGTAACTTGTGAAATGATGGATGTTCACTAAACGATGTGATGATCATTTTACAATACATGCATATATATATCAAATCACTACATTGTCTACCTACATTTATACATTACGTGTCAATTATATGCCAATAAAATTGTGGGGCGGGGTGGGAAGAGAAATTGTTAGCAAGGCCAGAAACTCCTGGAGGAAAAGGTAGAGTCAGCTATCAGTTTACTCAAAAAACATCTCTGCCTCCAGAATCCAATATTCTGAAAAATCCTTTTGGCTCTATGTCCATGCTTCTGACATGGCATGCACATCTTTTTTGGTGCAAAAACTGTCCCCACAATTATATTTTCTCATATATAATATTTGCTTTTAGAGAAGCATAAAACCTTTTTTTATAGGCGATCAATAAGAGTATTTTGCTATTCACATTCTTAAATACGTGACTTTATGAATCTTTCCAAGTCCAAAGAAGAGTTAGCTCTTCCTATAATACCTCTTCTCATTCTCTATTGAATGTTGATGTTTGTTCTCAAGTAGAAAGATGCCCAGGTGACTATTGGTAGTTACACTCCTCAGATTAGGGGCATCTCTTTGGTGGCAGGACTCCTCATGCTCAGAGCATGGTCATGCAGGAAAGGACACAGTGTAATGACATTATACTAATGCCTAGGGATGCAAGTTGATGAATACAAGTGACTTCATAATTATGCCACTCTCTGAGCATGTATTTATCTCAATGAGTATCTTATGAAATTTTGTCAGTTGCTCTGATTTCACTAAGTAGTGTGGGAAATTTCATAAGATGGGTTACCTATGTCACTGATCTCATCTTGCTTACAATTTAGTCAGATTAATGATGAAACATTCAAATTCCACTCATTGAACAGGACAATTTATTAGTGCATAGTGAGGTATGAGGTCTGAAAAATATCTGATTGAGTCAAAGCAAAAGGAAGAACTTCTAAGAACATCATGATTAAGATGTTTACTGAGTGTGATAACCCTGCTAACTAAAAAATTTAATACTTGCACTTTAAGATTATGTGAAAATTGTGCCAGTATTTCAATGTTTTACTTACCATGCTGCATGAAACTCCCAGCTAATAACTAAATAGGAAGTAGAGGCTGTCAGATATGCATATCAGTAAACATCACAATTATTCATGAACTTTGACATTGACATTTATGTTGTCTGTGCTGACTGAATGTGTGCACCCATACTTCTGTTCTGCATGAAACATTTAAACAGCAACATAAAGATATGTTGATTTTCCCCCCAAAAGTTTAGACGTACTATGAGTTAGTCTTTCTGTATCTTCTCCCAGAGTTTAGAGGAAGCATTGTGAATCAGGTGGAATGATGAACTGGGGAGTAGAGACCTTCTATTCCTCACTCCTTTCTGTCTTTTCCTAACCTCCTTCCCTCTGTTCCTTAAAACATTTCTCCTCTATGGAAGACTGGCTGGGAATTTGCAAATGCTGATGTTCTAAAAGTATATGTACTAGGAAGTCTTGGTTGTTGGTGATCAAAAAACAAATGGAGAATTAAGGATATGTGTGTAATTGGTGAGGATATAAAATGGTTAAAGTCATTTAACTACGGCTCCAAAGATTGATATGTAGCAATTTGGAGAGCAGAAGAACAATCACAAATGAGGTAGTAAAGAATACGTTTTCTGCTTGTGATAACACAAAGAACTGGGAGACGTATTGTGTTAGATACACGTAAGATGTGAATGACTAGATGCATGAGTAAACACACAGAAATGATAGATTTGGTAACAGATGAGTGTGGGAGGAATGAGTGGGTGAAGGAGCTGAAATTCACATCCATACCAAAAGCATTCTGACATTTTGTTAAATTTTCCTGATAAGGAAAATTTACAGGTGATTTCTTCAAATGTCAGAAATACCATTGCTCATTCTTTAGACAAATACAAGGTGAATGAAAAATAGAATGCCTACATAAAATTATGAATATAACTTCACCAAACATTTAAAAACCAAAATTTGTACTTTAATAAAAGTTCAGGAAAAAAGTATGTATCCTAAGACTCATAAATCTGTGTACCTACTTTAAGATGTTTTAGAGGAAAATGGTTATTATGCAACAGAGCCATCTGTGGCTCAGAGACCTAACATTCCCTTACTCGTCTTTTTCTCCTTCTCTCTTACTTATTATCTATTTTGCTCATTAGCATCTCTACATAAGATGGTAGAAAGGAGGAGAAAAGTTCAAATTAGCTCATTTTTCTGGCTACTAATGAACTAGCTTAATATTCGATTAGGAAGAAGTTAGAATGAAATTAGAGATTTCAGTTATTCATGCAACCTCTGATTTTTGATCCCATGATAAATGAGAACTAGTGAGCGCTGCACAAAATAGATGGATTATATTTCTATTAAGTAAGTGGTTTCATGTTCTCAGTTCACTTTGCCACAAAATAATTTGTGTCACATATTTGGAACATTGTTGCATACTGTATATGAGACTACAGAAGAGAGCATATATATTAACTTAATGTTCCACATGCAAACAAATTCTGACAATATGATCCTTTTGAAATAGTTGAAAATCTGGAATCAACTGTGAGTTCTGACCAAATGAAAATATAAGCTCATGTATTTATTTTATAGAAGTGGATCCAGTATTTCAGTTCTAAAGTAAAGGGCAGTTTTACAGCAAGAAAAACTCTTCAGAGTTGCCAGTCCTGATGCACAATTACCTTGTTATGTGCAATATTTGGCAACTGAGAATTCAGAAAATTTTCATTGTGTTTGGTGTCAATAATGGAATGGAAGAATCAGTTCGATTGCAGAAAACATCTGTGCATCTCCCGTGACTTTACTTTCTCGGGGGAAGTCCTTCTAATTCCTTATTCATCAGTTTCCTTCACTGGTTCAAATTCGCGAGCGCCAATGACACTACCTTTTTCTTCAGCTGTGCTCCTGATAGACCTTCCTGCTCCTAGAAGATCTAGGTTGACTCCCCTTCTCATGTGCGTCCTTCCACCTTGTCCTTCCACCTTCGCTAGCACTTCTCTGAGTGGTTCATTTGTTTCCTGATCAGATTCCAACTACTGCATGGGTAATAGAAACTTCAGCTACTGACAAGTGTGGGTAATGAGCATTAGGGGCCTCAGAGAGGGGACAATGGAGTCAGGTATAGCATTTATTTCGTTTACTTGTTTTTAATTTTCAATCCACTGAAGCCTGTTATTTACACATAGAACACAATATCACAGCAATGTCAAATTGCTCTGAAAGTTTCTAAACAAAAGCTTCCACAGTCACAGAGGACACTGTCTTAATTTGTGATACAAAGATGTAAAATATCAGTGCGACCTAATAGAATATTCTGCCGTGATGATGGAATCTTATTCTATCTGCACAGTCCAACAAGGTAGTTGGCAGCCACATGTAATTATTGAGCAGTTAAAAGTGGCCAATGAGACTGAGAAACTGATGTCTTACTCTAGTTAAATTTGAATTTATTAATTTTAAATAGCTGCACATCGTCGGGGACTATCTTACTGGATAGAGGATTTATATGATTCACAGTCAAATTTGACTTAGAGTAAAAGGTATATAGGCTTTGGGCCACTTGAATCAAATTTTGAATCCTCTCACTACAAACTCTGTGACATTGGATATGTCACCCACCTTTTCTGGGCCTGATCTTTCTGGTCATAAATTGGCGGTCATTATTTATGTTTAGGGCAATTGTGATAACTAACAATAAGACATGTAAATTACTTAGCACAGAACAAATATTCAATAAATGATAGCAATAACTAATATTTAATGTTATATGTCCGTATTCATGAATATAATTAGTTTTGATGACTGATAATTAGCATGAACAAGCTGTGCAATACACAGTAGGAGAGACTCCCCAGGGGCTGAAGCCTGTAGTAGAGTAGCCTCTTCCTACAGTAACCAAAATGCTTTTCTAGTTACAGATTCTCTCCTCTCTGCCTTGCTGTGTGAGCTGTCCTTTTTTAGTGTGATTGCTTCTAGCAAATCTTCCCCATTTCTACAGAGCATTCCTCATGGCCTTTTCTATAAACTCTGAGGGACTGAATGCTGTTCAGGGGAAAAGACAAATTGAGCTTGTTCAATCAATAACTTTAATTTTACATACAATTAAAAACCAATGGAGGGTTTCTTGTCTTTTACCATGGAATTAAGAGTACGGATTCAGAGACATTATTTATCTTAACCCTCCCTGGCTGTTCATTACAATACCTTGGGAGAACTTAAATACATGTATTGTGCAGATGATTAATAGATAAACACATACACATACACACACGTGTGTGTATACATATACATACATGCATATATGTGTATGTGTACACACACACACACACATATATATACATCTCCTTTCTCCCTCCAGCCTAGAGACTTGGCACGACTAGGAGCAGTCAGGTGATTCTCTTTCAGAATTTGAAAACCTCTAGTGTCTGCTGTATTTACAGGGTGAGTTCTGGACAGATGGGATTATCTCAGTCCAGGTTAACTGAGAAATTGCTGAACCACTCAAGTAAATGTCACACAGATTCAATACATGGATACCGGGGAATTCTGGTTATTTAACAGAACTTTTCCTTGGGGAACCATAACCAATCATTCGAACAAGTGTCATTCAGACAGAGTTGGGCCTGGATTCCCGAACAATAGTTTTTATTTTTCCTCCTCAACTACCCTGTCATATTTCCCAAGAAATATGTTCTCCTCTATTCACTATCCTTTTGTGGGTCTCAATTTTTTTTTTTTTAATGATATCTTGTTGTTTGACTCCTAGGTTTTTATATTTGAAATCTCAGTAGTTACTGACAAGACTAGGTATGTAGCCTGCTGAAGAACAACCAGTGAAAACTCTGAACTGGTATATTTTCCCAGAAGAAACCTCTCCTGCAAGCAGAGGCTCAGAGCAAGGCCTGCATGTCTGTCCAGATCCCTGTCTCCATACCAGCACTCCTTCTGTTTACAGTGACCTGTGAGTGAGTAATGGTTAAGTAACACACTGATGACTGAATAAATGTTTGTTAGGGTACTGGTCAAATATGGGTACATACTTTTAAAGACAAAATCTCTGTGAAGTAGAAGAATTCCAAACACAGGTCAATTGCCCACTTTCCCTGAACAATAGTCAACACAGTAAAATTCCGTTTCAACAATCCAATTTCAACAGATCCTAAAAGTCTGCAGCAGTCATGAAAATTATCAGTCCAGACAAGAGGAAATGTCCCCTATCAGCATTTTATTGGGAGACTGATAAGACAAAAACTTTACTGGGATGTTCTGGTCTAGCTGCTTTGTTGTTTTCTCTCTGGTTCTCCAGCCACATCTTTAAACTCTTCATTTTGCTGAGGGCAATGTGAAAATATTAAGTCTATTGAACAACAGTAATATTGTGGATCCTTAATCCTATGAAAAGTTAAGGCTTTCTACTAAGTGACTTCTTTAGCATTTACTCTATTATCAAGGAGTAATTTAGGTGATCGAGAAACATGACCTCATTGGTTACACTCCTGATTTTCAGAGCATGGATCACAGGAGAATCTTTTCTGGTTTTATAAGTGAGCATTTTGAAAAGAAATCTAACTCAAAATCACGGTGGTTAGAAACAATGTATTGATACACCTCCTCAAAATTTCAGGGATTATGACTGGTTTCAGAGACGGCTGCCCTGGCACGACTTACTCATGTCATCAGAACTTTGTTTCTGCTGCTCTGGTTTTCTTCTGGGTTATTTTATTCTCACTACCTTCAACTGCTGTAGGTTTACATAGTGTGGTCTCAGAAGCTCTTCAGTTGGTGCCAGAAAGATCCCTATTTTCCCTGATTAGCTCATGTCCCTCCGTTCCACAATCCTTGTGCCCAGAGGACGAGAGAATTTAACTGGCAGACTTGTTTCACATGCCACTTCAGGAAGGGAGGTTTGTGTCCTAGTTACATCCAATAAGAGGATTTCTAAAAGGAAGAGGTTGGGGCAAAGAAGCTAAAACTTTATTATTTTTTAAGGAGTCTACTTTGGAATGAGAGAAGTTCATTGCATTTGCTATGGGAATGAAGAAAAATAATTCTATTACATGACTTTTGGAGTTAATTGGGACCACAATGTAATCGATGATCACATGAAACACATTTGTATGACAAAGGAAAGTTCCATTTAAAACCTAGTATCATTTCACTTTCCTTAAATGGTTCTCTTGTACATAGCCAAAAATGTATTATGGGAGTCTGAGTTTTATTTATTTGATAATTTCTAAGCTAGAATGAAACAATAATCACACAGTTCAAATATAACTGATTTTTCTGAGAAAATGGTATTGCAATTTCAAACGTATTAACATTTTATATAAAAGGTGTCTTTGCTAAATATTTGTGAGAATTATGCCATAAGTCTGTATCTCATTCAAATTCAATAATTTTGATAAATATGGATTTCATCTTTTTAGAGTTCCTAACGGTAAAAAGCAAATTGATGTGTTTAGTTTTCCTAAAACATCAGTATTCTCAAAACACCAGCCAAGTTATTAAAGCAAATTTAAAGAAAAAAAATGAACAAACTCCAAGTTATGAGATGAATAATGAGTACCCCAAAACGTCGATTTAATTTTGAAACACGAGCTGTCCTGTACTCTAGGGAAATATATGGTGCTTGAGATTTTTTCTATATTCTTCGGCTTTTTCAAAGCATTTTTTTTGAGTCTTAAACATGCCTTCAGAAATTAAAGTCCTACAAATACGAAGATGGTCCCATCTGAGTATATGAAAGTTACTCAACAGAAGAAAGCACCACAGTCTTTTGGATGGGTTGACCAGTTGGTATGGTTATCACATTCAGGAAGCATCTCTGGGCCACCAGTACCAGTGCCGCTTGGTGCCCTGTCTGGGGTTTCCTCGAGATTGAGATCTAGCTAATTCTTCACGGGAGTGGAAGTACGGTCGTGGGTGCGGGTGCCGGAGCGGTGGGGCAGGGGTGGGAGTGGGAGGAGGAATGGCGAAGGGGAGAGGGAACAGGGATGGGAGCCGGAAAAGAGTAAAGGGGTGGGAATCAGGGAGGGGCTGGGGGCGGGGGCGGGCTGGAGGCGGGGCGGGCACTCTAGGGGCGTGCTCACTCCTCGGGGACACGCGCTCTGGGCCACAGCAACTCGCTCCAAGTTCCCTCCCTCGATCTCCGGGGAAGCTTGCCTGAACCCTCCCACTTCGTGCAGACCGAATCACCGCGGCCAACGCCAGCCGGGGGCCTCCACAGCCGCGCGTCCTGGGCCCGCGTAGCCGGCCCGGACCGCTCTCTGCTAGTGGCTACGCCAGGGCGCCGACGAGGACTCGACTGACCCTGCGACCCAGTGCTGGGCTTTCCGGCGGCGCCCCCACCAGGAGCCAGTACCCGCGGGCCCGGACTCTGCCTCCTTGTCGTCAATACTGACGCCGGGCTCGGGCCGCGCCGGCCGGCTCTGGGGAGCGCGGCCGAGGTAAGACAGGGCCGGGGGTGGGGGCTAGGTGGCCAGGTCCGGAGCGGGCGGCCGCGTCGCGCCCCGACTGCCGACAATGCCGACGCCGCGCGCGCCCACAGCGCAGCCAGGTCGGTGCCTGCAGCCTCCTTGCCCTGCCCAGGTCCCCGTCCGTCCCGGCCTGGGGGCCGCGCTGACCAAACGGTTCCGGATTGGCTTTCTGGGCCGCAGGGAAGGCTCCGCGCGTCTGGCCGGCGTGCGCCCCCTGCGCGCTCCGCCGCGCGTCCGGGGCCAGCGGGGAGGCCGGGCACTGTCGCTCAGGCCGGGGCTAGGGCCAGCTGCCAGCACTTAAGCGCGAGAGTGGGTTTGCGGGCGAGGACGTGACCTCCTGAAACGTTCCTAGTGGCTGCTCCTAGAGGAGTGGGGTGGGTGAATGACGCGGACTCCAGGCAGCCACGTCTCTTGCTTGGTCTTTCGTCGCCGGGGCTAATACTTTGGAGGTATCAGTATCTCCTAATCCCTGGCTGGAATTTTTTACAACAAATGCAGATTCAGGGGCTCTGAAAGTTTGTGTTTGTTACCCCCTCCAGTTTCACCCATGGTGTCAGTCGTCTCCACTTTCTTTGAAAGCATAGATATGAACTAGAATTAAATTCTCCTTGACTCACTCGTGCCCCCAACACCCAGCGGAGCGCATAACTTGGCAACAAAGCACATGCAGACTGTGGGAAGTTGCTGATGCTTGCTCCCCAGCTCAGTGCACTCGGGATTGTTGTTGGAGCAGGAACTACATATTCTAGAGGCAGTGATAGTTTTCCCTTTATGCAGGCTTGTAGGGAGGGGAGCAAAGATAGCTGCTGTATGCTTAAATTACTTTGCAAAGTGGAAGGAAAGCACCTGGTGCCTGGCTGTTTAACCCTTTCAAGTTGTTTTTCAGATTTACTGAGCCACCAAATACATTAATACATTCATGAATACATGAATTTAAAAAATGAACAGGTCTGAGATACAGGCAGACTTCCTCAGGGCCATGCCTGTGCAAAATCTGGCGTACATCTGTGACATGGCAAGCCTTGAATGGACTCTACGCTGGTCTATTTTTGAGAAAGATGTGATAGTAGAATATGTATTTTTGCAATGTGACTAGTATGCTTTACATTTTCTTCATTTCCCCTGTTGGCAGTGAAGGTATTTATTTAGGATTCCCCCTCCCCCATCCAATTTACTTTTATAGTCGTTCCATGGAAAAGAAAATACTTGTATTAACTTGTATTCATTTTGTGACATCACAACCTCTGGTTATTCAGATGAACTATTTATTAAGCAGTTATTTTGACATAAGGGCACATTAGTGGTAAACCAGAACTCTTTATGGAAAATTCCATTGATTTGCCCTGTAGTATTTAATCTATGGTATTACTATAAACAGTAAAACCATAAAGTTACAAATTGAGCAGGGAGCACATGATCTCTAAAGAACTGACAATCTGTCTGGAACATAGAGCTAAGAAGTGTCTGCTAGGTTATTTTTTAATTTTTACTCTCTATGTATTTTTCTGTTTGGAAATTGTTTTAGGTTTTAAAAATTGTGGTCCATTTTAAGTCTGTGGTTTAATTTTAGGTCAGAATTGAGATTGGATTGTTGTTTGGCTTGTGACTGACAAGCTGTCCTGTATATTCTCATGCATAGATAGGGGTTGATTTCGTAAATCTTGTGGTATGAATCTGTAAGGGCCAAAACAGAGTTGAAGCCAGTCAGATGCAGGTACATTTCATAATAAGGAGCTCTAAGTGTCCTCAAAGGCCTAACTGTGTAAGGAGAAACCTAGGCTTTGAAGGAAAACTAAGCTCTAAACACCATCCTGGAACCTACTTGGTCTCTAGGTTTAGATTATAACACTTCCAATTCCTAGTTGTAAGAACTGTGTGGGCACAGCAATTAGGTAAATCCCCTGTGTTACAAGGTAGTAAAAAAAAAATTTATGTACTGTATATCATCAACCAGAGCTTATATATTTCTTATGTGTGCTGTAAAATCTTTGGAGCAGGATTTATAGCCTAACTAGTTTAAGATAAATTAAAACTACTTACTTGCCATGTGTCTGTAACCAAAAGATTATGTTTGTTACCTAGATATTGGAAAAGATTGGCAGGAGTTTGCTTTCATTTTGAGAACTCCCCACCCCATTTTAACTTTGAAGCTGTCTTTTTCATTCTTAGTTTGCTTAGCTAAGTCAAGGAATGACATTAACTCTTGGAGCCCTGCAGAAACGCTGCTGCTGTAGCTCACTGTGGCAGTAGATGGTGCTGTGGCTAATGCTGGTGGAGGAGGCATAGGTGTAATCCAGTGGAATCAAAGGGATTAATTTAGCAACCCCATTGCTTGCCTGCTCCCCAAAATATAGCTTCACCATACAGAAATCATCTGACAAGCTATTTAGGAATAAACTTTAAAAAAGAATGAGGAAGGAAGCAGGTAGGAAGGAAGAGAGTGGAGAAAGAAGCATTTTTTATTTAGTCATCCGTTTTGCTTGTTCCTCTGACCCAGAGTCGAGAACTCAGGTTTCTTGGACTTTATGAGAACTATTCCCTAGCCGCAGACATAACACCTGAGCCACAAGGGCACACCAGGAATACACGTTTTTAAGAGGTTTGTCCTCTGCATTTTCAACTTTTTTAGACTTATTTGGTTGACCAGGTATTTCTCTCTGAAAGCCATTGTATTACAGATGTTAGGCAAATATTGCTTGTAAAATTATTGCTTAGATACCTGTGTCATTTACTCTTTTTTTCCCTAATAAAGTAAGATTGATTAGCCTGAATTTAGAGGATCCCCAACTTACCTGTTCTTCAACACTTTTAGGAGAGAAAAACAAATGCTGAGAAACCTACTGACATGTTGACTTGATTTAAGAAAACAACGTCCTCAGGGGAAGTCTCATTTATTCTGACTACCATTTTTCTGACTCCCAGTGGTATAATACAATGAGAGTCGCTATTCAGGATGAAGACTCTTCCTGACTCATTGAAGAAAAATATTTTCATTTTATTTGGTACAGGCACCAAGGGTAGAATGGTTTATATCGGGTTACAGGCTCAGGGGATTGGCCTCGTCCAAACAGTGGACAGTGAATTCTTGCTTCTCCAACACAGGGAGGGTGTCATTACCCCTTTCTGTGTATAAGATGAAGTGTGACCTGTTTCGAGTCGAGTAGCTAAAAAGTAGCAAAACTGTGGTTTCATTCCAGGTGTTTGTATCTCTAGAGCCCAAGGTTCTTTCTGCCATGCCTTGAAGTAGCCCTGTTCTACCATTGTTGTGTATTGCATTCACTGATTCACCTTGGGTTTGATACCAACAAATCTCTTTTTCCTAACTCACTCACAGGCTTTGAATTTCTTGGGCAGCATTGGTCATTAGAGAGTCCAAAATAGAAGAAACTAAACTGTCTTTAATTGTCAGAGGAAACCTCTGAAGATTTCACAGTGCCTTGTCAGAAATAGTTTATTTTATGAGGATTGAGGAGGATAGTAGGTTTAACTTCTTTGAACAAGATAAAGGCCAATGCAAATGGCTTAGAGTATGAAATAAAGATTTTTGGTTCTGCTTTTGGCTTTGTTCTCCAGATGATCTGAGGAAAGTTCTAGCCTCTCCATCTTCAATGACTTTCTTTCCATTGGGTTAGTGGAGGTTTATTCATTTTGATCATTTGACTATCTCATAGTGAGGTATGATTAAGGAGACGTTGGGTCAAATCCCCATTCTCTATATGAATTGTATTTTTTTAAATTTTACACTTCAGTCAGAACTTAATATTTTTAAAGCATGGAAGGAAGGAACAGAGGGAGAATGGAAGGAAAGAAGGAAAGGAAGAAACATCTTTAGTTGTTTATTTTTTAAGGAAAAGTGCAGAAAGGAATAAAGGCAAGTAGGCAGGCAGGCAGGAAGAAAAGCAGAAAGAAGCTCTTCATTTTATTTTTTTTTTTTAATTTTCATTGCTCACACTGGTTGTCTCCCACCCCCAGGTGTATGTGGCTTTTTCCTTCACAGGTGAATGATCTAACTGCTGCTCCACCAGGGAATGCCTTAATTTAATCTTTGGTGATTATAAAAAATAATGTAAAGAAGCAATATTTGAGAATTTCTCAGAGGAGAACACACCTTATATAATTATATAGGTGTTTAACAAAAGGAAAAACACAGTACTGATTCTGAACTTCGAAAAAAAAAAAAGTTATAGGAAATTTGCATGGAAAATTGTGGAGACCAATAACAGGAATTTTAGTTTTTCTTTGTACATATTAGCATTCAAGCAATTAATTTAAGATATTGAAGATATGGGCAAGTGTAATCCACTATTGCAGAATACATTTTCATCCTGTTTTTAAACCTAGATTTGTTTCTGAATGTTGTTGTGGAACAGAAATTAATGAACGTAAATCACGCCAGTGGCTGTGCTGACACCTGAGTGTTTCCTCCTCGTAAAGAGGAGCTGTGTGTGACATTTCACATTTGTAACGTTTTGCAGTTTGAGTCTCATAAGCAGAATCAGATAACCCATTCAAAGACATGAGCTTTTTTGTTCTTTTTTAGGAAACTTTAGCAGATGAAACAAATTACTTCCTTCTTCCAGTATGTTTGGTGACAAAAATAGTGAGCATGTGAATGATTAAACAATTATAAACTGGAGTGAAAGCTGGGATTTTAAAATTGTAAACTCTTTAGAGAGAAATTCAAGGGTGAATACTAAGCACAAGGAAACAATATGTCATTTGGCAGACAGGTTTCTAGAAGAATTATAAGAATTCTTTGGTGTCTTTTATGCACCAGGGCAAGATCACTGTGTTTTGAAATTATCCATTTCTAGATAAAGCTTTTAAAAATACAACACAGAAACATGGGAGATTTTTCAGTGATTTGCAAAGTGTTTTTTCCTCATAACTGCATGAGAAGTTTGTTTCGTTTTTTAAAATGTCTTTTTCAGGAGGAATCACAGATATGATTTATAACGATCATTATTGACTGACTGGAATAGTGAAGCTATGCAAGAGAATGTAGTTTAGTGAGTTCTTCTACTATGATTATAATATTAAATGGATACTTATAGAAGACCTATTGTGTGCCAGAGACTGGGAAAAATCAGTGACCATAAAAGGCAGTATTCCTGTCTTTAACAGATTTGTATAAACAAATGCCATCATTTGTCACTTACCAATGTTGCAGCAATAAATGGACCACATATACAGTGGTGGCCTCAGTAGGCTCCACCATATAGCCTAGGTATGCACTGTACCATCTAAGTTTTTGTAATTATACCCTGAAGTTTACACAGTTACGAAATCGCTTAGAACATATTCCTGTTGTTAAGCAACGCTATTATAAGTAAAAACCTAATTTGTAGCATCAGTAAGGATAGTAGAAATGAAGATGGCATTCCCAGCTGAGCTCAGTGGTCAGGGAGGCCCCCAAGGAAGATGTCTGAGCTGACAAGTGAAAAAAGAAGCAACCTCTGAGAGGTCTCTGTGCAGTGGAAGGCCTGTGCAAAGTCCCCTGCAGGCAGAACTGGCCTTTGTGAGGAACAGGAAATAGCAGTATGGCAACCAGGTTAGCAGGGTCTTTTGTAGGTCACGGGGGTGAGTTTCTGTTTACCTGAATGTGGTGTGAGCTGCTGGAGGGGGTGACATGAGGGCCAGGCTCTAATTTGTATATTTGGCAGCACTCTCTGCCTGCTTTGCAGATAATGGATCAGTGAAGAGGAGTGTAAGTGGGGAGCCGGTTAGGAAGCTATTGTGGGGGCCAGTGGCAGCTGGGATGGAAGGAAAGCAGACAACGTGGAAAGAACCTGATGTTTGCAGGATTCTGAATTTTTCCTCACCTAGCACATCACTGATTTTAGAATGCACTTTTTTACATACTACTAAGAAGGAAAATAAACTGCCAGTTAAAGTAAGACACACCACCCACTGTGATATGGATCCTGATTTCAGGTACCACAGTGGGAAAATAGGTATGTCTTAGAATTGGTGAAATACAGTATATTCTGGAGATCAAGCTGAGAGGACCTGCCGATTTGTATTATATTTCTATTTGTGTCTGAAACCTTACAAGTTACATCCATATTTGTAATGACCTGGGGGGGATCATGGGTCTAGAAAACTGCATGGTGTATAAGTAGTGTTTCTCTTACTTTAAGTAAACACATAGAGAAGGAATTTACAGGTTCATTTACCACCAGGTCCTCTACAGCCTGTTGGTGTCAGAGATCAGTGAAACTGGGACCACCCAGATCTGCCAGTTTCAAGTGGAGTCACAGACAGTGTGTGTACCTTGAGAATTGGTGGCAGATCCCATGGGAGTTACAAGTTTTGCTTCTCTTTGTTACACCATCTAGAACAGAGTAGGGTGAAGACTTGGTCACCGCCACAGAGGTTCTAGGCCAACAAATAGATAAGTTGGTAACTGAGAAACAGAAAGAGTGCAAGTGTTCTAATCAAGTCTGAGTGTGAAGATGGGCTCTGTGTACGGTGAGACTTCTGGAGCCTCAATTTCCTTATCTGTAAATGGGTTTAACTGCGATACCTGTTTTATGGTGGTTGTGAGGATTAAGTAGGATGATGCTCACAAAATGCCGAGCACTCAGTCAGGGTTTGTTCCCCTGAAAGGTTCTCCTCTCAACGATTTCATGCAGTGTTCCTTCTGTCTCATGGATGCTCAATCATACAGGTCATAGGATGAAAATCACCTTTCAGACTCACCCTGACCATGGAAGCTCTGGTAAACCCCTCTCCAGACTCTCATTCCCATTGTTCTCTTGCATTTTATTCACAACACTCATCCCTAACCGAAATCATTTTCCCAGATGGAAAGGGGCTCTATCACGTGAGCTGTTGAAGCCACAGTGCCTAGAACTGTGCCAAGTTTAATGTGGAACCTGAGGTGAGACTGCTGCCCCCCCTTGCCTGTGGTAACTTGAAGACACAGCTAAAAGGCCTGTTCTCAAGCAAGGTTCTTTTTCTTAACTTTGTGGTTTGTGAGGTGACAGAATGGTCTCTCCAGTTCAGGTGTAAGTGGGCAGCTGACTGCAGTCCTTGATAGAGTATTTCGGTCCTGAAGATAGGAGTTTATATTTAGAAACGTGGGTTTCTTGGGGGTAGTAAGACCTACTTGTTTTGCCCTGGTATTTCAGAGGATATCACTTATTCTCTTTTCAAGCTAAATGCCATCTAACACCTTCCTTATGCCTGAGATCACATCTTACAGGCACCTAACTCCTGTAAAAACCACAAGAGCAAACATGGTGGGGAAATGCACTCACTGTAAAACTGACCAATGCTTGTCATTCTGTGCTCTGGCCTCTCCAGAAACAGGCCATCCCCAGCAGCCCAAGAGACTTGCCTGGTTGGTACTCCAGACGGCGCATTCTCCCGGTTTTTGTCAGGTCTTTTGTTAGTGCACTGATTTTGATGCTACTTGTATTTTTCAAAATGAAATCATACCCATTTTAGAAATAAGAATATTTGCATGTATTTTTCCAAACATTTCATCTTTCACAGTACTTGCCTGTTGACTGTAGCCTTTGGGTGAAGTCTTGTGAATAACATGTAAAGACTTACTTTAAGCCTCTGTAGACACTCCACAGTCATAAGTGTGTGTACATATGTATTAGCACATACACATATAAATTATTAGTCATCTTCCTTTCCCTGGCTACCCTGGAGCCACTGTTTCCACTCATGGTAAATTAGGTATTTGGTTAATTGGGAACTCAGGAGTGTTGGGAAATTCCAGTGCATCCTGACAGCACATTTTTTTTTTTTTAATCTAGTTGCATTCTTATAACAGGTGAATTGGGAAGTTCATTGTACACTTGACTACGAGTTTAGAATTTTTTAAATTCTTTTGTTTTATCCCTGGTCTATGCTTTTTCAAATGATCATTAATTGGAATGTGATTTTAAAGAGTTAGATGTTTTCCTTCCCAATAAAATTTATTCTTATTTAGTTACCCTAAGAGAATATAAATCATTTTGCTGTTTTTCAAATTACGAATAGACCTAGGTGCTCTTCATAATTTCTGTAGACTTTATTCTAATCTGCAATTGAATCTGGAGTGTAATCATAAACTTCATGATGTTTTGGCTGAAATAGCCAATTTTTGAGAGAATAGTCTGACTGTCTAGAAGCTTAGTTCTTTAATAAGGATTTTTTTCCCTTCTAATACTTGTTGAATTTATATTTATAGCTCTTGTAGGATAGTATTACAGTGATCTAAATGCATATTTTAGGGGAAATTGAAATATTCTTTTAGGTAATTCCACAGGAAATTTGTGATCCACCTGTATTGTTTGGAAATTAGTTTCACTGCATTTTCCTTAGAAGTGATGGGCGTCCCACTCATATCATATAGTTAGTATATGCACAGTGTGTGTGTCTGTGTGTGTGTGTGTCCTGTTTTGAGTATGAGCTGTGTAGTAACTGTGTTTTCCCAGTTACAAACAGGTCTGACCTCACCTGCTACCGCATGTTCTAGCTCATGTGGATTCATTTCTAATCTGATTTCTCCTACAGTCTTTTCAGACTTCACTAGCACAGGACTGAACTGCATTGGTTGTCAATCCCTTGTTGCTATTTCCCCTTGACATTTCCAGAGTAATTTCAGTGTGAAACATTTAACTGTTGAAAAGCTCAGTCCCTTCTTTGGACCTTTCCCAAAAGGCATTTAGGTGCTGTAAATTCATGATAAGGAAACTGACCACAATACCATCTTTTAATTCAGCATACCTTGACATTATCAACTATTTTTATATATTTTGTATCAGAAATACGTGTGTCTTCATACAATTTGGATTATTTATTTTGCTAATAGAATTTATTATTCATGTATCTGTTGTATTGGGGTTTTCCAGAGAGAATCAGAAACAATAGGATCTCCATCTCTATAGCTCTTCTATCTTTAGCATCTCTATTTCTATCTCAATGTCTATACAGTTTTTATAAGGAAAAGACTCATGTAATTATGGGATCTGAGAAGCCCCATAATCTGTAAGTTCTTATTTGAGTACTGGAAATGACTGATGACTCAACTCAACCCATTACGCAGAGATGAGAAATTCTCCCTATTTTTGCCTTCTTCTTGTATTCTGGCCTTCAGCAGATTAGATGGGGCCCATCCACATTGGGAGAGAGCAATCTATTGTACTCAGGCTACCAATTTATGCGTTGACCTCATCTAGAAACATCCTTACAGACACACCGAGAAAAATGTTTAACCAAGTATTTGTGCAGTCTGGTGGCTCTGTCAAGTTGATGCATAAAACGAACCACCACACTCCTGTATTGTATAATTAAAGTGTCTGGGGAATTAGATAAGCTTTTCTGAAAGTATTTTTATAAAAAAAAACCCACCAAAACCCAAACCAAAAACTGTTTCCCAAGCCTCTTTAAATGATCTGACTTCCAGAGTCCAGTTACCCTTTTCAAAGTCGCGCCCCTCCAGGAGGACTTTCTTCGAAGTACTAGCAATAGTACCCCTTTATGCAAACTTCTTGACCACCTCTTCCCTCACTGATTCATTTGATTACTGTACTTTATGATGTATTGGTTTTGTAACTCTTTAGTGAGATAGTGAGTTGATTGTCGATTGAAACAGCATCTTTATTTCTCTACATGAACATGACCTATGCAAGGAGGACAGTGTGTGGATGGCAACCTTCTACCTCCTCTCTGTTAGTCTTTCCATAGCATGTGGAGATGGTGTTTATGGCCATGAATATGATGCATCAAGTCTCCACTTTATGGTTTATCCCCAATAACCATTTTCCTCTAAATATAACAATTATTTTGTGTAATTATGTCTGGTTTACAGTTTTCCCTGTTCTTCACATTTCAGTTAGGTAGGGAAATGTTGTGAAACTGAAAGCATATATTCTCTGGCTTCAACAGAGATAGTTATTAGATTTTATGGTAGGTGTCATTTATTGCTTGACATAGTGAATATGTGAAAAAATTGAGTGCATCATCATTTTTCAAAAACAGATGATTCACGCTTCTGAATTTTCCTCCTTTAGCACATGCAATGAAATCAGAATTATAATGAGTGATAATATTACTGAGTCAGATGCTTATATTCTGCTTATTATGTTTCTGTGCTCTTTTCAACCTTTGTACCAATCAATATCTTTGTATTTCCTGATGACTCGGTCTTCTAATTGAAATAGTTGTTGCATTGCTGCTTATGATTTTAGCATGGTTTTCTGTGATGTTTGACTTCAAGAGGTAAGGCACTGATAGGGCACATAGAACTAAAACTTATTTCGCTACAGTTCTCTTTTAGATTTACTGGTATAGAATGCTCTGGCTCCTTATTGGTTCCTGTTCAGGTAAAGAGCTGGTTTGGGACTAGACCCAACCACAGGAAGCAGGGACCACAATGATGGGTAGCCTCAAGACCCGGTTGTATTGGCCTTGGCAGAACCCCAGGTGAGAGTTTTACTAAGAAACCTTACCTGCTAAGATGAAGTGAACTTGGGTCAGGGTTATGGAGCTAGTTTTTCGCCTGGTACATTTCACAATTAGGCCATGGGCCCCACGCTTCACTGAATTGTTTTCCAAAACCGTTGCTCAGATTTCGGTCTGCTGATTCAGTGACAAGTGGTGTCCCTAGTCATTGCCATCATTTCCATTTCATAGTAAGTACTTGAGTGCCTGTGACCTTGCTACTACCGGGCTGAGAGAAGTCTTCACTCATCTTGAAGCTCTGTGTGGCCCTAAACTTATGGACCACCTCTCTTAGAACTATATCTTCAGCCATCTTTTAGCTAGAACTTCACTTTTCTAGTTCTGATGTCCACTTCTAGCTGCCTGGTATAAGAAGATTGAAGTACCCTCATTGGTGCATCTAACCTCATCCATTCCCTGAGTTTTCCTGTTAACCTTGTTGAAATTGTTGAGATTTTCAAATGGAACCACTTGCATCACCTTGTTGCCTCCTGGACATGGGGACTGTGATGTCAGTGGAGCTAAGATACATCTATTATGAGAAAAATAAGACTATCATTTTCTTTTTATTATCTTTTTTCAGCACCCTCAATCCCTCTTTGAACTAAAAGTAATGCAAAAGTAATATTATATAAGAAGTATTTATTTCCACTTGGATTTTGATATATAAGATAGCAAACTTCCATACAAAACTTCCTTCTAGCTACAAGAGGGGAAATACCTCAAATCTAAAATAGCAAACATGCTAGCAACAAGACAGCTTCTGCCTGTACACATTTATCTTTAATTGATTATTTGATGTTCTGTGGTTTAATGAAATGATGGTGTAAGAATCATAAATCACTTATATTTAGAATTGGGTCCATTTTTCCCCTTGTATCTGAGCTGAGGTTAACACCAAGAATGCCCTTAGAACAGGAGAGACCAAGAGGCCACCAACTGATAGCAGAAGAGAGACCACTATTCATTAGCCTGTGCTCCTGACTACTGATGCTTAGTAGCTCAGCATCACCTCCATCCTGATACCAAAATCAGGATCCTACTTCCCTTTGACATCCCCTCATTCTGGGATTCCCCGCTCTGCCTCTGAATGTCTCTTCTGTCTGGTCTCTCTCTGCTTTCCTGGTACACCTTCCATCATAGGTCAGGCCTTAGTCATCTTTGCCTTTCTGTCTGATTTCCCTACCTCAACCCTTTCTTTTTTTGCCTTTACTATATGGCTCCAGAATAGGCTGAGATACTGGTCACGTTGCTCGATTGACTATGTGTCTAAACAAAGTCTTGTTAACATGCCATTTCAGGTCCCTCTGATTGGGTTCTGTGCCCCTCTGGCCTCCTCCCTAAGCATCTTCCTGCCTTGGACCTGTTGTTTCTTCTCCATTTGCCTCCTCTCTTCAGGTAATCCTGATTATCCTAAAAGCTTCTATTATGCCTCTTCTCTAACTTTTTTCTTTGACTTTCTATGAGCTGGAAAAAAATAGAAAAGGTAATCACATCTTTTGTGGTATCAAGTAAGTTGAATGTGAAGGCATCAAAGTATATGTCTGCCTTCCCACTGCTGTAATTGATAGCAGGGCATAAATTATAATCAAGCCAGCATCTTCTTGTGAATATCTGCTTCAGTCTTAAACTCTCTTCTATTCTGAGTGTATTTTGCATCTTGAAATCGAAGCAAATGATCTCTCAGTTGCTCAAGGAGTTTGCAGAAAGGATTAAGATACTACTGTTGTTAAAATCCTGAGAGATCATGGAGAAGACAAGAGGTATCAGAATCAAGATTAATGAAATGAATTTTCAGAAAGCGCCAAAAGATCCTAGACCCCGACTGTCTAATACGGCAACCACTGGACATGTGTGACTACTGAGCTCTAGCTATGTGGCTGGCCTGAATTGTGATGTCTTGTAAGTGTAAAACCTATACACTAAGATTTCGAATGGTTTATTTGTAAAGAAAAAAAATAAATATTAAAAAATAAATTTATTGAAGAATTTTTATTACATATTGCAATTATGAGTGTTTTAGATGTGTTGGGTTAAATATTTTATCAAAATTAATCTCACTTATTTTTGATTTTTAATATTGATACAAGAAAATTTAAAATAACATTCAGTTCACATTCATGGCTTGCATGGTAGGATGCTATTCTAGATTCTATAATTCATTGATTTTACTCCATATTCTTGGCAGCATTCTAAGGCATAGTGTTAAGCAGATGGTTATGTATTTGAAAAAGAAGTAGTAACAACTAGAAGCAAGAATATTTTCAGAAGGAACAAATTATGTGAAGCTAGCCCCATTTTTTTTTTTTTTTAAATCATAAGGTACTTGGCCAAAAGATCAGAGTAATTCTGTAGATTTATTTTTGGATTTCTGATTTCTGTAATACCTTTAGAATGTCTCCTTTAATAAAGTTGAGGAAAATTTAGAGCACATAAGAGTTATGATTGATAGCATGGCTGTGTCTGTAGCTGGTTGAACTCAGGTCTCAGAATAATTAGTGTTGGTTACAGTGTCAGGAACAGGCTGGGGAATGCTCTCTGTGCTTTCAATTGAGCTTGTTTCATTTCAGTAACATGAGAGAACTGAAAGAAAGTCACCTGTGAAGAGGTCAAGTTTGGTCATGCTTTAGTGATCTGAAAGAAGGCTATGCCACAACCCTGTGCTCTGCTAAGTGATCTGGGGCTCATTCCTCACATTATTGAGCACATATATGCCCAGGCATGATGCTTAGGTGTTGGTAATGAAGATTAATAATACTGTCCCTTACCCCTCCTGATTTTGGATGGAGGAAAGAAAACCACCTAAATAAAATTGCAGACCACGAAGGCATGTGTGAGTGGTGTGCTGGCAAAGCAGAATCTCACCCGCTCTGTCTCTTTGTAGACAGGATTTGTCTTGATTCTTGTTTCTAACTCTTGCCACAAAGAAGGTTTAGTGTTAATTGGTCTAAAATTAAAATCTTTGTCTTTAATGGTTCATGTCCAACAACTTAATAGATAGCAAATTAGAGTTTTTTAAATCCTAATTGGTTTTAATCTTTACAGATCTATTGAGGTATAATTTGCAAATAAAAATTGTATGCATTGAAGTTATCCAATGTCATCTTTTGATGTACAGACTTACACATGGTAAGACCACCACAGTCAAGCTAATGAATACACCTGTCACTCACATAGTTACATTACTATTAGGATGAGAACACTTCAAATCTATTCTCTTAGTAAATTAGAGCAGACAGTGCAGTAGTATTAACTATAATCTTCATATTGTACATCAGGTCTTCAAAACGTATTCATCTCATCACTGAAGGCTTGTAACCTTTGACAAGCATTTCTCATTATCTCCCATCTTTCAGCCCTAGACAACCACCATTTTACTCTCTACTCTGTGCTTGAGTTTTTTAAATTCACATTTAAATATGCTTTTTCTACAGCTATGGTGGAAAACTCAGTCATATCTGATTTGAACAATTTCTAGGACAAAATCATCTGGACAGTGCACTTTTGGAGACTTACTATGTCCATGTACAAGAGTGGCTTTAATCTATTTCTCAGAAAGCAGTCTAGCTTTGCCCACAAGATACCTACTTGGCTGCATCCGTACAGAAGCAGGTAACTCTTCATTCTGCTTAGCTATTTTGAACTTTGGTTGAAAGTTATGAACCTACTGAGCAGTTCACCATCTAAGAGTCTTGTTTGTTGTAGTTGATTATCAGAAGAAAAGAGGGAGGGGATGGACAAATCAGGTAAAAGGGGTCAATTATATGGTGAAGGATTCAGTTGAACTGCTGGTGATAAATGTAATGTATTTCAGATGTTGAATTATTTTGGTACATACCTTAAACCTATGTAATGCTAGAATGTGATGTTTTTTTAATGCAAGTTTTAAAATAAATTAGTTAAAAATTCTGGGTGAAAATTTACATAACTCATAATGTGCCTCCCCTATGAAAAGGGATTTTCTGTGCATCCACTGCTTTGGTTCCCTCATTGTTGATCTTTCAAATATGTAGTGTCTCTCGGCAGCATTTAGTTGACAAGACATTGTCTCCGACTGTATGAGTATCACCGTCGTGGCTGAGGAACCCTCTCGGACCCACTGCCCTTTGGTTGAAGGATAATCCAAGGCAGCCATGTGACATCTCTTACTGTATTTTGGTGGAGATAATGTTGGAACCTCCTGCTTTGTTATTGCCCAGTGTGCTCTGGGCAATAGACATTTCTTAGGCATTTATTAGAAACATATCAGGCAAATAATTAATTAGAAGCAAATAAACTTTAGGCAAAATTGAAACTCACCTATAGCAACTGAATGATCTCTATCTTGGTTCTATGGTTACATTTTATCTAAGAATGTTTATATTTTGTTTTCTTCTAGTTTTATATTATTTTTCTCTTGAAGGTATCTTGCACCTTTTGTGAAAGATGTCAAAGTTTAAAATAAAACTCAACTCAGTTTAATTGATTTTTAATTTAATTTAATTCATTTTAATTGATTTTTGGTTTATAAGTTGGCTATTTAAGACTTTCCTCTAGGAAGATATATTTGACCTTGTTGAAGGTTTCATGTGAAATATTAATCAGTGGTTAGCAGCTTTAATTTTTTAAAAATTTTGCTTATGTATTTTTTCATAAATGAGAAAAAGTATATAGAGGTGGCATTTATTTTAATTCAAAATTGTAAATTTTATTGTGCCCTAAAGAAAATTAAAATAAATTCCTACAAGTTAATTGTCTCTTGAGTAGAAAGTCTCAGAGGGGAATTTGGTGATGATTCTGGGCCTTGAACAGGATGCTCCCGGGGAGGGGCTGCAGGGTCACAGTGCAGCATGACAGGCTGGCAGTTGGTTCTCTGTCTCTGCAGGTCACTGAGGTCATCCCATTTCTTTATCAGACAACACAGCAAGGTTGGTATTACTGTAATGCTGTTATTAATGGGAACCTAGGCGGTGGAGGTGAGATGAAATCTTCAAGTCTTTGGGAAATTGGAGAGCTGGTATAGTGCTCAGTGTAGTGCTCTGTGCGCCTAGCTGCCGCCTTGGCATTGGACAGAGAGAGAGAGAGACGTCTGCTGTCCTTCACAGCCCAGTCTTCTCTTTCCTGGTATCTTTCGTCTCCCCTTGAATTTGCAGAGTAGAGTGATCATTCCCTCCTTTACCTTCCCTGGCTGGTACCTCCCTGCTGAGGCTGCTCCCAGAGACCCTGAGTTTCACTGCACACGGGTGTCCCTTCTACCTGCTGGACCTTCCCCCCAGGCCTGGGAGGGACTGTTGATGACCCTGAGATGGGCTTTGTTAGGGGCTCTCCTCTGGAAAGGCTGGATTTGAATTTAGATGTGCTGTCTCTAGATCTGAGGCTGGTTGGTCTTCACCCATCAACAAAAATTTCTCCCAATGCCGACTGTATTACAGAATATTTCCCTAAGTGGATCAGACCTGGAATATAATAGCAAGAAATTCTGAGGTCAGGATAAGAGTATAAAGGGAGAGGGTTTGGGATATGAGTGATGACTGTTCTGAGACCGGCACTAAAAGTTAGTAGAGGTGGGTGCCATCCTCTCTGCAGTACCCCTTCCCCTATGCCTGGCATATATTTGGATTCAGTATGTATGATTGAACACATTGGAAGGGACTTTGTGAGGTAGAAGGATGGGTGAATGGTGTGTTCTGTCTATTGCCAACCCAAGAATTAAGTAGGAGGGAAAATAATAGGGAGGCAGGTTCTAATTTAATGCAAGCTTAGAGGTGACCCAGACCAGAATAGGTTACCATATACAGTAGACTCTATTGTTATGATGGGGTGATGGGGGTGGGGGTGTTTGGAAGGGCTGGACAGTCGGCCAAGGTGGAGATTGGTTTTATTCTGGCACATAGCAACTTCACCCGTAGCTTAACCATGGCCTCTGCCATTTATAGCAGCATCTTTTTAACTTCTTATTTTGGGTTTATTTCTTCAAACTTTAGAAGCTCTGTGTTGACTCCACAGTAGACTTAACAGTGTCTATTCAGGGCACTCTCTCAGGGACACAGTGTTGGAAAATAAGGTCACATCTCTCTTTAACACTGAAATAAACTGATAAAGGCTTGCAAAGAGAGCAGGAGAGGAGTGAAGTAGCTGATCTTCCAGTTTGGAGCATTTGCTGTGTGCCAGGATACGAGTGGAATGTGCCCCTCCTGGAAACGGGTTTTTGTACGTAAGGATCTGGGCCGAGTTATTGCTTTTGCCTTCCATTCCCTTGGACTTGTCAAAGACACCAATAAAATCAGAGTTATCAAGACAAGTGATGTAACAGATTCCAGTTCTTCCTGGAAAGGCCCTTCGTGTATGTACTCCAGTGATCCACACCGTGGCCACTGTAAGGGTACTTGGGGTTCTGTAGCATCTTGGGTATTTCTCCTCAATGGGAACTGGGGCTACTGTGAGATCCAGCTCCCCTTCCCCAGGTGGCAGTGACGCACTATTGGCTTTAGAGCCTTTGATCTGGGTCAGTGGTTCAGATATAGTCCCCTGGAGGACTGTTAAAGCAAATTGCTGGTCTGTTCCCAGAGTTTCCTTAGGTCTGAGGAGGAAATTTGCATTTTTATCTTTTTCCTGGTGATGTTCTCATTTTAGAGGTGTGTGGTGCTAAATTTGAGAGTCTCCAGGCCTCATATGGTCTGTAGGATCCTGGGTTGGGGAGATGGTGATTGAAGATAGGAAGTTCTATGTGGAAAATGCATCAAAGAGCAGAAAGAGTTATGAAGTCCTTCCAGAGAAAACCTGTGGTGTCCCAGGCTTTAACTCTCAACAGGAATTTAAATGAAGTCCTTATTTTTTTTAATCTAACATTTCTGCTTAATAAACCACATATATATGTGTGTGTATATATATATTATATATATATGTGTGTACTTATATTTACACACACATATATATAAAAATGTATATGTACTTTTATGTTTTTCCAGTTTTTTATTTGTATTTGTTGGATTTTCATATTTATCAGTTCAGTTATTTGGAGTACTACTTATTAAATATCTTTGGACATTTGCAAGCAAAAGTATGATTTTCATATTTTATTTTAAAATGATTTTAAAAATTTTATTGATGGAACAGTATGTCATAGCATTATATAGATGTAAGATGTGCATCTCGTAAATCAATATTTGTTGATTTACCTGATATATGAAGTTTTCCACTGACTCTCCTAGTCTTTACCATATAATTAACCGTTTTTTAATGGAAATCTGTTCTTGGGGTACATTCAGCTTTTAATAAAATATTTTAAAATGTAGTGATTTTAAGAAATCTTTGTAATCTTTTTAGCATATATAAAGTTTATGTCTTTGGAACACTTTTGCTTATTTCAACAAAATTTAATATAAGTACTACTAAACTGAATAAATTTGGAGGAATATAATGATGAAGATTATTTCCAACTGTAATGCTAGGTCCTTGGGTAAAAAATGCCCATCAACTGAAACATGTTTTTAAAAAAGTTATAAGGATTTAAAGTGAAATCTAGTGAAGTGAGTCTTCTATAATTAAAATAAGTTCTATTTGGAAACAAGTTTAACTCAGAATAGTGAACTCTTATTATATCATTTAATGCATTCTGTTTTTATAGTTTCATTATAGAGTTGACCCATTTAATCTGGTTACCTCACAAAACAGAAACGAGGGTATCTTTTAAACAATTTTAGAACCTGAGAAAACTGATGTCTCTTTAGTGAGTATGGCCAGCAGGAACTAGAACATGTATTCTCTCTGCTTCTTTGATGATTTTTTTCATCTGTGAAATAGATACTTTTAGATAAATGTTTATACCGGTCAAAAAAAAGCTAAGCGTTGAAGTACAATCTGTATTATCTATTGTGATCCCAAAACTCAGTGACTCAGCTCCCTCTTTACAATTCCATGGGGATTCAGAGTGTCTCAGGAAGCTGCAGTCAGGGTATTGCTGGGATGTTACCTGGAGGCTTGGTAGGACCCAGGAGTTGCTGCATATAAGCCAATATGGCTTAGTTAGGTGACAGGTGAGTTGATGCTGCCTGTTGGTGGAAGGCCTCATCTGGTGCTGTTTAAACTCTTTTGGTTTTAAGTCACATTCTTGACTAGGGAAAGGCCTGAAGACCCACACTGACTTGCCACCCACCTTCATCTATTTGGCAAGTTTTTCCTGAGGTGCTGTCTGTTCCAGGAAGTGCTCCAGGCAGAGGCCTACCATGTGCTTTGCCCTCCAGGAACGCACCGCCAGCAGATAGAAGACTCATCCCAGGAACCCAGGAGAGCAGGGTATGCAGTACAGAATGTGCTCAGCCTAAAACACAGGGCTAGAAAGTGTTAGCTCAGTGAAGGAATGGGCTGGGAGTGGGGAGCAATGGGAGAAATGGGGAAATTCTAAGCAGAAAAGACAGACCTAGTCAAGGGGCTGAGATGTGAAGCAGCATGGCTAGCCTGGGGCATGTTGAGCAGTCAGGTATTGCAGTGTAAAGTGAAAAGTTTGAGGAAATGGAGACCGCTTAGTATGGCAGGTACTGGAGTTTAACCTTCATGCTGCAAGTGCCCATTTCTGAACCACACAGCTTGAAGACTTGGTCATGGTTGCCTACCATGCATACTTTCTCATTTATTCCTTCAACAAAAAATTGAGCACCTGCTAGTTTTAAGGCATTGTTTTGCTTCACTTATTCCTGCAAGGCAGAGATGTCTCCATTTTATTCATGAGACATTGAGAGAGATTGACTTGCACAGGATCGTGTAGTCAGGGAGTGCGGGGCTGAACATTTATCTGCCTCTCTGTGAAAACCTACCAGTCGAGTTAAAATGCAAACTGAATTTTCCTAAGAATCACTTGAGACATATTTAAATACAGATGCCCAAGACTCTCTCTCTAGAGGAAGGGCCTCTGGTGGTGCTGACTTGCTATTAAAGCAGCTATTAAAGAAGATAAAATCATGCCCTTTGCAGCAACCTGGGTGGAATTGGAAGTTATTGTGCTAAATGAAATAAGAAAGAATAAGAGTAATACAGGATGGTTTCACTTATGTGGTAGATGAAGAAACAAAACATACAAGACAAATCTCAATGAAATTCACAGGCTGCAAAACTGGCTTCTGTGGTGGTAAAGGGCACTAGGACTCTGGTGGTGGGTGTGGTGTGAAATGCACACAGACTGACATGTGAATTTAATATCTTAAAATGCATATAGGGATATAAACCAAAGAAATGCAACAGCAACAATAAATTTTAAAAAAGCTTTAGATATGTTTCTTTTACTCCCAAGTATAAAATAGTTAAATAAATTTAATCTAAACTAAAATAAAATGAAACAAAATAGATATATTTTTTCTGTTATTTTATTTTTAACCTATCTGGTCTTTAAACTTCAAGTGTGGTTCATAAGGAATAATTAGAAATTGCTTTGTATCCAGTTTTGACAGGATCTTGTTTTAAATTGAGAGTTTTGTCCACTTACATTTAATGTAATTGTTGATAAGGTTAATTTTAAGTCTGGTCTCATTATTTGTTTTGTTATGCTGATGTATTTATTCCTTTCAACCTGCCTCATTTTGGAATAGTCTTTTTTTTTTTTTTTTTTTGGTTTTCTATTTTGCTTCCTTGACTTATTAAGCAATTTTGATTTTTTTACTTTTTTCTAGGTAGATAATAAGTAGGTAGATAGATAGATAGGTAAAGAGAGATAGGTAGATGATAGTCTACATTCAATTCATATTACTTTTATTTATGGTTCTTGAAACTATATTTTCATTTCTTCTTTTTTTTGCTATTGTTATATAATTTTACTTCTATAAATGTTATAACCTCACAATACATTGTCATGTTTTACTTTATAACTAATTGTATTTTAAATAAAAAAGAGATTTTTTAATGTTTATCCTCACATTTAGCATTTCTGTGCTCTTCACTTTTCTCTGTTTTTCTGGATTTTTCCATTTGCTATTATTTTCTTTCAACCTGAAGGACATTCTCTATCATTTGTCATAATATGGATTTGCTAGTGACACGTTTTCTCAGCTTTCATTTAGCTGAAAACTTCTTTAATTTGCCTTTGTTTATGAGGGATAATTTGCCAAGTATGGACTTCTCAGTTGACAGCTTCCTTTTTTTCCTTTTAGCACTTTAAATATGTTGTTTCTTCTGGCCTCCCTTGTTCCCATTGAGAAGCTGGTCTTCATTATTATTTTGTCCCTCGTATGTATTGTCTTTTTGTTAACCCCAAGATTTAAAATAAGCTTTATGCTTTGTTTTCAGCAATTAGACTAAGATATGCCCAGGGTAGATTTTCTATAGAGTTATCTCCTTAAGATTTATTGAGCTTCTTGGGTTGGTTTCAAGTTTGCTTCATTTTATTCACATTTATTGAAATATTTTAAATCCCATTGCTGTTGTCATTCTTCTGTAATTTCTGATATTTTAGTTGGTTGTCATTATTTCCCAAGTCACTGATACTTAGTTCATCTTTCCTATTTTTTTCTGTTCAATTTGGAAGATATAAGATTTCTGCCTTACTCTTTTATGGTGTTTGATTAGCATCCAATAAATTTATTCTGTCAAGTATTATTTTAATCCTGGATTTTTATTTAGTTCTTAAGAGTTTCTGTTCTGTCCTAAAACACCTCTTTTCTCCAGTTACATGCACATTTTCCTTTATATTCCTTAGCATACTTTTTATAAAGTTCTTAACTACTGATTTCATTCATGGAGTCATCTGTGATTCTGTTCTTATTGATGTGTTAATAATTATGGGTCACTATTTCTTTGTATAGTTTGTAATTTTTTAAATTTTATTTTATTAAGATGTTCTAAATAAAATAGAGACTAGCGTATAATGTTTCAGTATCATGTTTTGAAGAGTTCAAGCTCTTTTGTCTTGAAGGAGATTTGGGTAAGGGGGAGAAAACAGCTTCCTCAGGATTTAACTAAGGTCTGAGTTGCACTTTTAATTCTGTCGAGTAAACCCATTGTGCCTCTTTTTTTTTCTTCCAGCCTTTGTCAGTATTTCAGCTGGGAGATGGCTGGACTACAGCTTTAGATATTTGTTACTCCCTTTTAAATTCAAAGATTGGATTTGTGTGAGAATGTATAGTCTGTGTGATTTCTCCACTGTTGCTCTCTTGTCTGATTTGGGGAGGTGGGTAGATTAGCAGATTTATTCGCAGATTTATTCGGTAGTTTGCTTTTGCATTTATTGTTTTTCCATAAATTACAATCTGTTCTACCAAACTCACATCTTGTAAGCTTGTCTGTTTCTCCTAATTCTTGTTGACTCTATGTGGGCTCCTCCTTCCCATGAGCAGGCTCGCTAGGCACAGCCCTGATGTTCAGCTTACCTATGAAAGGCTTGTTTCGTGTTGAAATTTGGGTCATTAAGACTTCTTTTCTAGACCCATAGAAAAGTATATTTTTATTTCATACAGGTAAAATTTCTTATTACGATGAATTGACTTTCCAGATATACTATAACCTAATTAGAAACAGAAATCTCATGTGTATTTTTAAAACAAATGTCCAAAAGTATAAAGAACATCAGGGAGTTATTTACCCTATGAATTCTGGGTAGGTTTGAACAATGGAAACCCTTGGCAGGTGATCAGTGCCCATCTGAACATAATTGAGTGATCATTTTCTAGTTTTTTTTTTCTTTTTCCAAGACTAAAACATGTGACATGCGTGCTATTCTAATAAGCCACCCAATGCTTACTGACTGATACTTATCAACAAACGAGGATTTTTGAAAGGGAATGAAAACTAAAATCAAGCATTATTTTCAAAATTTGAGACAAACTTTTTCAGTTAGGAAAGTGTACAATCATGCAAGTCAGAAAACAGGAAAAAAAGGACAGGTGGTATCTTTATATAGATAGATATTTAAAATATGAATTCATCCATCTTGGTGTGTTTGAGATACTATAACAAACTGTCAATGACTGAGTACACAGACATCAAACATTTATTTTTCACAGTTATGGAGAATGGGAAGTCCAAGTTCAAGGAGTGGACAGATTCATTGTCTACTAAGGGCCTTCTTTCTGGTTTATGGACAATTGTCTTCTCAATGTGTCTTCACATGCAGAAGAGGCGAGGAACTCTCTGGGGTCTTTTTCATAAGAGCAATAATCCCATTCATGAGAACTCTATCCTTGTGACCTAATTATCGCCCAAATGTTCCACCTCCTGATATCATCACTTTGGGATTTAGGATTTGCTCGTATGAATTTGGGGGTAACACATTCAGTTCATTGCAAAAACATTACTAAAGGTTGAAGCATAATTATTTACTGTTTCAAGTTCCATGTCAGTAGAGCTAAATGTATTGTGAATTAACATTCAGAACAACCCTAACAAAAACTAAGATTCATTTTGGAATTGTTTGCAAAAACTATATCTTTGACTATTAAGCTATTATAAGTGCTATCTTATTAATCACTTTTTGATGATTAATCAATTTTAATGTGCTAAATTGTCTTATCAGCTACTCTTTGATCAGCCATTAGTATTATTCAGTATCTACTTTATTGTGGATATTGATTTGAGAGAGAAATAAAAGAATTTGAAGATGTGTTTGTGAAACTATAATTTAGTTGGAGAAGTAAGACTTACATCAAACAGCCAAACAGCCACAAAATTGCTACAAGAGATCATGTAATTAGCACTATCTCTGTGGAGCAAGTAGTTGTATAATTTTTTATCATGCAATTTAGTGTCACCATTAAGATGGCAAAGTTGCCATTTTAAATGTAATGGACCTATTAATTCGGTGTTTACTCACAGTGTCAATCCTAACTGACTAGTCATTTTTATTGGCATTAATTTCCCTGAAGTCTAAAGATAGTGTATATCAGACATTAAAAATGAAAAACTCAGTTTTTCAATGCAAGCTTATTCTGATTTATTTTACCAGACATACCAGGCAGCCTGGCTCACACACTGCATTTGCTGGGGAGCCAACATGAAAGATTTCAGGGCTGCACCAGAGAAGGGAGCTGCGTGCACTGTTCTTTGGCTATCATAGTTAGTATTTCTGGATCCTGTTAGTGCAGTCAGGCTATTGCTTTTATAAACATGATTTATATTTAGCTTGATCATTCGCAAGGACTTCACATGCGAGAAGCACCTGGCTTTTACATTTAGATCCCAGGCTTTCCTGTGACAGAAGTAAATTTGCTCTTAGATGTGTATTACAGCCTAAATGAACCTTGAGGACTCATGCTAAGTTAATAAGCCTATCACAAAAGAGAAAAATACTGATATGAAGATATGATTCCATTTATGTGAAAATTTTAGAGTCAAATTTATAGACACGAAGTGGTGGTTGCCAGGGTCCTGGGACTGAGGGAAAACAGGGAGCTAATATATATTGGGTATAGGATTGCAGTTTTGCAAAATGAAAACAGTTCTGGTGATGGGTGGTGGTGAAAGTTGGACAACAGTGTGAATGTACTTAATGCCAATACTTAATGTATTAACTGTACATTGAAATCTGTTTAAAATGGTTGATTTTATGTATTATAAGTTATTAAAATACTTTAATATGTTTAAGTGTAAAAAAGAGAGTTCCCAGTAGATTGTATTACATTTTGTTAACATTATGCTTAACTTTTGTAAGGCAGCAGAAAATATCATTGTTGATGTTGGCACTATTCTGTACTTGCTTATTAATGAGATGAATAGATTAAATTTTTTTTTAGAGAAAGCTAAAAGTAGAGATTCTTTGGCCGAAATCATTGCCATCTGCTCCAGAAAGCACTTGAAGGGGATCCCAATTATACATCTCACCTAGACAGGGGAGCCCCAGCCGCAGCATTGTTAAACAGATTTATCTTTTGAGGATCCCCAAAGAACATCGTGGGAAAGTTGTGCCCACGTGCTTGGTGAACATAAGGAATGTATGCATCTTTCAAACAGTCTTTTAAGTGTTTAGGGGCCTATAGTCCAACATTGGATGTACTGTGGAGACTAATTAAAAAAAAGAAAGACTTAAAATTTCATCAACACTCTATTTGGTATTTGGAGATGCTTGGAAGGATGGAAAATTGCCAGTTTATAATCATAGTAGAAAACAGAAAATAGTTGACACAACTTTTTGGCGTGACAGTACAGAGTTATTTAAGTGCTATTACATAATTTCTATTTTTATTTTCCAAACAACGTAGTGATGATTTAATAGTAATTTAAAAATAATAATTAATAGAAGTAAAATTATATGATACAGCAATTCCACCTCTGGGTATATACTTAAAAGAATTTAAAGCAGAGTCTCACAAAGATATTTGCACACTCATGTTCATAGCAGCTTTATTCACAATAGCTGCAATGTGAAAGCAGCACAAGTGTTCATCAAGGGATGAATGACTAAACAAAGTGAGTGTACACATACAATGTAATGTTTCAACCTTACAAAGGAAGGAAATTCTGACACATGCTACAATAAGGTTGAACCCTGACAAGATTATGCTAAGTGAAAGAAGGCAGTCACAAAAAAACAAATACCGTAGATGCTACTTACAGGAAATTCCTGGAGTCATGTCTTATACAGACAGAAAGAATGGTGGTTTCCACAGACTTAGAGAACGGGGTGGGGACTTGTTATTAAATGAGTACAGCGACTCAGTTCTACAAGATGAAACAGTTCTGGAGATGGTATCACAACATGATGAATGTATTTAGTACCACTACACTATACATGAAAAACAGTCAAGATGGTAAATTTTATCTTATGTATGTATTTTACCACAATAAAAATATTGAAGAAAAAGAAAAGGATAAGTAGATAAAGGCTTTCTGCCTTAGGTTGCAGTGAATTTTGTTTGCCTTTGTTTTTTTTCTTGAAGTTTTTTTTTTTTTTAATAATGTAGGTTAGTAAGGAATTTTGCACAAATTTGAGTAACATGTAGAAAACATGTTTCTACAACTGTTTCTGCTATACAGAGATGTATATTGACTTTGGAAGAAGTGTGGTGACCAGAAGGAAAATATTCCCTCATTTTTGATTTAAGAGATCTCGAATGTTGAGATGTTTAAGGAAGTTAAAAAAAATTTTAAGGAAAGAAACTCTTCCCAGATTTACAATATTAGTCCCACAGACTACATTAAACCACTCTTGTTTGTATTTATGTCCCTGCATCCAAATAGTAGTCTCACCCAGCTGCTGCTGGCATTTAGGCTAGAAACTTTATTATATACATTGTATTTGCTTTGTAATTTTATTAGTCTTTTCTAAGTTAATTGTTTCCAGCTACTGATTTACAATTATTAAAACCCTGGAAAATGACTATTAGTAATTGGATCATAGCTAGTTAAGTGTCAGTGCCATTTTTAAGAGTGCTAAAAATGAACACTGGAGATGTACAACTCTTTTTATAAAATGTATTTTTGTTTAAATTAGATTCATTTATCTTAAACTTGGCAACCAGGTAACATTTATCCTTAAATTTGTGACCCTGACTTTATAGTACGCTTTTTACAGGTTGTGTCAGTATGATGTTTTTCAGAAATTTCTCTCTTGAATCTAATTTTTCTTTGACTATGTATAAGTTTTCAAACCATTTTTGTTTATATAGAATCATTGAACAAAAGTGATGGGATACATTTGAGAATGAAGCCTCCAATGTGCTTTTTTTTTGTAAAATCTAGAAAAATATAGGGATCTATTTCAGCTCAGTCCATATATATAAATTATTGGGATTCAGTAAAGGCCTCTTTATTAAGCTGTCTTTGTAGCATTTCAGAAGCATTTACAGTGGGGGTGATGATGACCTTTTACAGCTGAACCTCAAGATGTCTCTAGTTGTATACTTTTACCTATTTTGTAAAGGAAAGGTAATTTTTTAGAATGTTCATAAATTGATGATTCATAACCAAAAAGAAGAAACTTTTATTGAGTGACTCCTATGTACCTAGCATTTTTACATATTTTTATTGAAACCCCTTACTTTAAAGTAGTGCCATTTCTCCTTATTGAAATAAATGAACAGGAAGAGAATGCTGAAGGCCAACATTTGAGTATTTGCCACGCACTTTTCCTTTGCCAGCTCCTTTCTAATGAGTGTTGGCATTTAACTTCGTAGTGACCCTCTTAGGTAGGTCTGTAATTATCTCCATTTATAGATAATAATCCAGGAAAAAGGTGTTTTTGAAGGTTAAGTTGTCACTCAGGGCCACATAGTGAATTGTGGAAGCCAAATTTGAACACTAATCTCAGAACACCCAAGAATGTTCATTAGATTGTCATTTTGATTCCTATAGTGTATCCCAACTTGACACTACTTGGATTCTTTGGATAGATAGTTGCCCACCTTCTGTCTTTGTCAGATGATAGCATGTGCCTGAAATTTACTGTTATCAGCTGATACACTGTTGCTGGGTATAGATCAGACAAAACATGCAAAACTTAACTACCTGGGAATCTGACTCTTTCAAAAATATCTGTGAAGTGTCATATCCCAGGCTGAGTTCTAGAGATTAAGCTAACCAGGCAGGGGTTATGGTTTATCAGGGAATATAGCTGTAACTAATCTTTATATCTGGGGTGAATGTTTTTAAGGGGATGAGTAAGTCACTGTGGGCATGAAGAGGAGGAAGTGGTAAAAGCATAGAGAGTTCAAGGAAATGCTTTTCACATGCTTTTCAAATGGCTAAGCTATGCTCAGGATGAGAGGGCTGCCATCTTCAGACACACACCAGGAGACATGAGGAATATTTTAGACAGTGAATGGAATTATGCACAGTGTGGAGGCAATAGACAGCATGGCCCCATGAGAGGGCTCTGCAGTGGTTCAGAATTGCTGGGCAAAGTATATGAGGGAAAGTTGCAGAGAAGACTGAAATGATAGATGCCCCCATCTGCCAATCTGAGTGGTATTTGGCCTTGATCCTAGTGGTGTTGGAGACCATCTGAAAGATAATAAGGATTGTAGCTATGGGGTGGAGGTAAGAGGGGATGGTCATAACTGGATATAAGAAAACTGATTTTGAAAACTGATATAAGAAAACTGATTTCTCTTGGAAGTTTAACAAGTTGAATGTTCAGAGACAGGTTGTGAGGTGATGGTGAAATCAAGTGTGGCTAAAATCTACCTTCAGTGACCTTGCTGTTGCCAAGTCTCCCTTCAGAAAGTAGGGAGTCTTTTTCAAATTGGGATTGTTCAGTTGCTGCAATGCTGTTGTCATGAGCCATGTTTACCTCTCTAACTTCCGCCACCATAATTAGGTTTCTTCCTCCAGATGACAGTCCATTTTCCACTCCTACTCCCAGGCATGTCCCTAGTTGACTTAAATACTTCTAGATTCCTTTCTATTTATTCTTGTGCCTGTTTGTGAAGGTCTGATAGTGCGCAGCACGTTTACTAACTTGAATTGTGTAGTAGGTGCAGGGTAATTTCTGGCTCATGCATCATCTTAAGGTTTCAGCAGGGCTGGGATGGAAATACTCTAGAAGATTTAGTCACCAAAAGCGGGCTTGAAAATGGAATGTGAAAGGAGCATACTTAGAGCACAGAAGAACATTAGCCAGACCCTCAGTCAAATTGACCCGAAAATCATAGATCTTTTTCAGACAATTAGTTCATATAACTTCCACTATGAGTACATTACTTACTTTTTTTTTTTTGAATGGTGTCATTTGTGGAGGAAAGGATTCTTTCTTACTTAATTTTGGCATATTTTTCCATTGAGTTTAGTGACATATGAAATATTTGTTGACTAAATGAAATTTTTGTTTGTTTGCTTGTTTTTGTTTTTGGACCCAGATTTGATGTTAATACATGTAATTGTTCCATCTTCACATGTTAAGAATCATGATTCTATTACATGACAATTCAGCCATTTTTAAAAATTTATTTTTTGAGTAAAAGGAAGCCGGTAGGAATGAAAAGAAATAGGCAAACAGAAAGGAAGAGAGATGATGAAGAAGCATTATTTATCAGTTCATTTCGATTGTTCCCCTCTGTACTTGGATGGGGAACTGGCGGGACCTTGAACTTTACATGGGTAAAATTTCAGATTTAATACCTGAGCCACCAGGGTGTGCCTCAGCCATTTTTTAAAACCTGGATTTTGTTCTAACTTGATTAGTCTGTCTTGTATCTTTATTGACATAATGGAGAAGCATGGTCAGCAGAGTAGGACAAAGTCCTGTAGATCCTTAAGAGGTGTTTCCACTTAGAGTATTAAAGAATTTTATAGAATTGTTTTGAAGTTTGTTTATTATGTGGTCCATATTTCTTCCAAGTTCCCACACTTGGTTTTACCAATATACTTCTTGGTAATTTGTTTAACTCCCATATTTAACCCTCTACAATCATCAATAGTTTTTAGAAGATTACCCTTTTACATTGAGGAAGTTAATTTTATATTAAATATTTTAGGCTGTGTTTTAGAACAGTTATATAGACACAGCTTATTTGGAAATTGTAGAACAATGGAATAATTTAGTTTCCAAACAAGCAATATTATTGACTCTTGGTTTTTGTTTTTGTTTTTCTTTTTCAGTGGTCTCCAGGTACTTAACCATCATTAATTTCTATGATTCTTATTAAGTGTTTGAGGAAATTGAATACTGGAAATCTTCTGGAGGAGTTCAGGTCTTTTCATTGTTTCTTTTCTTTACATTGCTATATGCTTTTTAGGAAATTGAATTCACACTTCAGTTTGTGTGTATGTTACCCAGAGCTTCAGATCTTTTTAATGGGGTTAGTAGTTTTCAGGTTAAATGATGATGGCATTGAGTTTTTAAAGTCAGTTTTGTTGAGGTACACTGTATATGAAATTAAAAATAGCTATTTTAAGTGCATAATGAATTCTCACAAATATGCAGTCATGTCCCCACTGCTATAGTCATGAGATATTGCATTTCTATTTTTAGTGTGTTCTCATGCCTTTTTGCCATCAGTTTCCTCTCCCCCCCATACCCTGACTCCTGGGAACAGTTAATCTTTTGTCTATTGCTATAGTTCTGACTTCTCTAAAATTTCATATAAATGGAATCAGACGTTTAGTCTTTTGTGTTTGGCTTCTTTCCTGTAACATGTTTTTGAAATCTGTATATGTTGTTGAATATATCAGTAATTCTTTCCTTTTTATTGCTGACTAATATTCCCTTGTATGATATACTACAGTTTATCTGTTGATCAGTTGATGGACGCTTGAGTTTTTCCAGGTTTGTCTAAGTTTTTGTGTGAAGCTATGCTTTTAAATTTCTCCTGGGTAAATCCCTAGGGAGTGAATTGCAGGGTCATATGATGAGTGTTTTTAATTTTGTAAGAAGCTGTCAAATTGTTTTTCAAAATCTTGCTAGCATTTCTATTTTCTGCTAGCATTGTCTGTGAATCCCAGTTGCTTTATAACCTTGTGAACACTTAATATTTTCATTCTTTTAAACTGGACCATTCTAGTGTAGTGATATCTTGCTAGGGTTTTATTTTTCATTTCCTGGCTGTTAAAGATCTCTTTTTGTGCTTACCTGGTACTGGTTTGTTTTCTCTGTTGAAATTATGTATTTAAATCTTGTCTCTTTTTTTTAATGGCAGTGTTTGTCTGGTGCTGAGTTTTAATATCATCCGTGAGTTTATATGAAGAAATATAAGGAAAATATTTTGTTGCTAATACATTTTCAAATATTAAATCCCTTCAATGTGTATTTTATTTCATATGCCTTTTTATTTATATTTATTTATTTTGCTTTTTTTTTGGCTTATGTAAAAGGATTATTTTGTTATCCATTAGCCTGTTTTAATTTATCTACCCTGCTTTCTCCTGCGTATACTCTTTACTAAATCTGTCAACTCATGTTCTTTGGGAAAACTACATATAGATTTACTAGTTACCCCTCTAAGCACCCACTCACATATGCATTTTTCATGTGCAAACCTTGACTCAGATGCCACTGAGGTCTTCCTTGATGATCTCAGCCATCAGTCTATAGTAGACAAGAACTCCAGCTCATGTTTTTTACTTTCCTTGTACCTTGTATTGTGTCATGTAAATAATTGGGTCATCAGCAAATGATGGTGATGATGACAAGCTGCTGACCGGGATAAATTGAATGCTCTTGAATGTTTCCAGAGTTTGAGAATAAGAATTCCATCTGAACTGATGAATCTAATACTAAATCATCTTGAAATCTTTACTTTAAAAACTGCTTTTGCAAGCACTGACTGTGGAAAATCTGTATATTGCTTGATCGCTATCTATAAAATTTACTTAAAAAAGCAAAGTTATTATTACAATTTGACTATGAATAAGAAAGGGAAATCCTATTTTTAGAATGCATGTATCTAGGTTAGACAGCCTAAGAATATCCCAAATTTCATTTCAGATGTCTCAATTTCATTTATGGTTGAATCTAGTTTTATCAGTGGAACAAAAGGCAGAGTATGTTCTTGCTAATTTTGCAAAGTGTTACATCTTAACATAAAGCTGTGTTGACTCATCAAGTGATGTTCATGCCTGGAAGAGTAATGGAAGTGTGAAAAAACAGATAAAATTATAAATCTGAAGAGGTTACTTATTCAAGATTGGTTTTGAGCTAAGAGAGCACTAGATTGGCACCTAAGAAAATTTGAGAGCTAGACTACCATCTTAGCTGTGTGACTTTGGAGAAGTCACTTGACTACTCCGAGCTTTCATTTCCTCATCTGTGAAATTAGTTCATTGGAGCAGATCACCATACAATTCTCTAGCATTATAAATATGTGCTATAAAATATTTTTGTTAGGTTGGTTTTTTATCGCACAACACAACTTTAAAAATAAATCCAGTCCTAAAGTTCTTCATATATGGTATTTTTCTCTATCCCCATCATACTTGCTGGAATTTCCTATCTCTGAATCATAGGAGAATGGGTTCAGTTCTTTGTTGTTTTCTCTCTTCATATATGTGAGAAGGGAAAGGCAAAAATAGTGAAAAAGATTAAAAAGAATATTTGACATAATTTAATGACAAAACAAAAAAACAAGGCAAAAGGAAAAAAATACAAAGCTTTTTACTGTGTTGTTATGGACTGCAATAGTTAAATTAAATTGGGCCCAAAGGTACATTGTATTAAAATTTCTCTAACATCCTATTAAATGTGTTTGGTGTTAATCGTATTAATTCCTGGCATCCCATATATTTCATCAGGCAAATAAAATCTTACCTTGTAGTAATAAGCAATCAAAATGAACCACAGATTTTGGAGTTATATTTCTATTTTAATCTAGCACTAATTTTTGCTTTATAATCTTGTTGAACATTATTTGTTAAATAGGACAGGAGAAAGTAGATTGTTTTGAAAGTTTTAACTGTGGTAGTGGGAAATATCAGTCTTAATTGTTATTTAAAAAGATATTTTCACTTTTTTTTTTTTAAGCTATACAAAATCGAGGTCAATTTTTTCAGCCTTACTTATAAACTTCTGGCATAACATTCATTCTCATACCACTCCAAAAAGGAGATAATGAAGATTGGGGAAACTGGCATCCACTTTAATGAAATGACTCTCAGCCATTGTCTATTGAACTCCCAAGTATCTTCTTTTAAAATATTTCACCCTTGATTAGCTCTGTAACCAAGTATAATATACAGTAAATCTCAATCAGAATGATACCTATTACAGTCAGAGCATTTTCTTTCCCCATCTGCCAGCTCTCACTTGCAAATAAACAAAGATGTAGTTATTTGCTCTGATATCATACTGCTAAGGCAGATGCTGGAGGAGAAAATGGTTACTTTTTCTACTTGCTAGTTTAAGGTTGCCAGATGTCCAGATAACTATCACTATCATCATTCATCCAAGTATCTCTAAATACAGTAAAAGAATTTATGTATTAGACAAGCCTGTGGACACAACTTTTCTCTAAAAGCAGGTTTCTTTGTCCTTTGTAAAATGGACTGACATTGTTTATGGATCTGAATCATGGCTGGTCATTGTTAACTTGTTTCCTTCCTAAAAATGAAATAGTGTATACTCAAATTTGGGGGAAGGGGCTGCTGCCTCCAAGGTCTGTCCTAACCCCAGGAGAAAGAAGCCCTGGACAAGGAGGCATGTGTTTGTGAGCTCGTGTGTGATCTACATTTGGAGGACAAAAAAAGTCGGAGGTACCTATTTTGTAATATGTTGTTTCTTTGCAGATAGGAACAGAGTTTCTGAAGTATAATGTATCAGTTTATCTTCCTAGTTATGCAGTTGTTTGTGAGGATTCTATGTTATTTCCTGGGGATGATGAGTTTGGAGTGGTAAAATGCCACATGGGTGCCTCAAGGCTAATGACAGTACACAGGCTCTTTCAGTTTGTTTTCTATTAAATGAATAAGGCCTCTCCAGTAGCTGTTTGTGTGTGTGTGTGTGTGTGTGTGTTTTTGTTTTTGTTTTTAAGAAAAGGTGCAGTCAGGAATAAAGGCAAATAGGCACACAGGCCAGGAGGCAGTCAGGCAAGAGAAGAGTGGAGAAAGTAGCACTTTAATAGTTGTACATATGGATTGTTTCCCTGGCCCTAGGTCTTGAACAAAGAAACTTTGGATGTATGTGGACTGTGCCCAGTTTAACACAGTAAGCCACCAGGGTGTGACCTTTTGCAATCAATTTAAAGTTTGCAAGAACAGCTATATTTGAAAGAGCTTTTGAACCCATTTTTTTCCTTCTCCTCCCCAGGTATATTAGGAAATACTGTGAAAATTGATTTCTTTTAAATGATACTTTAAAAATTAATGACTTATTATCTAGAATAATTTTTAATCTGTGTTCTTTTCCTTCAGAAATCATTCGTTGGGCATTCAGAGCATCTATCCTTATCTTTCTTAATATTGGAAGTTTCCAAGACCCTCCAAGGCCTGAAAGGAAAATAAAAGGTAATTACACATTTAAAAAAATACAGAATTAAATTCATATATAATTACTGTTCATAAAGAAAATAAAGCCCTTGATTTGTTGAACAGAATATAGGATGCCGCATTATTCCCGTGGTTTCCCCATTTGCCTTCCTTCCTTCCTCTTCTCGTACCCCCTTTTCTTCCCTCCTACCCCGTCCTCCCTCTCAGCTTTCTCTTCTCTCCTCCCACCCAACCTCCCAGCTTCCTTTCCTTCTCTGTATGCATTCAGCACACATTTGTGGAGTCTGCCTGTGCCAGTCACTCTTCTGGGCAAACACACACGATTCCTGTCACACCCTGGTGAAAATGGGAGGGACTGTCAGAAATGGCCTCTCTGAAAATGGCATGAACCCCACTTCCCTATGGGCTGGTCTGAGAGTTTGTCCCTGGCACCTGCACCACACCCTCGCGCTCTTCCATGTGCCCTTAACCTTGTGCACTTTGCCCAGCCCTCTCTGAAGTTGCTTGGGTATTTGCTTTCAGTGACTTCCCCTGAGAATTGTGTGGCTGTGTAGCCTCGGGTATTTGCTTTCAGTGACTTCCCCTGAGAATTGTGTGGCCGTGTAGCCTCCCAATTTGTAGCATTAGAATCACAGTCACTCACGTGGACCATAGAGCAGCAGCAGCAGCTGCTGTCTCCCTGACTAGCGAATTTGTCAGTGTTTTTACTTGGTGTAAGACTTAGCATAGTTTTTTCAACCATATCTTGAAAAAAAAGGGAAGAAAGAAAAGTGTTGCAGATCTAAAGCATAGAAGGTGGCTATACTAAAGCACTCCTCAGCAAGAATGCTGGCTCAGTGAGTTGCACACATGCTAATTATTTTTATCTCTTTGTGTACACTAATGTTGATGATAAAGATGTTCAGTCTCTAATAAGTGCCTCAACCCGCTTAGTGAAATTATCTGGGATAAAAGTAATTTCATAATTTCTGCTGAGTAAGCACCTTTTTTCTTATTCCTGGCCCTTGGTAATTCAAATGACAATTTCTGTGAGTAGAACACTCCTGTACACTTGCTTTATTTGGGTGCTGTTTTGTTGTCACTTTGTATTGCGCATTGCATTAATACCGCCAAAAACATTCCAGAATTTTCTAAAGAACCTGGACTCAGGTGTGAGTGCTGGCCAAGAGGAATCAACTTTTCCCTGAGCTGAAACTTCATCTGTGGTCAGTCCACTCCTGTGTGACTCTTGAGACATTCATTTCACAGTGCTTCTTTCTGTCTTTAGTTGGCAGTTGTCAGGTTGGTTGGTTGACTGTCAGCACTGTTGTCTCTCCTGATGGGACTGCTTCTTATCACAGCTTCCCTCCTCCTTCCTGGATGAGGAATGTCACCTCACTTCTAAAGCCCAGCTCCCTAAACCTTTCCTGTTGGCCTTTGTTAACCTCCTTACACAATCTTAGAATTGATCCCCTTCCCCACTTGGTGCCCTTACTGTATATCAAAACAATTTGATATGATTCCAACACCCTTATTCTGCCATTTCCTCCTTTGCTTTCTGGCTGTGCACCATCAGGCACCGAGGCAGCTTCTTTGCCTTATTTAACACAGTGACCACAGGCCTGTTGTGGTCGGGCACATAGTGGGCCATGGGAAATAAGTGATGGCACTTGGATGGACTGAATGCATTTATTCAAACCAATGGGCTTTCTGCTGGGATGCCTTGAGCTCTGGTCAGTCCTGGTCTTTGGCTCACAGGCCAGATTGATGAATTCACTTGTAGATTGGAGGGCTCAATCCGGACAAACCAGTCTTGGCCTCCTTTGTGCTCTTCACATGGCTGGGACAGAGGGCAGACCTGCTGAGCCAACTCTCACAGTTGGTGGTTAAGAATATGGAGTTGGTGTTAGGAGGGTTGATTGGCATCGGGACTCTTCCATCGATAATGTACCTGACCTTGGGAAAGCAGTTTGCAGCTATAAGTAGCTTCTTCATCTGTTAAATCAGGAGATTAGTAGTACCCTTGCTGTAGGGTTTTTGTGGGCACTGAGTGAGTGAGTTGCTGTATGGGTAGGCACATGGGAGATGTCTAATACATGTTAGTAGTTTTTATAACTCTCATTTTCTGAAGAATTAAGATAATAATATCTAACTCATGGTTAGTGATAATTAAAGAAGGTGGTGTATAGAAACTATGTTGTACTGGGCACATGGTCCACATAACTACAGGTGTTAGTCTTCGATGATAACGATAAACCAACAATAGCACTATTAGCAAATGTGCTCAGAATGGGACAGAGACCGTGACCCTAAGTCCTGGCTATAAAACAGTAGTAGTGAGAAGGACTACAAGTTCAGTTTGTCAGTCAGACAGGAGGGGCTTATTGACAACCGATACTATTTAAAAATCTCTTCATTAGTTTATTAAATCACTGTCTACATTTTAGTCACAGAGTTTAATTTTTAAAGGTTTAGGTTAGGACTATTGATGTTAGTCATAGATTCCTTAAATCCTATTATTCCTAATAGTGTTGACTTTTTCAATTACAAAGGACAGTATTTTCTTGGATTTTTATGAATTTTTAAATTCAAGGCAAAAGGTATTAGATCTTGAGTAACATTTAAATCCGTTAGCCTACACGTCATATCTATAATTGTTTTTTTTTTTTTTTTTACCTCTTTCATTGGCACCTTTCTTTCATAATTCTTGAATGGAAGCATATTGAAATCTTACATTCTTGTGTGGTGGCTCCAAAACTGTAGAAGGGGAAGCAAACTGAAGTCTAGTGACATTGATTGTGATATAGCTACATAACTGAGGCTTACAGGAAACACTTTGACATTCTTTTTCCAATCCTCTGAGCCAGAAACATATTTAAATCATTGATGTGTTTGGGAATTTTCTCACCGTTTGTTTTGCACATTTGCCTTTTTATACTTGAAACAGATGACATTACTTGGCTTACAAATGTCTTTTCAAGAAAAGTTGTTCTCTCCTATGTTTAGGATGCTGGTGGTATGGAGTGTGTCTCCTCTTTTTATTTTCCTGCCCTGCCTCCCTGTTTCCCTTCTCCCTTCCTGATTCCCAGCTTCCCTATCTACCTTCCCTCCTCTCCCCCTCCCACTCCTCCTTATGCAAAGGACTTTGAACAAGGCCCTGCCTCTGTCACTGCGCCCACATGCTCCCCATACAGAGTCCTGAACTGCTTCTTCCGAGGTCTTCATGAAAATTCATACTACCAGCAGTACCTAATCGTGAGTGATGATGTCACTACCCCTGCCTTTTCTTCTGTTGTGACTGGTGATCTGGTAGACCCCTCTCCATGAGTTACACACCCCACAGAGAGAAAACTCAGTCACTCTGCAAGAATCAGAGTGGTACATATTTGATACTGACAAACTAGAAATTCTTAGTTTTGTCTACAAATTAACCTCTTAGAAATTCTTAGTTTTGTCTATGCCCTTTAATGCATCTTTTCTCCACTAATTTGGGAAAAAACATCCTGCCTCTAGTCTTAACCACTTTTCTGGCAAGAATAGTCTTTTATGGTTTCACAGGAAAATCTAGGCTCGGCTGGTGTTACCTTCTGTTTGAAATCAAGACTTTCTCTTATCTTCCAGTGCTCATTCCTTGTGGCAGAAATCTAGCACTGTGGCTACTGTTTAGTGTTCTTCGCAACAATGGACATGAGCCACTTTTTGTTACAATGTTGTTTTGGAAGTTTGCACAGCTTCAGGTATTTGACTTTATTACATGAGTGGATACAGGCTATGGTAACAGTAGTATACCTACTTGTAGAAATTTATAGCAGTACCAAGTGAATGTTCTGAAAACCAGGTTGCAGCTTTGTTGCTGCTTTTAGTGGGATAAATAAGTGAGTCTCTTTCCTCCATACTCCCCCTATACCACCACCCCTCCTCCCCCAGCCAGGTAATCTGTGCTTTAAACTCATTGAATTTGTCTTCTTATTTGCTTTTAGTATTGATGTGACCTAAGGACCATTAAAGAGCAAACTATTTAAGTATGAGTTTATTTTATATGTAATAATAGATGTGTTTCATACCCTAAGATGCTGAACTTTTTTTCTGTAAGTACTGAGTCTTATTCTTTTGCATTTTTGCAATGTAAATTTGGATTTTTACTAGATCAAATTTCTCTGATTGATACCCACTCATACTTTCATTTATAACTTTTTTCTTGTTTCATTGTTTAGTTGAAGGAGAAAAAATACTATTTTTTTGAGTGTAAGTTATCAATAGACTTTTTACGTGGTTGTGACATTAAGGTATGCATATGTTAATATTTTTCCCCAACATAGTCCATAATCCTAGGCTCTGACTAACCTTCTGTAAAGCCTATTATCAACAGCAAATATATTCTAATTATTTTCTATGAGTCTTTAAACTTAGTAGTTTTAATGCGTTTTTGTGTACAAATGTGTAATTTGACTTTCCACTCTAAAAGAAAATGGGTTTATTATATTGACTTAAAATATTTGCAATTTAAGTTGCATACTTTAGTCATAATGAAATTCTGTTTTATCAAGGAGTTGTGTTTATAAATCCTAAAAAAAATTTTAGTAGCATCTCTTCATGAATGTTATTCTCGGCTCCATTTTCTGACTTGTTTTGAAAGTTAATGAGAATTGGAAAGCAGACATTTCTTTTCTCTCTTTCTTATTGTTGTCAGGGCCACCAAAGCTCCTTATCTTGATTCTCCTTTTCTCTCTGCCCATGGCAGGTAGTATTTCATCTCAGAGGCTGCTCTTCTTTCTTTGGTCTCTGTCAGCTGAATAGATAGGCATCACCGAAGTGTGACATAAGCAGGGGACTGTCTGATTTTGAAATGCAGTGTGTATGGGACTCAATGAATTCTAGATTGTTCTGACCTAGTAGTTCACCTAATTTTTGTTTCTTACTCTTCTTGTAAAGGCATTGCTAGGAAGTTCATTGTCGCTACTGAAATAATGTCACCTTTCACTCCCCGAGTGATTGCCTATATCATATAAATGCACTGTAGCATCCTTTTGCTTAAATTTTAAACCTCACACACTATTCTGTTCACAATGAGTCAGTCAATATTGATGAATGTTCTCTCTGTTCCAAATTGTGTTATGTTTTGTATACTTAATCATGGAGTTTTTCAGATAGAGATGTTGTGGACTTAACTTATAGCGTCTTGATTTTGCAGAAGAGAAAACTGAGGACATTTTGCAGTAGTATATTCATTTAATAAATTTGTAATAATATAGCAAAGATGTCTTTTTCTCTTGTTATTATTGACATAGGTATTCTTCATGTAATTAAAAGTATTTAGGGAAATTAAAGAGTGCACTAAATCATATTAAAAGCGACCAGCCTCTGGGACTCCAATGAAATTTGTTTAATCTGTGGGGCATATAGAGGCAGAGCTTGGCATTCCGGAGTTTTCTTACCAACCCTGTGTTTGCTTTTGCTCATTCAGTAATTCACTTAACAGACATGTGGGCACTCAGAGTACTGTGTCCAAGACAGGGTTCCCTACCTTTCAGTTATTCTTCCATTTGTTACCTGGTCTCATGCTTCTGTAATGTTAGCATTTACTGGACCACAAGACTTTTTGACAGAAATTCCCTGAGGTAGCTGAGGAAGAGACCTCAGCACTATATTTGTTTATGGAAGACACGTTCCCCATGTCCTTCTGAGGTAATTCTGCAGCGTGTTGTCGATAGTGCCTCCGATAAGGCCCTGGTTAACCTGAAAGCCCAGTAGCCCTGGTCTTCTGCTTGCTCCAGCTTTAAGGAGGGAAGACCCTCCTTATGTATATGATAGGGAGCGTTGACCTCCTCATGCTGAGAATGTTGGAAAGAATGGCTCCTGCACGTCTCTTCTGTGTGAGTCATGTCCAAAATGCAGCAGGCTATATTAATTTGACTTGAAGAATGAACTCATTTCCCTCAGTGAATTTAGTGTGTTCAGTACCTGTCTGATTCTTTGCTGCTTGTCTAGGGGTTTAGGTAACCCTGAAGCATTTGGTGAGCAGGAAGTCGTTTACCACCAGCTCCATTTTCTTTGTGTTCTGTTTCGAACTCACCATCCATATGGAAAAAATCTTGTTGACTTGGGATCGCATTGACTTTACAGGGTCTTGAAATTTCATTCCCTTGTTCTCTTTATACATTTTTTTTAAAAAGATAATTTTATAAGTCATTCCAGTTTAATAGGCTGTGTAAGAGCCAGACTTGTCTGGTGGGCAATGGGAAGTACAGCAGGAATTTTAGAGCTAAATTTCTGTTCCGCCCTCAATAGTGGTTGGAGTTGCTGTAAAGAAGTCATATTGCCTCCAGTTGTCTGAAAGTCACTTCTTTAACACACTATACCCAACTCTCCTTGGGTGACCCCTTCTTTAAATTTTCATTCCGCAGAACATTTGCTTCTTCCTACTCTTAATTTAGTCATAAATTAGTCTGTCCCCAAAGCTAGTTAATCTGTTTTTTGACTGCTTACTGAACATATAGCAAGAAAAAGATTTTAATTTCTCTAAGCATTTCATTTTGCCAGTATCTAAACTAACACAGTAGAAACTGGTGTAGGCACATTTAGAGACCTAGGTGTTCCTGGATGACCCCCCCCCCCCCCCGCCACCCCTCAGGTCCAGACCAGTATTTCTTAAATGAAGTTTAAAATGTTCATTTGCAGTAGTTTTCCTTTCTCTACTGTCCTTGTCTCCGCAACCTTGTTGGTATATGATAGTTCATTGGTGACATAAATTTTAGTGACAAATGTACAAAGGCAGGCATTTAGAAATGGGAACATCTTAATTGCCAACACACATCACAGTAACATAACCACCTGGATTACGTGTAATGGACTATGTAGCCCATTATGTATAAATGTTCATTCCAGCAAAAATTAGCTCTTTCCTTTTTTATCTAAATCATGCTGATGTTTCCCATTCTTTTCTTACTCTACACTTTTACCATAACTTAAAGAGTCCTATCATGATTTTATATTTTTGATAGTCTGCATCACATAATTCATGATGTATTTCTTTTCTTCAAATAGAAATAAATTTGTATTTTAAAGTAGTAGTTATTTATAATTTCTTGATTTAGATATTTAAGACGGATTTATAGAGTCACAACTCTTACAAATCAGGAGAGATGAAGACCTTTTTCTCAATAAGTAACATTTTGACTTTTAAGGACTATGTGTTGGCAGTAAATGTGTGTGATGGCTTTAAGCCTTTCTCAGCTACAGCACAGTCACCCCTGTTTGCTCCTTGCTCCACAGCCATCTTGCTCATTGTACAGTCCTCTGCTGAGCCACTTTGATGCCTAGGACTAGATCTAAAGGTTGTCATTTTATTCACCTTTATGTGTGTTTTTTTCTTATTATAATTGTTTATTGAAATAACATTGCACTATGTCATATAAATTTCAAGTGTGCATAGGTGGTGAGATTTGAAACAGCCTGTTAGCAAACGATCCTTCATGAAATGGTGTCTCCCTCTCCACATTGTGCTTTTCCGTTATTCTGGAACTTCTGCTACAGTTTTGGGGAACACCACAGTCAGAGGATATCACACTGGGTGTGTCATGAGCTGAGGATTTTTATTTCCAGGGAGGGAGGGTGAGGGCATGTGGAAACTCACTCTGGACAGTGAAATTCCCTCACTGTAATAGTCACCGTCATAAACCTGTGACACTGAGGTTTTGTGGTACACTGATTGGCTGAGGAAGAACTTCAAGTTGCCATTTCCTGGTGTGAGCCATTTGGTGAGGACTTTCCTAAACTAGAGCATCTATCATCACTCTCTCAGTTTCAGCTTTAGGGCTTGGGAATCCATTCCCCAGATGATTGACAAATAAGCGACTTCTGCTTCAAGTTAAGAAGCAGCATTGAGAATTAAATCTACTTCCTTGTACTCAGGTCTTCTGAAATAAGCAGGCCTCTCGCTTCGGTGCTTAGTAGGATTTGGTTTTAGGTAGACTGTGTAAACAATCTAAGTCTTATTTTCCTTATGTATATACCATGCAGAGAAATAGATTGAATTCTCTGCTTCCATAAGATATACAAAGCTTGATTATTGTAATCAGGTAGTACGTTAGAACTGGAATGAAGGTCCTGTTATTCCTTTCTTTTAGATACCATATTCTGTACTTAATCTGGGATATTATGCTAATTGCATTTATGATGAAGACATTTTAAAATCACAGGTGTCAATTGATTTTAAAGTATAATATGTTTATTTTTATTAAACTGTTGAAAAACAGAGTTTGGGTGCTCTTCCCTGATTTTCTGGCTAATGGATTAGTAATGAGAATTATTAGTGAATGTCAGTGTCTTGCAGAGATGATATATGTGACCATTTGGCTTTGGCAGCTTCACACCATATCTGTTCCTATTTTAATCAGAATTCTAGTTTGCCTGAAGTTTATTATATACAATTTTCATTTTGCCTAGTGGGATATCCCCATTTCATTTCTTAAGAGAGGGAAACTAGTTAGATGATGCCGACTCTGCCCCTGAAGAACGGTCTATAGGTAGTGGCGACTATTTTAGCATATCTTGATAATGAACACATTATGTGCTGAGTGTCAGGAGGTATGAGAACTTTACTAGTGCAGTTGGCACTGGAACAGTGTGAGAGTTAGGGACTCCACCCCCTGTGCAGTCCAAAACCCATGTAAAGGACCTGACTCTCCCCAAAGTCAACTCCTGGTAGCCTGCTGTGGACCAGAAGCCTTACCGATAATAAGCAGTCCTATTAGTGCATACTTTGTATTAAACAGTTTTATTAAATCTGTTTTGCATATTATATTATATACTACATTCTTACAATAAAGTAGGCTAGAGGAAATAAAATTTTGCCAAGATGTTTAGAGTGCTTTCCTGTATTTGTTGCTAAGTTTACGTCATCTATTTACAGAGAAATTCCAAGTGTAAGTAGTCCCCACAGCACTGCAGTTCAAACCCGGGTTGTCAGGTGAACATGAGATAAAGGTATGAATGAAGAATTAGTCTCCTTGTGGTATTTTATTTTCCACTAGCTCAAAGCTATAATTTCAGTCAAAACCAGTTATCAAATCTCTTTGGATCCTTGTATAAAAATTGAAAGAAATGACAAACATTCACTCATTAACATGCTAGGACCTTTTCTGATTTCTAGCTGTCCCCCTATACCTGGGGGAAACTGGTCTGGCTCCTCTTTGCCTGAGAGGCTTTGCGTGACACTTCTGTCTTCATAACACACACTTTTCCCTCAGGCACCAGGAACAGAGGCTATTTGCCCTGAAATGAATGAGCTGATTTTCCAAGGTGTGAGCAGAATCCACCAGGGATGGGCTGATATTTAAAGAACATGAATGAAAACAGTAGACACTGACTGGGGCAGGACACAAAAGCTTTTTGATGATGATTCTCAGCTAAGATTTGATGTCTTATTGATGGCTGATTATGTAAAGGGCAGTGGTTTGTGCATTGTATGTGCCCTCCCAATCAGCTGGGGTCTGGAGGCTTGTGGGTTGAGTGCCCTCTGTATTGATCTAGATGGCCCATTAGGGACAATCCATGTCAATAGTCAAACCACTCAGGTTCAAGGGAGTTTGCTTCTCTGATGTATTACTAAAGTCAGAGGTTGTATCATTGTCCGAAATTTGAAATATACAGAAGTGTGGTCTCACGAAAAGTCTTTCATGTAAATCAGGAGCTTTCATTTTTACTCTGGAGTAAATCACTGATTAATTTTTAAACCCATGACAAGTTATTTAATCTCTTTCTTCTTCAATCTTCATATCCAATAATAATAATATCAGATCTCAACTGTAGGTATTGTTTGCTATAGCCAGGCACTGCTCCGGCAACTTTGCATGTGATACCTCATGTCTAACAGCTCTGGGTTAGGTTCTGCTATTAACCTTTCATAGATGAAGAAACTGAGGCATAAAGAGGTGAAGTACCCTGTCCAGGTATATGCAGCTAATTAGTAGTGAAGTAGGATTTGAACCCAATTAGACTGTCTCTAACATTCCAGTTTCAGAAATAATAGGCTTAGCTATCTTTCTGAAAATTATAATGCTCCCTGGTTCTTTTGTATTTGGTTTGTTTGTGTGACTATGCATTCAGACTTTCATGGGAAGCATTTGAACCATGGATATGACTGCTTTTTCTCTAGCACTTACGTATATTTCAGGGGCTTGCATAAAACACAGTGCTACTTGGGAATTATTTCTGTAGCAGAATGGGCTCATACCTAGATATCTGAGTGCTTCAGGGTACCACAAACACTTATATAAGTAACTCATATGCATCCTAGGGGCACCGCTCACATAGCCCACCCACCATGCTCATGACATCACCAAGATTGTTAAGTGCACAGCCTGTACAACTGTATGTGTCAGTCTTCCTCAGTGGACTGATACCCTTATTTAGAAAATTTTCTTGAACATATAGGCATTTAGTATATTTATCTGTGATAATAGTTCATGGTTTATAAGTTCACAGTGCATCAAAGCTGCCTTTCGTAAAATTCTGTATGCTAAAAAAGTCCTCATGAAAACAGCAGCTACCAGATAAGTAAAGAAGCTGGTAGGTTTGTATCAGAGTAATAAAAATAAGTTCTTATACCGATTTCTAATTTAGATGGACAATAGTTGGCTGACTGTGGATGCTAGACATAAAAAATAATCAGCTTAGTAATTTTTAAAATTATAGACTTCTCCCAATACAATCACAAAATAAAAGCTAATTTGAAATTTTCTGTTGCTATTTAACTCCAAGTCAACAAAACTCACCCACACATCAGATTTTAGAGATTCCTGAGTACTCTCTAGTAAAAGTACCAACTATAGTTAAAATACAGCAGTACTTGGAAATTCTCATGGGAAGAATAAAATACTACGTGGAGAAATTAAAATAAAACCCTCAAAGTGTTTTTATCAACTAAATATGTTCAGTATTAAATAGTTATATATGACATTGTACTATTTAAGTTGGAGAAAATGAATTAAATGGCTACGATTAAAGCTCTTTTTAAGCAGCTTTAATTAGTTAGAAGTCAAAGTTTAATAGTCCGCTAAAGAGTTATTTTAAAAATGAGTCAAGTGAAATTAATTGTAATCTCGTCAATCTCCTCTGAAAGAGCGCAGGCCACATACCCCTGGGTTCAAGTCGGCGGGTGTGTGAGTGGTGGGGAGAAGCTGGTGTGAATAACTAAATGGAAATAAATGGAAATGGAAATAAAAGTAAAAATAAAATAATAAAATAATATAATAATATAATAAAATAATAAATAATAAAAATAAAAATAAAATAATAAAATGAAAAATGCTTCTTCCTCCTCTCCCTGCCTGCCTGCCTACTAACCTTCATTATTTCTGTCTGTACCTTTCCTTTAAAAAAAAAAAAAAGAGATTAATTGTAATCTGACAATAAGTCAGTTGGTGGCAGGAGTTTTTCTATTGACTGCTTTATCCCAGGACCTATAGCTGTGCCCAGTACTCAGTGGGTGCTGTCAAAATAGTCCACTCAATGAATGAGTCACGCATTGGGATTGGATTTGACCTTGTGCATTCTCTGGTATTTGCAAGACATAGATCTTGAAAGTTTCCATAAAGAGCTTTATTTATTTATTTATTTTCTTTAAAGAAAGATGCAGGCAGAAATGAAGGCAGGCAGAGGCAGGCAGGCAGAAAGAGAGAGGAGAAAGTATTTTTACTTTCACTGTGTTTAGTTGTTCACATTGGTTGTTCTCCCCCGGACTTGGGATGCAAACCTAAGTCCTCGGGATATATGCAGAACTGAATAGCTTTTTTTTATGTTATCATTTAATGCGTCAGACCCATTTTATATGGCGTCATTGTGTCACTTGGCTCCAAGTTCCATCACACAGCCAGGATATGTCCACTGACCATCAGTTGGTGATAGAAATTCAAGTCTATTCTATTAGCCAGCTGAGCACAGAACTGCAGTATGGAGCACAAACCAAGGCATATTCTCATCTTTGGAAATTAAAATTATGTTAAGATAGCAAAACTGAAAGTCAGGCATTCCTTTAAAAAAGGTTTCCTTCTTTCAGTTAAGAGCATTTTATTAGCATAAGAAAAGTAAAATGTGATACTCATTGAGTATGGTAATTGCGTTAACATTAGGAGAATTGCTATCATTGAATTTCAAATTTCCTGCAATAAGATTGTTAGAATTAGTTTTTATTATATATTAAATTGCAACTGTAAGCTTTAAAATCTTAATAATTCGGTCTTTTATGACTTCTGGATTCTCAGAAATCCTTTATGTATTTGTGGCAATTCTGAAGAGTGCCCATTTCATAGATGAGAAATCTGAGGTATGGAGCTGTTGCAGGGACCCAGGCACTAACTGTCAGATATAAACTGAAGCCTCATAATTATGAATTGTATGTATTGTGTTTTTTCTGTTATACTGTATATACCAAGAATCCTCACTAAGTGCCTATTACTCATTAACAAACCCGACATTACCAGAATGTCTTAGTACCATTAATGCATATGTAAGTTCTCCCTTGCTGGTTCAACTTTTGGAAACTTTTTCAAGCAGGGATTTGAAGGAGAAAATCTGTGTGCATCTTACCATAGATACATAAATGGATTTATATTCATAATCTATTTCTTAACCTTCAGTTTGTCTTACCTACTCACATTCCTTTCTTTTCTTTTTCTTAAAGAAAAGTACAGGCAGGGAGGAAAAGAGAGAAGGGAGAAGCAGGTTTATAGATATTTATTTGTTCATTGTGGTTGCTGCCCTGAGTCCCAAGATATGAACTTGGTCCTTGGGATGTATGTGCAATGCTCGGTGGTTTTACAGATTGCTGGAGAGAAAGTTTTTATGATGCATGGGGTCTTATAGACTTGTGATGTGAACTGAGGAGCCTGCTACATCTATGAGAGATTTCTATGAGAGGGAGCTGTTCCTATTGGCAACCATAACATTAATACCCTTTCAAAGGAGAAGTAAGTTGAAGAGTTATGAAGAGAAAATATTGGTGATGGTAGCAACATTTTCAAATGGTATTGAAATGATATTCTGGGAGTGAATTTAAGTAGGTGGAAAAGGGAAACTCAGTAGATTACTTTGAAAACAGTGAAGGCTATACATAAGAGTGAGATACTCTACACTTTTGGAAGCAGTGTACATGACCCTTCTGCAGAATTTCAAATGGTAAAGATCTGTTGAATTTAAAAATTTTCCTTAATTCCAGAGTCCTAGTCTGTTTGTAGGAAAATTGTAAATATTAAGTAACTTTGGCCTGGTAGTCTGTGTTTGGGTAGGATGTTTGGAGACCAGGGAGTGTAGGCATAACTGTAGTTATAGCTGGATGTGCCTAGAAACTGCCGTTTTTGTTTCCAAAGCTCCAGGTGGAGGGAGCCATGATGGGTTCTGGCTCAGCCTGTCACCTCAGTGTTGTCCCTGGAGGCTACCAGGACTGGATTGCGGTTTCAGTCGCTGATGTACAGCTGTTGACCAGAAACAACAGACTTCACAGCATTGTAATTGCTCTCG